>JTEE01000031.1:330011-435019 GCA_002896455.3 Chlorella sp. ArM0029B
ACCCACCCGCGTTCCCAGAGGTATCAGGTTGGCGTCCTCGCCGGTCGCGGCTATCGCCGCCTCCTTCCGCCGCCGCTCCGCCATCTGCCGGGCACCCTCGTCCCCAAACTTGGCCTGCAGTGCAACAAAAGAGTGAGGTGGGGCGCTTTGAGACGACAAGAGGGACTCTAAGAATGAAAACTTGTTGGGATGCAAAACAAGGAGGCAACGCTGCTTTCACACCTCACTCCCAAACCTGGCCTGCAGTGCGACACAGAGTGGGTCACAAGCACATTGAGACGGCCGGAGGAGCAGGAGTGGGGCAGGGCACATTGAGACGACCAGAGGAGTGGAGGAATGAACAGTTGTGGGGATGCACCCAAACAGGCAACAATGCCCACACTTTACCCCTCCATCCCCACCCTTGGCCTGCAGTGCGTCAAAAGAGTGAGTTGGGGCGCTTTGACAGAAGCCCCCACCCGCAGTCGCCCCATCTCCCCCTCTTCAACACACTTGAAGGCATCGAGGCAGCAACACCTCACCCCACCCCCTACCAAATGCACCCAGCACCAGCCTAACCAAGAGCAACCAGCCGCAGCCGCCCCATCTCCGCCTGCTTCTGCAGCTTCCCCCTTGTCGACACAGTCCAAGGCATCGCGGCAGCAACGTCTCACCCCACCCCCTACCAAAAGCGCCCAGAACCGGCCTAGACTCGCCCACCGGCTGCCGCCCATCCCCGCCTGTTTCTGCAGCTTCCCCCTTGTCAACACACTTGAGGGCAGCGAGGCAGCAACACCTCCTCCCAAACTCAGGCACCCACCCGCAGCCGCCCCATCTCTGCCTGCTTCTGCATCTTCCCTTCTTCAACAAACTGGAAGGAGGCGCGGGGGCGGCGCTCTAAGCGGCGCAGCCCACGAGTGCCCAGGCTGGGGTCAAAGAACCTGCGGGGGCAGCGGTTCAGAAAAAAGGCACACAGCGGTTTCCTTACAAACAGGAGAACAGGTGTTTGTTGGCGCAACTCGCGCCGCATGGGAACAGCAGCAACGGGGTGCTGCCATGGCATGGCACGGATGGGAGCAGCAAGGGGCAGGCGCAGCTGCAAGGGTGCTCGTGTTGCTGTGCAGCGGCAGCGTTGCTGAACACGCGGCCGCATGGCTACTGACGGCGCACCGCAGATGAGTGCCACCCCCCTTCCGTATGCCTGCACTCGCTCACTACTCCAGTCAACCACGGTTTGACTTCTCTGCAGTGTCACCTTGCCATTCACACCTGCACCCATCCTCTGCGCCCCACCACCGCTATGCCACAACCAGCAGCAGCAGCAGCAGCAGCAGCAGCAGCCCCCACCAGGCCCACTCACTTGGCTGCATCCTCTTCTGCCTTCCTCTGCTGCTCCTCCCGCTGCTGCTGCGCCGACGGCCCTGGCGCCGGCTCGGGCTGCCGCACAATCGGCTTCCCCGTCAGCGGGTCTATCTCTCGTCCCAAGTCGTCCAAAATGAGCGGCGGAGGCATCTTTGTGACCGGCTTGGGTGCTGCAGCGGGTGCTGCGCCGGCGCCAGGCGGGGCACCGGGCATAGCAGCAGCGGCGGCGCCCTTGGCAATCAGCGAGGCTGGCATCACGCCTGCTGCCGCCGCTGCTGGCGGCACACCAGCTGCAATGGCGGCTGCGATTGATGCGGCTGTGGGTGCTCCGGGGGGCCGTGCCGCTGCCGCTGCAGCGCCAGGCTTGCCGAGCTGCAGCAGTGGAGAGGGTCGGGAGGCATGCTCTCAAGGCAGGAACATTGTTGCTTCGAGGCCCTACCTTCTACACAGGCCAGTGAGACGCGGCAAGCCTGTTCCTCGCCGCCACCGCCGCCGCCAATGGCCCAACCAGCACAAACCCGCTTCCGCGCACCGTGATGCCCGCCTTTTTCAGTCTTTCCGCCAGCTCCTTCTGCTTCTGCAGGGCCAGCTTGGCCAGATCGATGCCAAGCTTCTTGGGCCCTGCTGCCGCTGGCGCTGCTCCGGCTGCTGCCGCTGGTGCCGGAGCGCTGCTGCCATTGTTGTTCTCCACCTTCGGCCGCTTAGCGGCTCCCTCCTCCCCGTCCTCTGCCTTCCGCTTGCCGGCCTCCATAGCACTGGCGCCGCTGCAGCCGCGCTTGGATGTTGATGGATGTGCTGATAGCTTTGTCCGACAGCAAAACGGAGAGCGACAAGCGAGCGATGGGGGTGCCTGGCGTTCGGTAAGGCCCTCCTGGCTGTTTCAAGCGCTTGGAAACGGTGAATATGCGTCAGTTGCGAGATCGGAATGCACGCAATCCACGGCAAGTTTCAGCTTTGGCCTTGTGACCGCCATGCCGCGCCAGGCGGGAGGCGCCTCCGCCCTGCATGATGTGAGCAGGGCCAGCACATGCCCAGCTCGTGCGGGCGATGCTGCCCTGCTGGTGGCCCTCAATGTGGCGCCAAATGTATGGCAATAAGCTGCAAGGTTCCACTGCGGACATGTTGGCCCACAGAGAGCAAGGGGCAAGCGAAGAGCAAGGGCGCGAGCAGGGCGGCAGAGTGGCAGCACGTATCGCAGTCAGCCGGGCTGCTAACAAAGGGGCAGTCAGGGTGGCTGCCAGCCACACATACATGCACCACGACCTGCTGCCTGTGCGATGCAGTGCTGCCTGTGCAGTGCGGCAGTGCACCAACAGGCAGCTGCGGTCATGGCAGGTGGTCCATGCAACGGGCACCCTTTGGGGCCTGCAGGTGGGTTTGGGGGAGGGATAGGCCTTGCTGGTCGGGGTGGGGGAGTGGGGTGCGTGGTGATCGGCTGATGCTGGCCTGCAGGCGGGTGTGAGAGAGGGAGCGACATGCATCAATTGTGATGAAAGGGAAGAGGCAAGGTAATGCTTGAGCTGAAGGTGCATGTGTTGTGCGATGCTTACACAAACATGACGGAGCTCGCTTGTGCGTACTCGTTTGCCTCGCCTGCTGCCTGCAGTTTGGTGCCAGCGGGTTGGCCAATTTTGGCGGCCGGGACGAGGTCATTCGGTGACCAAGGTGGCTGCTGTCTGGCGATGTGATCAAGTTAACGCTTGGCTCGCCCATGTTGGCATCTTGTGTCACAGAGACAGGCAGCGCTAGCAAACGCCTGGGAGGCGAGAAGCAGAGCAGCCTGGCGGCGCTATTTGCCCCGGGAGCCCAGTGGTCTCTTCATTGGCAGTGCAGCAGTCGCGTCGCACCACTTTCATTGGCATCGCAAACCCGCCCGGGTATCCTCGACATTGCACTAGCCGCTCACAAACGAGCTTAGTCGAGCGGGCGGGTTTTCGAGTTGCGATGGAGGGCATGCTGAAGCGCAAGCCCCTGCACCCAGCCGAGAAGCAGGCCCCGCCGGCCACTGTGTGCGTCACAGGTGCGAAGTATATTCCGCATCGATGCGATCTGCGGGTGGTCCAAGGAGCGCGGCGCCCAGGCTGCAGCTGCGGCCTGCGCCGCGAGGCCCCGGGCCGCCCGCCCGCCTTCTGGGCGCCGCTCCCTGAAAGAGGCAAAGTGTCGAGTATCGCACCACATCGCTGCAACTGTAGTCACGCCTATTCCAGCATTTCCTTGCAGGAGGTATTGGCTACATCGGATCCTGTGTGGTGGCCCGCCTGCTGGCAGCGGGCCATACGGTGCACGCCACCTGGCGCCCCAGCGAGGCGCAGGCCGCTCACACCCGGGCCATTCAAGAGGCAGTCAGCAAGCTGCCCGGCGCAGACAAGCGGCTGCGCTGGTTCTTCGCCGATCTTCTGGACGAGGGCAGCTTCGATGGGGCACTCGCCGGATGCAAGTGAGCGGGTGGGGGCGCCCCGGGCCGTAGCTGTGTCGGCCGCCCTGCGCCCAGCCCCACCCCAACCTGGCTCTGCCTGCTCCCCCCTGCCTTCATTCATATGTGCATGCTCGCATGCAACACGCTAGCGCGTGCATACCAGCATGACTTCATGGCGTGCCTTCCCTTGCTGCAGGTACGTCATCCACACCGCCTGCCCTGTGCTGGCAACGGTGCCCAGGAAGGAGGCGTACAGCAGGATGATTGGGCCCTCCCTGCACGGCGTGCAGAATGTGTTGCGCAGTGTCAACAGGGCGGGGAGCGTGGAGAAAGGTGCGGCATCCCTGCGCCTCCCTGCGCCTCCCAGTGCCGCCGAGTGCCTCCTTAGCTCCCTAGTGCATCCTTGTGCCGCTGAGTGCCTCCTTAGCTCCCTAGTGCCTCCAGCAGGACCAGCGGCCCCAGAACGGGCGTAGGCGCATGATTCTCTCCGCGCTGGCTGGCTGCCCAGCTGCCGACAACCACCTCTCCCCGCCTCGTACTGCCCAATCCTCCTCTTGCTGACCAACCACATGCTGCCCAGCCCGTGTTCATGCCTCACGCATCATGCCTCATACCCATCCCCATCCTCATGCCTCATCCTCAACCTCCTCCCTATCCTCATGCCTCATCCTTAACCTCCTCCCCATCCTCAAGCCGCCACCGGATGCCTGCCATCCCCACGATGCCTCCTACCTGCCCGCCCCTAGCCGCCCAGACCCCACCTCTCCGCCTACTGCCGCTGCCTGTAGTGGTGTTGACCTGCCCACACATTACCTCACCGCTAATTGCCGCTGCCCGAAGTCGTCATCACCCTGACTGCCCTGATCCAACCTCCCCGCGTACTGCCGCTGCCTGCAGTGGTCATGACGTCATCGCTGGCAGCCGTGGACGGCGAAGCCCCGCCTGGCCACGTGTACACCGAGGATGACAACAACCTGGTGTTCCTCAAGGACGGCCAGCCATACCACACGTAAGGGGGCTGCATCCTGAAATGCCTGATTGTCTGATTTATTGATTCATTCATAGATTGTAAGGAGGCTGCCTGCCCACTCCTGTCCTGCCTGCCTGCCTGCATGCCTGCCTGCCTGCCTGCCTGCCTGCATGCCTGCCTGCCTGCCTGCCTGTGTGCCCTGCCCTGCCCTGCCCTGCCCTGCCTGCCTGCCTGTAGGACTGCCAGTGTGCCCTGCCCTGCCCTGCCCTGCCTCAATGTGTCGGGTTGGCGTGCATGGGATGCATTCCACTGGTCACGGATTGTGGGGAAGTCAGCAGCACAAGCCCCCAGCCCTCCCTGCAGTGCCAAGACGGTGTCCGAGTGGCAGGCGTGGGCCATTGCCGGTCAGCAGGACCGCTGGCGCCTGGTCACCCTGTGCCCCGGTTTTGTGTTTGGCCCGCCCGTGGTGCCGATCAGAATGGGCGGTGAGTTGGGCGGACATGCATTGCATTGCTGTACTCACTCAGTACATTGTGTTCAGTCCACTCAACAAAGTGTGTTCAATGCCAATGGGAGCCAGTTGCTGCAACGGCTCGCGCGTCAGGGTTGGGCAAGAGTATGTCGGGTTCAGAAGGAAGAAACTGTTTGAGCCCACTTCACTGCCCTGTCTGGGCGGTGGTGGGCCACGTTGGCAACGGAAGTGCTGCCCGGGCTGGGCTGCGAGTGCGTGACATGAGGTGACATGAGGACCGCCCCGCATGGCACAGGGCCACCAAGGGCGAAAAAATCAACCCCCACAGCCTGCAAAGCTAGCCCTAGTAGCGCCCGCACACACCCTTTCTCTTTCTCAATTCACCCCCCCTCTGTGCCTCTCTCTCCCTATAATAAAAACACCATGGTTTTGCTTTTCCATAATGCTGGGATGACGCATCTGCGGCACACTTTTGTGTTGCTGCGGCGCTGTAAATGAATGAATGACATGAGGTGCCGCGCCAGGAAAGGGGCGAAATGCCTCCTGCTGCTGACCTATGCCCCATTCGACTGCTCTCGCAGAGTCTGTGCTCACAATCAAGAAGATGCTGGATGGCAGCGAATGGCCATTCACGGTGCACATGAGTGAGTGGGGCAGAGCAGCTGGCGGGGGCGCAGCTCAGCAAGCGCATCGGAGCCAGCTGAGCAGGTGCAGGGGCAGCTGGCGCAGCCGAGCAGGTGCAGGGGCAGCCGAGCAGGTGCAGGAGCAGGCCGCGCACGAGCTGTGCCTGCCTGCCGCATGCAACTTCTTGGCAAGCCGTGATTCTTGCCGGGAAAGACAGTGCAGGATCCCAAGCTGACCTGCCTGCTTTCCTTACTCCCCCCTGCCCACCGCCCTGCAGGCATGTTCACTGTGGATGTTGCTGACGTGGCAGCTGCCCACGTGCTGGCCATGGTAGTGCCAGAGGCTCAGGGCCGGTACCTTCTGTCGGAGCGGGGGGCGGATAAGGCGGGCATCGCCTCCATGCTGCGGTGAGGGGGGAGGGNCAGCACCCGCATGAGGTTGCTGATTTTGACCTTGGGGGCCGCGGGCTCCAGCAGGCCCTGACGAATCAACTCCTGCTTCTCCTTCTCACGAGCCACGCGCCGCTGCGTGCGCAGCTTTTTCAGCTCCTGCAGGCAATAGAAAACACACGTGTGAACAACCCAACAAGATTGTGGAAAACACGAATCAAAAGCACGCTGCGGCGACAGCAGCAGGCAAGCAACACACACGCAGAGTGTGCCGCGGTTGGCCCCCCCTAACCTCCCCCACCTCTCATCCTTTGCAAACTCTAGTTCAATCCATATCCAGGCCGGCCCAGCCCTAGCTCTCCTTCAGCCCAGCCCAGCCCTATTGGAGTCCAGCCCAGCCCAGCCCAGCCCAGCCCTAGCTCTATTGGAGTCCAGCCCAGCCCAGCCCTAGCTCTAATGGAGTCCAGCTCAGCCCTAGCTACATTCCAGCCCAGCCCAGCCCTAGCTCTGTTTCAGCCCAGCCCAGCCTAGCCCCCGCACCCGCTTGGTGAGCTTCAGCGGCTGCGGGGGCGGCGGCGGCGCCTCTGCCGGCGGCTCAATCAGCACGGGGTGCTCCACTAGGTCGGTCATGCGGTCGTCACGCAGCTGCACAGAAGTAAAGAAGATGTGGAAAACCATGGGATGAGTGATGGGTACCTTGCCGGGTACTCAATGGCGCAAGGCGGTCCTCACGCAGCTGCACATGGTTGAAGAAAGAAGAAAAACAGGTGTAGGAGGACATGGGTTTAGGTATGGGCGGCTTGCGGGCTCCCATTTCGTCACGTTGCCGTAGCTGCTTCTCTACGCCTTGGCCTACCACCTGCCCTGTGCCCCTCCCAGCTGCCCCGATGCCACTCAGCCGCCCTCCAGCCCACGCAGCTGCCTCCCACCCCCCTCCCCACCTGTGCCGCCTCCCCATTGATCGCGTTGCTGTGGCTGCGTTCACTGTGCCAACACCTACTCTATGCCCCCCCGCCCCACTCAACNTGTGCCCTGGCTTCGGCAGCCGTTGCACTGCCAGTGCAGAGAGGTGCAGGGAGGCCTTGTCCATCAGGCGCCGACCCGTCCTGCTTGCCTGGCCTGTTGTGCTGCAGGGCCATGTTCCCCTCCCACTGGGTGCCCTACAAGGTGCTGCCCTCCTGGCTGGTGGTGCCCCTGCTCAAGCTCAGAGRCGACGGGTGAGGTGGMGGTACATGTGCAGGTGGCGGTACTTGTRCAGGTGGCGGTACTTGTACAGCCCCACCACCAAGTTGGCCGCCGCTACTTTACTTGAAGTGGCAGCCAGAGGCAGGCAGTCTGTGCCTCTGCTTGGACCCGGCAGCAGCACGCCCTGCATGCCGTTCGTTCGTGATGCCCTCCTCTTGCATCCTGATTCTCGCCCCCCAATCACCCCCCGCCAGGTCTGCCGACTGGGTCAAGCCGCTGCGGCACAGTGTGGACTGCAGCAAGGCGCAGAAGGATCTGGGGCTCAGCTTCATCCCTCTGGAGCAGGTGGGGGGAGGGGGACGGCATGGGTGCTGTCATCCATCAATCAATTGCATTTTAAGTCCAGGGGGAGCCAGAAAGGTCTCCTGGGACAGGGTGGGGGAGGAGCTGTGCTCCAGAGGGTCTGCTTTGCACTCGCTTGCGGAAATCGGTTTGTACCCCCCCCGCAAAGCAAGGTGTTGCTGCCCATGGGCAGGCCAGTGTTGAAGTGGAGCTTGGGTGAGGMTGTCAGGGGCTGTAATCACCGGCGCAGGGCCCTCTAGCAAGGCCAGACAAGGTGCCCGTGCGTTAAGAGTGCTGAATGGCATGGCCGGCACCTGCGACCCTCGTAACCTGTCACTGCAGACGCTGCGAGATGCGGCAGAGCGGTTGATGGACGATGGCATGCTGCAACGTGCGCCCGGCACAGACAGCACTGCCGCCAAGGCAAAAGCGGCGTGAGAGGCGGCGGCTGCACCAGCGGCAGGCAGCATCGCTGGCAAGGCAGATGGCGGCGTGAGCGGCGGCGGCGGCGACCGCTGGTCCCGCCGGCACGTGCGCCTTGACCACAGCACACACAGCAGGGCAGAACCTTCCCGGAACTTTCCGCAATCTCTTCTGCACCCTTCTGCATGCTTCTGGTAACTATCTACCAGCTTCCTCGGTATCACCCTCCGCTGACCTGGCATCCTTACAAGTAAAATATACTGTTGGCCCTTTTGTCTCGMGTACACAGCCAGCCCTGCGAGTGCCACTGCATTCTTTCTTCCACGTGTCTCTCCTCCCAAGTAATGCCAGAGCACCCCTCATCAGAGTCACCAGACCCAGATCAGAGCTGTGGTACTAGGCAGCTTCCACTAGCTTCCACGAGCAGCCACTTCAAGTGGTTCCGGCGGTAGGGACGAGGGGCCTTGTAGCACACCGAGATTGGTGCCCTTGTGAGTAACCCACTCCGAGCGGCACGAAGCGCTTCTGCACACTCAGCTGGGCTACCCCTCACTGCCTTAGACCTGTCACAAATAAAATGCTCGTGCGCAAATCAAACACGGGGCGGGCTTGCCTGGAGCACACACATCAATGTGAACACGTTTCACAAACAGGGTAACAGCCCAACAAGCCGACAGGGTGCAAAATAAACTGTGGGTGCAGGACAGTCAAGACAATTAGTATGCTTTGCGATATTGGTGCTCGCAGGTAAGTGCCCATCGCCGCATGTGTAGATAACAGACTCCCTGCATGTTGGGCACCACCCAAATTTTAAGAAGCATTACCGCCGCGTGACCTGCCATTGGCGGACAAATGTCGCCGTGCGCCCGTCTCCAGCACTACCCGGATACAGCGGCCCATTGCTTCCTTTACCGCCTGCTGCGTCCCCCCTTGCTGCTGCGGACACTGCTGCCACCGCAGCTGTTGCCTCGCACACGGCTGCCCCTGCTGCTGTCACCACTGCAGCCGCCTTGCCCGCTGCTGCCCCCCCTGCTGGCACCACAGCTTGCTTGACCGCAGTCGGCGCCTTCAGGGCCTGGCGCCTCTCCACATCTTGGGCGTCCGGCTTCATGAACAGCGCCTGTCCCATGAGCTGCAAGAAAAGCGATGCACACTAAGGAGTGAGTCCCTCGAAATGTATGCTTGTTGGATTTTTGTGTGTGTGTAAACGAGATCATGTCACAAGCGCAGGCTGCCCGCAAGCTTGCTGCACTGGCTGAACAGCCACTCGGCTGAAGTCACCCACTGCCAGTCCGCGGAGGCACACAGAGCATGGCCTAAGACACGCCCAAACAGAGCAGGGCCCACACTGTGGCGGGCTGAGCTGGCAGCGCACCGACGGACATGGCTCAAGCACAAGCGCCTCTGCTGCCATCGTGGGTGTGGCGAAGAAGGCAAGCGCCACTAGCTGCAGCAGCACCAAGGTATGTTTCACATCATGTTAAGTTTGCCGGCAATCATTCAGGCAGGGTTGCGAACCAGCCACGTCTGCGGGCAGGCGGGGAAGGGGTGCCCCAGTGATGGTGCCACGGCCTGCCGGGCAGGGCGGGCAAGTCCATAGTCACCCAGGAACCTGGGTGGCAGGCCTACCTTGGACTTCTTCGCCCACACGACCTCGACAAGCATGGGCTCAGGCCTGCGTGGTGGCACCGTGGCAGTACATGGCACGATAAGCCAGGTGAAATCAGACCTGCTAGCAGCAAGGATCCGGGGCCGGGAAAGTCGCCTGTGAAGAGACAGGTGTGCACCCTACCCTGCCCATGCACACAAGCGTTCTAGCTGTGCCCCTCCCCGCCCACCGGATGACTGCCGCGATTTCCGCTCCCAACGCGACAAGTGAGATCCCAGGGGGGCGCTTCCTGCCGGACACGTGGATCACGCATCCAACCTCCTGAGCGAAGTTGCCCCCATAGCGACCTGCAATGGGAGAACTGGCGCAAGGATGAAGAGGGCTGACCGAGCGTGCAGTCACAGCATGTAGTTTAAGGGAGATAAACAACTCAAGCTGCAGTCACACCACGCCCATGTGTAGCGCAATAGTCGTGCAGACGTCGTAAGAGCACACTGACAAAAAAGATTTGACAAACAGCTGCTGCATTGCAATCATAAGCATATGTCAACAACAACATCGGGTTGTCCCCAAGCCTTGCCTGGCCCAACTTGCCTGTGCCAGCCACGGTCACCAGCAAGCCCCTGCCTCCCCTCACAGCCGGCATGCCGCCATACAACTTTTTCACTGCCTCATCCTCTGGTAGTGGGTAAGCAGGAGGGTCCTTGAGCAGCCGCTGCCGCCGGGCCTCCCACATCTGAGCAGCTGTTTGCATTGCCAGGTGCGCAAGCACCCCATCTGCTGGGTGCTCCTGTAACATGACGTCCACATGGTTCCACTCGGGACGCACGAACACACGGTTGAACGCGGGCTGTGTGAGCTGCATGCCGGCGCACCAACAAGAGGCGGAGAGGCGATGAGTTCGGGTGGAGGAGGGCAGTATAGGTGACAATCCAAGCACAATGTCAAGCAAGCTCTCATGAGGCAATGCTACTCGTTGCTTTTTTTGTGCGTGCATTGAACTCGTACTGCAGCAGCCCTACGCGTGCAGCAAAGCCCACAAAGCTACATCAAGGTGTGCGCAAATGTTATGCCCTTACCAGCAATCCCTGCAGGCGGTAAGCTACCAATGCAGCCTGGCGGGCGCTTTCAAAGGTCAAATAAGCATGGGAGCCGCGGTGGTCGCCTGGAAGCACCCGGAACTTGGACACCACTGAAGCAGCATGAGGTGGTGCGAGCAATACCATGTGGGAGCACGGAAAGTAGCAAGTATTGACTCAGCTGACAGCCATGACAACGGGCAGTCTGCACACATGCGCTGATGATAGTCAGCTCATCAATCGCATGTGAGTCACCAAAGGAGCTGCCATGCCATTAGCAGACACAGCTGCCCCCTTTTCCCGCCACCCTCTTGCCTGCCCGCAGCAACTCACGCGTGCCGCCCGCACCGGTGACCATCTCTGCCACGCGCGCTCCTGTCGTGCCTTCCGGCAGGCCACTCAGAAGAACCTTGCGGGAGACGAGCACCCACTCTTGTTCTGGCGCGTCGCCTCGTCGGCGGCTCGCATAGTGCCGCCACAACAGCGGCACCAGGCGCGGCTCGTGGCCCATATTCGCTGCCAGGCCGTCGCCAAAGGCTGCCCACGGGGGTGCCTCTTTGACTTCTTCCCGCCAAGCGGCCTCCCAATCCTCTTCTTAAATCATCCGCCGCTCTCTCACCTCCTCCTCAAAGCCGTAATAGTCATCACACTCAAGCCCCATGTCATCATCCTGAATGTCGTCATATCCGTAGCCCTCTCCATACGCGTATTCTTGATCTGGATCCTCATCATATCTTCGCGGGGACGCTTGGACCCATGTACCCGTCCCCATGTAACCTCCATCGTCGGACCAGCCCTGCTCTAGCTCCTCCTCGTTGCTGCCATCCTCTGAATGCTCCTTCTCAACGCAGCCGCCCCGTGCCTCCATGCTGCTCCTGCGCTCCGCTGCCCACGCGGCCTCGGCTGCGTCTAGGGCCGCCGCGGCACGGGCGGCCGCGCTGGGGTAGATGCGCTGAATGGCTGCCACCTCCTTGCCCATGGGCCGCGCATACAGCCGGACGCCAGCCTTGACCTGCGAGGCAGCAAAGCGCAGGCTTGTGAGTGTTGAAGGCAGCAAGGCTCAACAGCCAGCAAATGGTGCAGGTAAGGGAGGCGCAGGCGGTTGGGACACGCAGGCCAGCGCAGCCTTTCTTGCCAGGCTGCTTCATGGCAAGCGACATGCCAAATAGCGGTGCACAGAGCAAGGCGCGGGCTGGTGAACATCTCAGCAAGCAGGGGTTCCGGGCTGGGCAGGTAGGTGCGCAAGCACAGCAGATGGTGCCAGACGCTGCTCCGCCACCATCTCTTCATGTTGTCCCACGAAGTAGCTGCCCCCCTTTCGCCGCACCAATCGCCTCAACCTATTGCCCAAAAGCCCATCACAGCAAGTTTTTCACCGAGCCGCTCACCTCCCTGCCCTGCAAGTGTTGCAACACCTTGGCGGCCTCGCTGGCGGTGCCCATTGTCAACCAGCCAACGTCGCCGTGCCAATGGGGCCGAGGGAAGGGCGTTGCCGCGTGCACTGCATGCCACCGGGGGGCAGCAGGGCAGGTGTCCGGCGATTCACTACAGTCCAACGCAACAGCCAACGAACACAGAAGCAGGTCGATGCACAAGCAAGACAAAAGCACGCACGGCGGCGTCCGGGCACGGGTGGCCAAGCACAGCATATGTGGGCCCACCTGCCACCCACGCGAACCACGACTCCGACTCTTGTGGGGCCGATTTCACCCGCCCCTGCCCACCTGTCACACCGCCCGCGCCCTCTGCTAGCTCGCACAGGTACTGGGTGGTGACCCCATGGGGCAGACCCTCGATGTAGACGTGCTGAGAGATGAGCTCCCAAGCCTCTGGTGGCTGCCCTTTCCTGCTATGGTGCCTGAAATTCCTGATGAGAACCGGCACCAGCCGAGGTTCACTCTCATCCATCTCCCTCAGAGGCTCGGGCGAGGCGTTCTCCGGACGCCAAGAGACCGCGGGTGAGCCTGCATTGGCAGCGTCTGCGGCGTAGCGAGCAGCCGCCCCGCAGCCGCTCTGGGTGCTGCGGCTGCAACTACATCGGCGGCTGCGGCTGCGGCTGCGCCGCCGGCGCCGGCGCCGGCTGTCGTCGCTGCTGACGCTGGGGGAGCGCTGCCTCATGCGTCCCCTGCCAGGCGCGGCCTGCTGCTCCTGCTGCTGCTGCTGCTGCTGCTGCTCCTGTGCCTTTTGCGCCTGCTGCTGCTGCTGCACCTGTGCCTTTTCCGTCCGCGGCTGCTGCTGCACCTGTGCCCCCTGCCGTCGGGCCAGCTGCGCTTGCCGCTGCTCCTGCTGCTGCCGCTGCGCCCTAGCCAGTGCAGCAGCAATGTCGGTGGAGCCCACATGCGCGGACTTCTCCTGCTGCTGCCGCCGTGCCTCCGCCTCTTCCTCCCGGATCTTCTGGCGGTACTGCTCCTTCAGCTGCTCCCGGGTAAGGGATGGCTGCTTGACAAGAGGGCGGGTCTGTCCGCTGCCAACCGGCGCCAAGGCCAGCGCTGCATGAGGGCCCCCTGCGGCCGCAGCAGTCGATGCTGCTACCGCAGCATGTTGTTCCGCAATGCCAGGCCTGCTGCCCATGCGGGCCGCAGTTGTGTTGCGTGCTGCAGCCATCGCCGGACGTGCTCCCACCGCTGTTGCTAATGCAGGTCGTGTGCCTGCAGCTGCTGCTGCTGCTGCTGGCCGTGCCCGTGCTGCCGTTGCAGCAGCTGCGCGCCCCGCTGCCGCTGGTTTGGCTGCCGCCGGTCTAGCTCCCGCAGCGGCAGCAGCTGCCGGTCCTGGCGCCACCGGTCTTGGGACTGCTGGCGCACGTGGCGCTGCCGGCACCGCAGCTGCTGCTGCCTGCGCACGTGGGCGCGATGCCGCGGGCTGTGCCTGTGCTGCTGCGGCTGCTGGTGCTGCGGACGGCAGTACACCTGCTGCTGCAGCAGTTTGCTGCGGGCCTGCCGCCTCCACCTCTGCTGCTGCCGCTGCCGCGGCCGCAGCTGTCGTACCGCGCTGCTGAGCTTGGACTGGCAGGGGAGCCCGCCCCATTCTAGCAGCAGCTGAGGCCACTGCTGCAGCACGATGCGCATGCTGAGGCTGCTGGTGCCCTTCTCCCTGCTGCCTCTGCTGCTCCTGCAGCTGCAGCGACCTCTGCTGCTGCTCCGGAGCTCCTTGCCTGCGCTCTGCATGTAGCATGCCTCCCGGACTTCTCAGCGTCCGATGCAGCACTGGGAGGTCCTCCGAAGAAAACGAGGGGGCTGGGCTGCGTGGCTGCCCCTGTTCCCGCTGCTGCTGCCCTTCAGCACTACCTGGCCTCTGGCCAGCCTGCTGCATGCCTCCCTGCTGTTGCGGTGTCCGATGCAGCACTGGGAGGTCTTCAGAGGAAGACGAGGGGGCTGGGCTGCGTGGCTGCCCCTGTTCCCGCTGCTGCTGTCCTTCAGCACTACCTGGCCGCCTGCCAGCCTGCTGCACGCCCCCCTGCTGTCGCAGTGTCCGATGCAGCAGTGGGATGTCATCTGAAGAGAGGGAGGAAGCCGGGCTGTGCCGGCGCCGGCGCCGGAGTGGGGCCTCAACATCTGAATCCTCCCTCTCGTCCCGTCGCGCCCACTGCAGCACTGGCCGCTGTTCTGGATCGGGCTGACGCTCTCCATGCTGCTCGTCTGCCTGCACAATTTGGGCTCGAGGCATGCCCTGATTGTCTTCTCCCTCTGCCTCCTCTGCCCGCTGGCGGCGCCGGCGCCGCCCGGCCTGCTGTGCTGCCCGCCGCTGGGCCCGGAAGCTCCCAGCGTGCGCCGTGCAGCGGAGGCTCCCAATCTGCAGGGAAGACGTAAACAGTCTGAAATCAGCAACCTGAGTGCTTCGTATGAGTGCCCCTTATTGGAAACACCTGCAAGGATGCCACACGCTGCGGAAACGATGGTGCTGTAAGCCGGGGTAAAGCAGAGCATGCAGGGGAGGTGAGCAGGCCCTCAGTCAGCAGGGTTGAAAGACAGGCTACCGCTGAACAGTAGCATCAGCTGATCAGTAGCATCCCCAACAGCCTTCGATGACTGCCCATCTAGGTACTGCTCACGAGGAGGGGCTTCGCCATCGGCACCATCCGCGCCATCTGCAACCGCTGCTGCCTCCGCCACCGCCGCCTGCTCCACCGGCAGCCGGCCACCTGGGCTACGCTGCAGCATGCTGCGCCCTGCCCCCGGCCCGCCTGCTTCCCAGGATGGGGCGCCAGCTGGCATCTGCCAGTGGCGATACAGCTGCGCCCGCTCCGCCACGGTCAGCCTGCGGGCTTCAGAGGGCTGCGCAATGCGCCGCCGCTGCTGCTGCCCCTGCTGCTCGCCATGTGCGGCTGCGGCAGCAGCCTCCCCATCTCCTGCCAAAAGCTGCAGCTGGGCCCGTGCCTCCTCAACTTCTTCCTGCTCCTCCTCACTGCTGCTGCTGCTACTGCCGCTGCTGCTGCTGCTGCTGCCGCTGCTGTTGTCCGGAAGGTCTGCCGCCCCCTCCACCTCCTCTTCAAAATCTGAAGGCAGGCTCACAGCCTCGGAGCTGCACGGTGATTGCTCCGGGCCAAGGCCCACGCCCCTTGCTGCTGAGCGCTGCCGCCGCAGACGTCGGACAACCGCAGCAGCCGGGCCCTCTCCTACCTGATTAGCATCCCCTGCTGGCTGCTGCACAGGCTGGCCATCGGGTCGCTGCTGCACATGATGCAAAGGCTGCAGTGGCTGCAAGTCAGCAGGCTGCGGCAGCTGCTCATTGGCCGGCTGCTCCTGCAAAGGCTGCACGCCTGCCGCCTGTTGCCGAACTGACGGCTCTTGCGCACGCCTGAGTGGCTCTTGAGGAACATGATCCACATCCATGACAAGCAAGCCAGCGCCGCTCCCACCGGCTGCCAGCTCTTCAATGGCGTTCACCAGCGTGCGCCTCCTGCCCTCCTGCTGTGCCCGCTGGGACTGCTGAGCCCCAAGCTGCTGCTGCTGCTGCTGCTGCCGAACCGCCCCAGGCTGCTGCTGCTGCTGCAGAAACGCCCCAGGCTGCTGCTGCTGCTGCTGCTGCTGCTGCCGAACCGCCCCAGGCTGCTGCTGCTGCGGCTGCTGCAGACACGCCCCAGGCTGCTGCTGCTGCTGCTGCTGCTGCAGCTGCTGCTGCTGCCGAACCGCCCCAGGCTGCTGCTGCTGCGGCTGCTGCAGAAACGCCCTAGGCTGCTGCTGCTGCTGCTGCAGCTGCTGAACCGCCCCAGGCTGCTGCTCCTGCTGCTGCAGCTGCTGAACCGTCCCAGGCTGCTGCTCCTGCTGCTGGAAGTGGTGCCCTCCAAGCTGTTGCTTTGGCAGCTGCTGCTGCTGTGCTGCAGGCCGCTCCGCCCTAGGCTGCTGCTGCTGTTGTGCCCCAGACTGCCCCGCCCTAGGCGGCCGCTGCTCCTGCTGCGGCTGCTGCTGCAGCTGCTCTGCAGATTGCTGGCGCCGGTGGGTGGGCTGCACGAGCTGGGGGAGTCGGGGCACCGGCGCCTGCTCGGGCTGCTGCCGCTGGTGCTCCCTCTGGGGAACCTGCAATTGAGGCTGCCGCTGGCGCTCCTGCAACTGTGGATCACGACGTTGCTGCAGAGCCTGCTCCTGCCGCAGTAGGGCGTGCTCGGGAGGCTCTGGGCGCAATCGCTGCTGCTGGTCCCGTCGCGGCTGCTGCGGCTGCTGTGCCTGCTCAGGCCTCAGCAGCTGCTGCACCTCTGCCTGCTGCCGCTGTGCCTGCTGCACCTCTGGCTGCAGCGCCTGCTGCGCCTGCTGCACTTCTGGCTGCTGCGCAAGCTGTGCATGCTGCACCTGCCGTGGTTGCCGCTGCACCGGCTGCACCTGCCGCTGCTGGGGGCGCGGATGCTGCGGCTCAAGCAACTGCCTGGGCTCTCGAGGCTGCTGCCGCTGTGCCTGCTGCCGCTGCTGTGCATGCTGCGGCCGCCTCTCTACTTGCTGCCGCGGCTGCACGTCCCGCTGGGGAGCTGCGGCTTCGCCCAGCGGCCGCATGCTGCCGTTGTGCCTCCAGGCATAGCTGTAGCAACCAACACACATGCGCACCTTGCGCCTTGTGGGGTGGCGGTGGGGGTGGCGGCAGCCCGGTGCTGCACCACATGAGAGGCAGAAGTGCCAGTGAACAGTCAACACGTCAGCAGGTGCGGGCGCAAGTGAGGCAGGACGTGCTGTGACTCATCCTCCCCAAGCAGCTGCCAGCTTGCCATACGTGCAGCCGCCAGCATGTGATACTTGCATGCATAGGTGTGGCAGGAACTGGTGCTCCCTCAGTTGCTGCAAACCAATCCACCCAGACAGACGCCAGCCTGTCATGCCTGTGCATGCACAGGTGCGTGTGTGTGCAGATGGCCTGCAGCGCATGCTGTCCTACGGCCAAATCGTACGCTGATGTGGCGCTGCAGGGTCAGCTGTGGGGCCAACCAAGTTTCTGCCCTGCCTCACTGGGGAGCAGGCCGGAGTGCCCGCACGGCTTCCAAGCAGCTTCCTCCACAGCTGCCCACAAGCTGCCCCACTCACCCGGGCGCAGGCCACAGTGTCCGCACGGCTTCCGAGCAGCTTCCTCCACAGCTGCCTGCTCTGCCGCAATGTCCTCCTGCCGGTGCCAAAGCTCTGGCGGGCGGGGTGTGCCGCCGTGCTTGCTCGCGTACAGGGCGCACGCTGCGTGGGATGGGAACAGGGGGCGGCAGGCATGGGCGTCAGGACGGGCTGAGCCGGCTCGAAATGCGGCAGCTGCAAGCTGCTTGTCCTAGGAAACCTCCTGGACAGCCTCCCTCCCTGCTGCCTGCCCACCTGCCCGCCGGCACGCGCTCCTCCCGCAAATCATACTCAACCGCCTCACAGACCTGCTCAACTGCCTGCCTGCCTGCCTGCCTGCACCACACAGCCTCACCGCCACACATGCGCTCAAGGGTGTCAATGTGCCGCCGCCAAGACGCCACGCCAGACACACCGCAGTTGGCGCACTGCATGGCAGCAGGGAGGCATGCCAGGCATGTCATGGCAGGACAGGCAGGGAGGGGAGGCGGCAGGGGCATGGAGGCTCGCAGATAACATGGCAAGGTCATGGGAGAGGAAGGAAGTTGGCAGGGTCACGGGAGAGGAAGGAAGTTGCAGGGGTGCGGAGGCAGGAAGGAGATGTTGGTTGGGGCGCTAAAAAGGAGGCAACACCAGAACAGGGGTGCCAGCAGGTGGGCAGCGGGCTCGGCGATACCCCAGCAGGTGCAGCGGCAAGGCATTCTCTTCCTGGGTGCTGACAAGGAGGCAGACCAGAGTGTGGCTTTGCGGTTGGGCAGCAGGTTCAGCGTGAAGCCAGCTAGCTACATGCAGCTGCAAGGCATTTTGTTCACGGCTTGCGGCAAAGAATTGCAATCGAAATCTCGGCGATATGAGTCCGTTTCATCTTTGATTAACGGTGCATGCTTTATTCAACCGCTCTCAGGAACGAACCGTGTCAATCCACTGATGTTGAAGGCCCTTCTAACAAAGGATGCACCTTGCGTAAAGCTGTAAAGTCTAGACAAAGCTGTAAAGACTAGACTAGACTAGGCATTCTCTTCCTGTGCGCCCCCTTTGCCTGCCCACCTGCTTCACCCCGGTCTCCCGCTCCTGCCGACGGACCAACGCCAGCTGGCACAGCCGGGCCGGGCGCATCTGCCGATCGTGCTTGCAGCACCAGAGGTAGCAGGCGCCGCACAGGGGCCCCTGCAGGCAGGCGGGCAGGCAGGCAGAGGAGGAGGGAGGGTCGGAGGAAGGGATGGAGAGCGAGAAGGATGCGGCAGGCAGGCAGGGAGAGCAGTGGGGTGTGGTGTGGCGGTAGCAGGGGACAGCGTGCACAGCAGGAGCGCTGCTGTGATCATTGATGAGAGGGAACTAGTGCTGTGTCAGCCGCACCGCTGCACGCACCGCCTGCGCCTACACACAGCGCTTGCCTCTCTGATGCAAGTGCAATTGAAACAAACCAAGACAGGCACGGGGCACATGTTGTGCACCCTTGGAAAACGAAGTCCTCAAACACTCCTCACAACTGGGTTTCAGCTGCACCAGACTCACCAGTGTGTCTGGGTGCCTCCCAAAACTCTGCCCCTCCCGCTTCTCCACGCTGCATGCCGGGTTGCTGCAGTGCACCGCTACCTCCTCCTCCCCTGCCGCGGCTGCCCGCTCCAGCCGCTGCACATCTGTAAGCCGCACCCGCCGCTCGGGACGCATCTGCCCGCCGTGTTCCCGCACATAGTGAGCGCACGTACCACAGAGCGCGACCTGCAGGACAGGCAGTACACGAGGCAGTACAAGGGGGGGAGTACAGGAGGGTCGGACTGCGTCTGATCGTACAAATACTGTCCACGTTGATGGGGAGCCAGCAAGGGGCATGTGTGTTGTTATGTGTGTGTGCGTTGCAGCAGGCAGGGAAGAGCAGCAGGTACCTGCCCAGCAGCTGCCGCCCAGCACGCAGCGTGCACTATGTTGGCAGCAATGAGCACAGCATGGCAGCACAGCGTGCCGCCCAGCCGACCTGCGTCTCAGGGTGCCTGCCCCACCCGGCACCCTCCTCCTTGACCGCCCCACAGGCAGGGTTGCGGCAGAGCAGCTGTCCCGTCTCTGCTTCCTCCTCCGCCTCCTCCCGCTGCCGCCGGCTGCGCAGGATCAGATACTGCGGCCTGGCCGCTCCGCCGTGCTTCCACACATACTGCTTGCAGGCAGAGCACAGGCGCTGGCTGGTAGTGGGGTGCAGGCCGGCGCCACGCGCAGCAGCCTCGCCGCAGTGCGTGCACACCCTATCGCCGTGCTGGCCCCCGCCGGCTGCTGCCGCTGCCGCTGCCGCTGCTGCTGCCGCGTCCAGCGCTGGCGGCGGCTCAGGCGCAGCACCCTCTGCTGGCAGGCCGGCCTCAACTGGGGCGCCACCTGCCTCTTGCAGGGGCATGGCTTCAGGCACGCCTGCTGGATGGACAGTCTCCGGTGCAAGGTTGCCTGCCGACGGGGCATCAACTGCAGGGACGCCTGCCCCCGCACCTCCCCCTGCCGCACCACCTGCTGCCGGCGGGGCCTGAACTGCTGCTTCCAATGCCAATCCCTCTGCTCCAGCCACTGCACCCGTCGCCGCTGCAATCTCGGGTGCCCCAACTGCAGCGCCAGGGCTGCATGCCTCTGCTGCCACTCCGGCTGCAGATACGGCGTCGTTGTATGGCAGGTTTGCTGCCGCTGCTTCTGCTGGCATGCCTGCTGCCACTTGTGCGGGCAGGGCTGCAGGCGAGACAGCCGTAGCAGGCACTGCTGGTGCCGCAACTCCTGCTGTTGCCACCACCGCAGCTGCTGCATCTGGCACAGCTGCTGCATCAATCCGGGCATCTCCCACAGCTGCTGCGGCTGCCGGCGCTGCAGTTGCTGCTGCTGACGAGGCTGCGCCCAAGCGCGCTGCAGCTGCTGGCAAGGTGTCAGCGCCCTTTGGCTCGTCCACCGGCCCGGCAGCCTGCTCCGCTTTTGCCACCGCAGCAAGCCCGGCAGCCAGCTCAGCTTCCGGCGCAGCAGCTGCCCCGCCAGTCTGTTCCGCCTTTGGCTCGCCAGCTAGCCCAGCAGCTTGCTCAGCCTTTGACTCACCGGCCGGCTCAGCTGCCTGCACAGTGTTAAGCAGGAGGGCAGGAGGGCAGGGCAAGGCAGGGCAAGGTGCTGGGCAGGAAGGCAGAGGGCGGCGCCAATGGTGCAATCAGGCAGGCAGCAAGAGGGGCAGCAATTGGCAGGTCAGCCGGCCATCACTTGGTGCAATCAGGAAGGCAGCAAGAGGGGCAGACAATGCCAACCTTCATGCCATGGTCAGGGTTCTTTGCATCCTGCTGCCACATCCTGCTGCCGCATAACCCTCAAACAGCTGCGCTCATGGGGATTGATCGAATGGCGGCTCCCCCTCACCTGCATCCCGTCCTTGCCTCTGCTGGCCCCAGCCGCGATTGGCAGGCCGTCTGATGCCTGGGCGGGCGGTACCGCCTCGCTCTTGACAGCTGTCACTGGTGGTGGTGGTGAGGTGCCGCCCAGCTGCCGCTCCTGCTGCTCCTGCTGCTGCTCCTGCTGATGCTGCTGCGCTGGCGGCTGGGGCTGCGGTGGCGGCTGGCGCGTCTGCCGCGTCTGCTGCCGGTGCCTGCCGTGCCACCACCACTGCTGGCCAGCGCGCACCGCTGGGAGCTCCCCACCGTGCCTGTCTGCATACGTGCGACACGGGCCACAAACCCGCCGGCCCTGGCCCCCGGCCGCCTCCCGCCGCCACTCATAGCCAGCGGTGGGTCCCGGCTGCGTGGCGCCGCAGTGCTGGCAGCGTGCCGGCGCTGGCGACGCTGGGCTGGCCTGTGGGCGCGGCAGCGGCGGCATGCGAGCTGCTGCTGCAACGGCAACCGGGCAGCCCAAACTTGCATCCGCAGGTTCCTGCTTGATGGCTGGCTGCTGCACCTGTTCCTGATCCAATGCCTCCTACTCTCTCTTCACTGCTTGACCTGCAGCCGGCTGCTGCTGCAGGGCTTGCTGCTGCTGCCGCTGCTGCTGCTGCTGCTGCTGCTGCTGCTGCGTTGGTGAAGCCTTTTGTTCCTGCTCCTCCAAGTGCTCCTCTTGCTGCTGCTGCTGCTGCTGCTGCTGCTGCTGCTCCTGCTGCTGCTGCTGCTGCTGCTGCTGCTGCTGCTGCTGCTGCTGGGGCGGAGGCAGCGCATCCGGCTGCTCCTCCGCCTGCTCCTCCCTCTTTACCAGTGCACCGTGTACCTGCATGGTCCATGCAGCAGGATTGCAGTGGATGAAGAGCGGCATAGGTACTGCGATGGTACTGCTGCACTCTTGGGCGCGGCACCTGTGGTGACCCCTTGCAGTGCACATGATGCGGGGCAACAACCAACCAGCACCGCATGCTCATACGCCTTGATGCAAGCACCGCTCACCTGTGCCCCGCCACTAGCCTGTTCAGCGAGGGCTGCAGGCGGCACGCTGTCAGTGCGCTGGGGCAGCGGCAGCTTTGAAGGCGGCGTCAGGGCGGCGCCCACAGGCCGGTGCACCACATGCTTCTTGGCATAATTGTAGCACTTGGCGCAGACTCTGCCGACCTTGGTGCCCCAGTGGTTGAGGTACCACCCATTGACCCCCGACTGCAGGGCTCCGCAGTTCTCGCACTTCGTGTCGGCAGAAACACGGCGCCGCTTGGCAGCGGGCTCGCGACTGCCGGTGGCGGCAGCGGCAGCTGCACCACCGTCGCCGGCGCCCTTCGCTGCTGCCGGGTTGTCGCACTCGCCCTTGAGGCCGCCATTAGACGCGAGCGGGGAGGCACGGAGCTTTGCCCCTTTGATGTTCGGCATGTTGCGGAACGCTCCCTAGCGAGCTGCCAGAGGACACCCTTCCTAAAACCGCTCAAGCGTGACACCGAGCATGATGCCGCGAATTGCTGCAAAGCGGCGTCGGAAGCGCATAAGGTGTGTTGAAGGTTTTTCCTCCAAAGCGGCCACAGGCGAGGGAGAACGAAGCGGGCAGAGCCAAGGCTCGCAAACTGAAACGCGCAAACCAATTTCACGGTGTCTTCAACAGAACCCTTGTTGAGCATTGGCGGCGCGCAGCGGCGGCCGCACGACATGTCGCGACATCCACCTCCTGCAATGATCCCCCAAAGCTGCCCTCTCTGTCCACAGCCCCTGATCTTGCAGTTGCTACCTCTTCGTCATCTTGCAGTCGCTACGTTGCGGGCCCTGCACAGTTTCTGACGGGCAAATGTGTGGCTGGCGGCGAGCACAGCATGACGCAGGGCATAACAGGCCCATTGAATGTGCATCCTGGGGGCAAAGCAGTATGGGAGGCCGAAGCAGGCATGCGTACGGCACTGCACTTTATAGAACAGCATGGCGCCCTGCATGGCTGATAGTATGGGGGGCCAGCACCTGTGCCACAGATGCCGTTGTTCCACCGAGCAGTGAGGCTGAAAACACCCACCACAGCCCGCCCCTCGACAATGAAAGCTGTGGCTTGGCTGCTGGCACAGGCGCAGCTCGGGAGGCTTACAGGGTGGCATTAGTGACATGGGTGGAGGCAGACGCAAGACCCTAGTGGGAACGAAAAGGAAGTCAAGGCAGAGAGCAATGTGTGGTTGTCAGCGGCAGGGCCCCTCTGTTGTCTCTGTTGTCCGGCAACCGTCCGGAAAACGGCCGGACAGGGGTTAGCGAAACACTGGGCAGGGCCAACAGCTGGAAGCACCCGCAACGGCTGGTACAGCAACAGCAGCAGCAGAAAGTGGCAGCGCTGGGTGTGGAGATGAAGTTTCGGGCGTGTGCAGCGGGGAGAAGCGGCACAGAAGACCAACAGGCTGCGGGTGCGGGGGGGCGTGGCACGCTGTGCTGTGCTGTGGTTGGTTGAGCAGCGCGTCCTGGCTTGAGTATCAAGGCCAGTCGGCTGCCAGCGCTTCGTGCGTGCCAGAGAAGGAGCAGCAGCACTCAAAGTTGAGCTCGGGGCGGCGCGCCCGCAGGCGGTGCTCAATCGTCTCCCACCCCCGGTGCACGCCCACCACTTCTTCGTACTCGCCTATGCCCATGTCGAATGACAGAGTGTGCAGCGCTGCATGCCGCTCCGCCCACGCCCACAGCCACTCCCACTTGCTGGCGGTGAAGTACCGGAAGTGAGGAGCCTGGAAGGCGTCCGGGTAAACATACCTGCACAGTGGAGGTTGGGATTAGGGTTTAGGGTTTCGGGTTTCGGGTTCTGGGTTTTGGTACACATAGCTGTAAAGTGGAGGTTGGAGGTTTGAAACTGCATAGCCTTGTGGAGAGGCAGAGAGCGCAGCAAAGGAAGAAGGCGCGACGACGGGGAGGCGGGGGGCAGGAAGTGGCCAGGAGCGGGGCAGGGGCGGGTGGGTGGCATGTGTGGAAGTGGCTGCTGTGCCGCACTGCCTTTGATGGCTCGCCCGTGGATCTTCCGCATGCACACAGCTGGCCGCCCCTCCCCACCCAGGACCCGCTCCGCCCTCCCCCCCACCACTTGATGCGCAGCTGCTCCACAGCTTCCAAGCCCTCGATGCACGCCCGGCTCTCGTGCAGCAGCCGCTCCTCGATGGCCAGCCAGCGCAGGCGGGGCTGCCATGGGCCCAGCGGAAGCCCCCCAGGGCTGTCGCCGCCAGCGTACACAGCATAGTGGAGGGCGCGCAGATGGGGCAGGCTGGCAAGCTGTGCTGGAGGAGGCAGGTTGTACAGGAGCTGTGAGCCGAGCACGTTGTGCACGACCAGCGTGCTGAGCTGGCGCAGGCAGCCCAGCGCAGCGCCCAGGTCGCGGCCATCAGGGGCCGCAGCCGAGCCGCGCTCGCCTGCCGGGCAGGACAGGGCGCAAGGGGAGGAGGGTGGGGGGCCAAGGCAGGCAAGTTGGGCATCGGGCGACAAGCCGGCAGGCGGGCTGGTGGGCGTGCAGGCCGGCAGGCGGGCAGGTGGGCAGCAGGCAGGGTCGGGCGCAAAAGCGGTGCTCCACCAGCAGCCAGACAGCCCGGTCAAACGGCCTCCGCTCTGACAATGCTCTTGCAAGCTGCGAGCAGCGCTGCCCACTGGCCTCGCTGCCTCCCCTGCTTCCCCCACACTCTGCGTAACCTGTGTGCGGTTCATATACAACAAAATCCATGCGCTCTCAGCCCACAGGTCGGCCACCCCCTGCACTCCCCACCATGAGCTGTTCCATGCAAGAGAATCCATCCGCATGCGCACCGCATGCCGGCCACCCCTGCACTCCGGCCCAACCGGTGCGTTCATGCAACAGCAGCCACCCACCTTTGCCCTGAGGTCGGCCACCCCTGCACTCCGCCTCAACCGGTGCGTTCATGCAACAGCACCCGCCCACCTTCGGCCCGCAGGTCGATGAGCTGCAGCAGGTGTAGCTGGGTGAGGGAGGCCAGGGCCGCCACCAGGCCCGTGGGCAGGCTGTCAAAGTTGCGCACCCTCAGCCGCTGCAGGGTGGGTGCCAGCTGTGCCATGCAGCCCCAGTCGGCGCACAGCAGCGGCCCGGCGGCTCCTTGGAGGGCCAGGCTGCGCAGGCGGGGCAGCCCCCACAACTGCAGTCGGCACGGGGTGAACAGAAAGAGGCGGGTTTGTTAGAGGACAGTGAATGAGGAAGTTTCTGTTGCTGACGCACATTGGTGCAAGAGTTGCAGCCAGGCAAGGTGGCCTTACAGTAGTTAAAAGACAGTGAAAAAATACATGACTGACGCACGTAGGTGGCTGAGTTGCACCCAGGCAGGGTGGCCCCAAAGAGGAGCCTTTCAACGGTGCAACGCTGGGAAGCATTCGGTGCTACCGTCCTGCAAGATGGCAGACAGACAGACAGAGAGAGACACACACACACACAAACAAAAACGAAAACAAAAGGCTCACCTGGGGTGGAAGCCTGAGGGCGGTGTGGAGTGCCAGATTGCTGCACCCCAGGGTCAGGGCGGAGAGCGAGTGTGGCAGCGACACGGGTGCCGCAATGGATCCCTGGACTGTCAGCTCTTGCAGAGCGTGCAGCCCTGAGAGGCAGAAGCCGCCTGCGGCGCTGCTGCCCATCGCCAGGCACAATTTGGAGCCCCATTGCAGCTCAAAAGTGTGCAGCACGCCCGCTGCCGCACACGCCGTTTCGCAGCGCTGCAACATCGCTGCAGCCTGCTGCTTGGCCTCGCCAGAAATGGCGCGTGGCGAGGAGCAGCGCACGGCAAGACGCAGGCAGCGCACCGCCGACGCGTGCCGGCGCAGGAAGGCGGCAAAACTGGCCAGGAGGGCCAAAGCGCGGCCACAAGGGAGCAGCCCAGGGCTGAGGTGGCAGCTGTAGTCCACGTCCCCTATGAGGTCAGGGGAGTGGCAGGCCAGGTGCCAGGCGCGGCAGACGAGCGCGGGGCCGGCGGGCGACAGCCTGCGGTGTGTGCGGGCGGCGGTGGCGGGGTGGAGCGGGCTGCTATGGCACGCGGGGCGTTCGCGATCGGACCAAGTGCGCGATCGAAATAACAACCCGCAGCAGTAAGGGGAACAGCGCACCTCTGCTCCAGCGGCAGGTGGCGCAGAACCGCCACCAACAGCTCGGGCGGCAGCAGATCCATTTGTGCGAATGACGCGTGTGTTTTGCAACGATTCTGTTTTCACGTAGCGCCGCTCGCGGGGGGTCCCTAGAATGGGGCAGCACACCGCAGCGGCACGGCAGCACGGCGCAGGTGGCGGGGCCGGGTCCGCATTAAATGCTGGCACCACGTTGATATGCTACCCACAGACATGAAGTCGCTTAAATGGGTGGTTCAAGATGGTGAAAAACAGAAGCAGGGAAACAGTGGTGTCCTGCAGCGCCATGGCCAGCTCCATGCCAGGGCACCGCTGCGCCGGCTTGTACTTGTTGCGCAGCAAGTGACGCAGTGTTTTGCAGGGCTGTGCAAACCTATGCGGGGTGCTTTGCAATTTTCTGTTTATACATGCTTCGGCACAGGTGCAGCAAGAGGGCCAGATGAGGTAAGGGCAGTGGTTCAAGAACAGGGGCAAGCAAGCAGGGGTGCAGAGTCGGCCAGCGGGAAAAAACGGCGGAAGCAGCCGGCCTGGCGGAGTCGTGCAGGAAATCAGGCAGGGGATCAGGGCTGCCACACGTGGCAGCGCCACAGGCGAAAAGAAGCAGATTGCGGGGTTGGTTGGTAAGTTGAATTCTCGTCTCATGAACTGCAGGTATGGATAGAGGGGTGAAATAACGATACGCAGGGAATACACAAGGGGGGCGGTGCCCAGGGCTGGAGCACAAATGCGGCGCTCAGCTGGAGGCCGGCGTCAGGCCGCCGCTGCTGCTGCTGCTGCTGTTCTTCGGCCGCGCGCTGCGCCCCGCCCCATTGGCGGCACCGCTTTTGCTTTTGCTTTTGCTGCTGTGCTTGCCGCCGTCGCTGCCGCTGCTGTGCTGCTCAGACTCCAGAAGCTGGCGCAGCACGGGCAGCGCGCGCTGCCGTGCCGCCTCAAACTGCTGCTCATAGTCGCCGTAGGACCAGAAGGACCCCCCGCTCTTGGGGCTCTGCACGACCACAGCGTTCTGGTGGGCTGCAGGCAGAAACAAGGGAGCAGGCGCGGCGGGGGGGGGAGGGACCGGGTGAGGTGTGCGAGGCGTGGCCTCTCGAAGGTGCGCTGTGCAGTTACGGACTGATGCCAACCAGCACCTCAGCTGCGCTGTTGTGTGAAAGGCGGCACGGTGCTTCTGCCCTCCTCTGCCAATGCCCATACGCTGCTTGATACATCTGTTGCACTTCTCGGCTGTCTGCAGCGCAGCTGCTCCTGCCAGACCCCTCCACAGCAGCGCTGAGGTGGCACCGCACAAGCGCTCACTCAGGCCTGCGGTGCTGTCGTTGCCGCTGAAGGGCGAGCTGCGGCTGATGAGGTGCACCACCGCCGGGGCTGCCGCTGCATGGTCCCCGCCGTAGCGGTGCTGCCGCCACAGGTCCAGCCCGATTCGGCACTTGATGCCCCCGTCGATAAAGGGCCCATTCTCCCGGTCTGCAGGTGGCACCAAGGGGAGTTGCAAAGCGAGCGTGGGCAGGTAGGTGGCGGCGAGAAGGAGCAAGGCGGAGGGCGGACGGAAGGGGGTGGTCACCAGACAGATGATCACATAAGCTGATGGGGATGCCGGCCAGTGCGTGCGAGGCATTAGATGCTGCCCGGCTGCAGCGCACAATTGAACGCGAGGCACCCAAAGAGTATGAAGCCCACCTGGCACCTCCACGGCTTGGAAGACCACGGGGATGGCGGCAGAGGCGGTGACAGCTGCGGGCAGCGCGCCGCGGTCAAGCAGCACGTGCCGCCCATCCGCGCCCACCACGGCGCATGCAAAGTCTGTGGCACAGGGGGCAGAGAGGAAGGGAAGAAGGGTCAGCTGGTGAAGGGTGGCTCAGAGCAGCAATGGTGGGCTTCGGGGTGGGGCGTACCGCTCGTACCGCACGTACCGCTCTGTTGCTCACACCAGTATCTAGCAGGCACAGCGCTGGCCTGGTACTGGTCACTCCAGCAGACCTCTGGCTGCCACCCCCGCCAGCCCCTGCCCTGCAGCCCCGGCTGCAGCCCCGGCAGGCCAGGGAGGGCAGACAGCTAGGCGGTGAAGCTCTCGCACGGGGCAGCGCATCCAGCCCGCACCCATGCCACCCTTGCCGCCTCCCGTGTGCCCACCCACCCACCTTGCTGCAGCTCCGAGAAGCTGTGTGGCAGCAGGCTGTGCAGCTGCTCTATGAGCGGCGACATGGACAGGAAGCCCTCCCACACCCTGGGGTTGCACCGCAGGCGCTCAATGGGCGCCATCCTGGCAAACTCTGCCACAATCTGCAGGCAGGCAGGCAGGCGGGGGGGCCAAGAGGTGCATCGATGAGCGGCGTCTGCGCACTCAAAAAGTGGATTGGTGGGACACGACAGACCGTGCTTGGCAAGGGAAGGCAGGCAACGAGTTGCAAGCATGGAGACAGCAGTGATGAGGGGCGGATGAGGGGCGGCAGCAGGGGCAGACGGGCAGCAGCGACATGCCAGCACCACTTCCAGTATGTGATGCACCCATTCCGATATTGCTGCAAGCGCTCGGCTACATTGCTCCGAGTGCCTGCCCGCCTGGCTGACGCCCATGCGTTGCCAGCGTGCTACTCTTTGGCTGCTTGCCGCCCCTCCGCTGTGCTGCAAGCAGTGTGCCGCCCTCTTGCTGCTGCCTTGTGCCACGTCACTACCCAGCACCCACTGGCAGCGCGCACCTCGCGCGGCGTCCACCCCGCCGCGTACATGCTGCCAATCAGCGCGCCGGCGGACGTGCCCATGATGCCATTGACCGGCAGCCCCACGTCTTCCACTGCAGAGGTGCACCAGAGGAGGCAGGGCGGGACGGGTTCAGGGAGCCGCTGGCAGGCAGCTGGGTGCTGCGCGTCCACAGCTGTTTGCAGGTGGGTGCTGGGCACTTGGATGCGTTCCCTGATGGTGGAGCCAACCACGTGCAGGCAGTGCAGGGAGGTGCAGCTGGGTGCTGCGCACGCCTGCCAAACGGGTGGGCGGGCAGGGGAGGTTGTGCGGTGATGCGAGGCGGGCGAAGCACCTGCTTGGAGGAAGCCGCAGTGGTTGGCAAACGCCAGGAAGCCGCTGCTGAGGACGATGTCATACTTGACGCCCTTGTGATCTGCATAGGCGTAGGGGCACGGACCGGGGCTCGGCTTGAGCGGCGGCGGTGGCGCCTCGCCCCGCCATTCAGCCGCTCCAGCACAATTGTTGGCCGCTCGCCGCACTGGCACGAACCCAAAATGCTCCAGGATCAGCAACATGCGATGCAAGCCGCTGCTTTGCAGCGCGTTTGCAAAACTGCCAGCCCTCGGCTTCAAAAACGGCGGCTGCCTGACCTGCGCGCCGTTGCCGCCGCTGCAGAGGTGGCACTCGGCTGCTGGCTGCGGAGCAGGTGACCGCTGCGCGGGCAGGCCGGGTAGGCGCCAGAGGGGGCGGAGGCAAGGGGGGCATGGCGAGCCCTGAGGATGTGAGTAGCTGTAAAGGCGCTCAAGTGTACGGCGATGCAGCTAAACGGTAGTCCCTTTCGTGACGCTTGGTGTTGCTTCAGCCTTGGCGGGCATGCTTGGTGTGCTGTGCTCGTTCGGTTGCGCAGGTGCGTCACGCCAAGCTTGCTTCGTGAGCTGAATTCCTCAATGAACTGAAAGCTGGCCTGTCCTGCATATCAGCTAAAACATGTGCCACTTCTGCCCGGCAGGACTTATCACTTTGGCCTGGTCAGTGCCGTGTACTGTCCCCCTTCCGTTCACTTGCCAACCACTTCTGCGTGTTTGAGCTTGATCTCATCCTGCGTCTGGCAGCGCCTACAACCATTGCCCCAGTTCCCGACCCTAGACATCCTGCATACAGCTACCTCACTCACCTACAGTGTCGCCCTGCAGCCTCGTGAACCCTTACACCGCCCCCCCTCTTGCCACCTTTAGCGGACCCGCCAGAATGCACACATCTGATCACCCACCCTGTCCACCGTCTCCGGTCTCGTCGACAACGCTCCATGCCTGCACCTCCAGGGACCTCTGCGCACCCCTCTTAAATATGTGTCACAGTCTCATGTAAGCCTCCGTACCTGCCGGGGCACCCCGTGCTCTTTGGCTCCCACTCATGAATGAGTCTCCACTGCTGCTTGCAAGGAACGCCAAGGCAGCAGGTCAAGAGGGAGATACAGGTCCGCAAGGCCAGCGCTTGGGACAGCTTGATAAACGTGGGGGCGGGCACATGTGCCGCTCCCGCCTTTGGCGCCTGCCAACACTGGCGGGAATCTGCCGCCCTTACTTGAACCCGCGGCGTGCACTCACTGCGCCAGTCCTTCTGCGCCCTCCGACCACGGCTCTGTTGCTTGGTGCCGTTCCTTCGCGAATGCACCTCTTCCTTCGCGAGGCGAGCGCCAGGCGAGCGCAGCGCTCCTGCTGCTGTGTGTTGTCGCTGGAGCGGCAGATGCATCGGGGCACGCTGTAGCAATGTCGGAGAATGGGGTAGGGCTCAAGTGCTGAAAGCCTGGCGAGTTTGGGAGCCGCTGGACGAATCTTCTCCAGACTGGCGCGCCGGCGTGCGGCAGCGTGCTTTGCCGGCGCTCAAACGGCTCACCGACGCCTTGGAGAGCCCTGTGGATGACTACCTTGACAGGAAGTGTGAACCGGCAGCAAGCACCCCGGCCTTGCCGCCGACGCTGCCCTGCAAGCTCCGCCTGCTCACACTGGTGGCGGCGCTGGTTCAGCACGCTCTTCGTGAGCTGCAGTGCGGCCTGCGGTCGCAGGCAGGAGAAAGCACGCTCCTTGATGCATATGGCTATTTAAAAATGCACCTGGTCGCTGCCGCCAATGTCCTCGATTGTGCCGGCACCGATGAGTACATGAACAAATATGAGGCAAGTGTGGGGTTGGCAGGGGTTGCAGATTGTGCAGGTTTTTGGCCTGTCCGGTGGGTGAGCGGGTGGTTGGAGGTGCTCAAGATGTGCAAGGTTTGCAGTGCTATGCCAGCGGTCACGGAAAGTGTGGTGGACGCGGGTAGACGCCGGCGCAGAGTTCACGTCACAGAGTGTGAGTGGGTGCGTAGAGCAGGTGGATGTGTGGCTGTTTGCCACCGCTGCACGGGGCCTTGACTGCCGCCCACACCTGCCATTCCAGCAAGGCGGATGCTTGCTGCTTGCGCCCCATTTGGTGATTCTGTGCGTGCGTGCTTGCCTTAATCATTGCCCACTCATTGAATCTATATCACTGTTAGGTACCGTTGTACCCTGCAGGCAGTCTTGGACAAGCAGGTTAAAAAGGCGTACGCTTTTGATTGGGCGGAGTATAGCAGCGCGCATGGGACTTCAAAAAGGGCCCATGGGCAACGCTGGTGGCAGACAGGCGCACGTCGTTGCTGGGACGAGGTGGCTGTGCTGTCGCGCCTAGTGTTGCCCAACACACGTGATCCGCCGTCTCTGGGAGCCGTCTTGAACGACATGTCGGTCAGTCCATCCCTGTGGTGGATCAGGTGAGTGCTGGGCGCATTTAACAGCGACTTTTGCTGCCCATGCATGCGAATCTGGCGCAATTTGCAGCACACACACACGTGTGAGAGCCGGGCGCAGCACGCCGCAGCACGCCAAGCGCCGATTCATCAATCATATTGCCCACCCTCTCTGCCCCTGCTGTGCGCAGGCACCTGTGGGTGCTTGACACGTTGCGTGTGGTCATGGGGGAATCTATATCGCACTGGCGGCCGCTTGCTGTGGAGGGTAGTGTCATTTTTGACACGAATTGGCACGAACAACACAAAGTGCATTTGTGGGTGCGTGCGCAGTGCAAGTGCAAGTACATACTTGGAGCTAAAGAGCCGCCGCCCGCCCTTCGTGACCTTGCCCGTGTATTGCAGTGCCCTGCCTTGCTAGTTTTGCCTGCTGCGCCTCCTAACTTGACCTCTCCATCCATGCACGTGGCTGCAGTGGGCAATTCCTAAGGCTGCCTTCAGGGCTTACCTCGATTTTCCGGACGACGGCCTTCTCCATGATATGTACTCGCCTGCATTTACAGCCTACTCATTTTCATGGTGAGCGAGACGAATACCTGCCAGCATGTCTCAGCCGGGATGCTCGCTGCTAGCACCTCACCCTTCTATCCCAGCCGCCCGCGTCTCTGCTTCCCCTCTATATGATGCCTCCTCCCTACAACCACACCACGCCTCAAGAAGCACGTGCCGTGAACCTCGCCATTGCTGCCTCCACCTATACCACACGCCCCTGCCTTGTCCTCTCAATGCTTCACTCCTCCAGGCGCCTACAACTCGATCTCAAAGCTATGAGCAGCGGTCGAGTCAGGCATGGCATTGCCGTAGACACCCACGCACTGGGCTTCCCCGAGTACAGCGTGTTTGCCTTGTCGTGGGCAACCAAGCACGCTGGCAGCTTCGAGACCAATGGCGGTACGTGCCCTGCACCATGACAGGAGAAGATTATGAGCCACTCTTCTCTTGTTACGCTGAGTTACAGCTGACAGTAATAGCCCTCATTGCCATCACCATGGTTTTGCTGATTCCCACTAATCGAAATGGTGGCGTCCGCTGTCCCGCCCGTAGGGAAGCTCTGCACATTCTTTGACAAGGATGATGTCCTAGAGACCGGCATGAGCTGTTGGATGAAGGTGCGCCAATGATTTGCCTTTTGGGAGGAGCCAACCACCCTAATGCTATCCCTTGGGCGTGCATGTCTGACACCTGCCCGCACGCGCGGTTGCCAGCTGCCTGCATTAGCATTGCTTCAAAGTCCTGTGTTGAAGATCCGTTGGTCCGCTATGCCTCGCTCGCCCACAGGGCCTCCCCCTTGTCAAGATGTTGACCAATGCTGAGTCATCACAGCAAGGAGGGTACTTCGCAAGAGATGAGATTGTCTTCAGCATCATCTTCTACCCACGGATGTATCAAGGAGAGGAGTTGGGCAGCAAACACGTGAACGTTGGACTTCCCAAGGAACCACGCCTGCGGCATTCCTCCAGCCCGCTGCTGAGGTGAAACAATGGGCGGCACAGGCCATCGTAGTGCTTGCACATGTGGCGGTTGCATGGGAGTTTGGCTGCTGTCCTGTGCTTTGCATCTTCTACTTCTGCTGCTGGCCGGTGCACCGCCACATCCTCCCATCTTGCCGCCTCTGGCGTCTGCTCGCGCGCAGGTGGGCCTACTCTCGCGTCCATTCCGACATGTGGGGCTCTGAAGGATACCTCAGCAAGCGGATGCCCGAGAACGCACCGCAGTCCAGCGCTCGTGGGCGAGTGGCAGTGGCGGAGGCTGCTACTCCCGGGAGCAGCTCAGTATTTGGTGGTTGCTTGGGAATTGCCTCGGGGCTGCCAGATATTTCTGAGATGACTTTGGATGATTTCACCATTGCGGAGCTGGCAGCAGGCAGCATCATCGTCTTGCTGCTCCCGACCCTATCCTGCTGGCTGTTGTGGAGGTTCGTCATGAAGCCCATCTTGCGAGGTAAGCTGCTCCCTGTTTGTCCCCTCCCGCCTTGTCCTTGCTATGCTTGGGCGGCCAGGCAGGCTGTACTTGCCTGTCTGGGCCTCCCTCTGCCTCCCTATGCATGCGGCCTGTGCACTCTGGTGAGCTTACCCTGGCTGCATGCTTGCTGCCCTCCATGCAAACTCCTTCCCCGCTGCAGTCGTCCTTTGGAACCCGCGTGACCAGGGTGCCTTGCTGCGCCGCCGTCAAGAAATGCTTGCCTCTAAGCACCAGCACCAAACGCAGAGCAAGGGCAGCTCCCGGAAGCAGAAGCCGCAGCAGAGGGGCAAGGGCGGCCGGCAACAGCAGGCGAAGCAGCCACCAAATGGCACGACGTCGGCTCAGGCTCAGCAAAGTGGCGTCCAGGCGCGGGGGAAGCGTGCGCAGGCTGCCAGCAAGACCAGCAGCATCCAAGAGCAGCAGCAGCACGGCAGCCAAGGCCGTGCTTCCAGCTCAAGAACAGTTGGCGTCCACACTGCTAGCACACATGGCCAAAGGTCGGCAGTCAAGCCAGCCCATGCACAGCAGCAGCACGCGGATGTTATCACGCAGGCACCTGCCGCAAGCAGCAAGCAGCCTCTTGGCGGCTTTACAGATGAGCAGCCTCTTGGCAACTATTCATGCGAGCAGTTGGAGGCAGAAGCAGCAGGGCTCAGCTCGCATCAGCCGCTGCCACTGGAGCTGTCCAGTTTAGACAGTGAGGGGGAGCATGAGGGGTCGAGCAGTTCCGTGTCAGCTCCAGCGCTCACGATCTTGAGGGCACCTGCACTCCCGGCGCCAGAGGCAGCAGAACCGCCATCGATGGCAGAGCCAGAGGCTGCGACAGAGTCACAGGCAGTGCCATCCGGTGCTCGTCTGTTGGGTGTGCCTGCGGCAGCCAAGGAGCTGTTGGATCCCGGCAGCGCCAAGCTGACAAGGCACGACTTGGTGGCGCTGCAGCTGCTGAGGTGGGTGGGTGGACGGGTTGCTGCGCGTATACATGCAAGAGGTTGCGTGGGCTGCTTCGCGAATGAACAAGCCAGAGGGCGGGTGGCATTGGTGGGTAGGAGTGTGGGTTGGTGCATGCCGTGGACGAGGTTGCCAAGGCATGAGCATTGGCAGGGCTGACAAGGCAGTGCAGGGGTTGGGTTTAAGGGCAGCAACCTTGCATCAAAGCGTGCAAGAGCGCCTGCCTTGTCTGCACCACCCTGGCCAGCCTGCCCTCCCATCTGTGTGCCTGCCTTCCAGTGGAACTGTCTCTTTGCGGCCCTTGCCCCTCTGCACGTACCTGCCTGAACCCATGGCCTGATCCTGCATGCTTGCGGCCCACTCATTGCTCCACCCTCTCATTGCTTCAACCTCTCATTGCTCCACCCACTCATTGCTCCACCCAAGCAACTGCCCGCAAGGCAGCCAAGAAGCAACAGCAGCGTGAGCGTGAAAGGCAGCGGCGTGCGGAACAACACTGCGAGAAGGAGCAGCGGCGTGAGCAGCAGCAGCGGCAGCAGCTGGAAGAAGAGCTGAGAAGGCAGCAGGAGGAGGAGGTGCGGCGGCAGCAGCAGGAGCAGGAGGATGTGAGGAGACACCAGGAGGCGGCAGCAGCTGCAGCTGATGCTTCTGCCAAGGCCCGTGCTGCCCAGCGCCTGGCTGCTCAGCATGCGACAGCCGAGCGGGAGGCTGCCGAAGCGCTGGCTGCGGCTGCTGCTGCCGAGCAGGAGCAGGCGCGGTCACGCCAGCAGCGGCAGCGGCGGCAGCAGCAGCAGGCGCCAGTGGTGGCAGCTGTGGGCAGCTCTGGGAACAGCAGTGGGGCCTTCAGCAGCACAAGACAGCTGGCATCAGCGGGTGGGGGGGACCAAGCGCTTGGGCCTGTCGGCCCGGCAGCAGCAGCAGCAGCTGCTGGCCGGGGCGAAGATGCAAACATGTCGACCCTTCTGCGCCAGCTGCTGCCGCCGGTCTCTGCAGCTGTGCAGCCCAGGCCGCCGCCATTGGTGGTCACGACGGCTCAGCGCCCGCTGCCGCTGCCCATCCCCATTCCTCTGCCGGGGCAGCAGCAGCAGCAGCAGCAGCAGGGGTGGCACGCCCACAGCAGCGGCAACGCACAGTGGCCCAACGCAGCAGGGGCAGCAAGGGCGGCCCAGCTGGCAGTTGAGGACGAATGCTGCGTGTGCATGGATGCGCCTCGCGAAGTGCTTCTTGCCCCCTGCGGCCATTGCGCCACCTGCGCTGGATGCACGCGGTCGCTGCTTGCGCGCCAGGCGGGCGGCCAGGCGCTGTGCCCGCTGTGCCGCCACCCCGTGGAAAGCTACATCCTCCACAATCGGCGCTAGCTTGCTCTATGAATGCATCTTTTCTTCGTAATTACATGCTTTCATGCTGTGCAGCAGTCGTGGGTTGCAAAGATGATGCGCTAACCGCTGCGAGCGCGTGTTGCATGCAGGGGGTGCCTGCTGGCTTGCATGCCTATACATCTCTCTCGCATTCCCGGCTCTATGTCAAGACTCTCAGCTCACCCCACTGCAGCTGCTCAGCCCAGCCCAGGCGTCCCAGCCAAGACCAGCTCAGACTGGAGTTACTGCCAAGTAGGGCCTGCTTGCCCAGCTCATACCTACCGTGAACGGGGTTGCCAGGTCTTGAGTGCGGACGATAAACGCACTTGGCGAGAGGAGTGAGACCCGTAGGTCTCCAGTTCGATTCCCTTTGGGGTCCAACTTTGTACCCGTCGAAACCGGTTGAAATACTTACCGGCGTCCCTCGTTTCTCGACTAGTCGGCTTGTCCGTCTAATCGACACGATGATTGAGCGAGTGAGCGGCAGTGGCGCCCCCATTCACGGTTGCTCGGAGCCTTCATAACCCCGGCATTGCGAGACGTAGAAGAACGAAGAGCGGCGCGATCGAGCGGCATGAGTCGACACGGCTTGCGGCAAAGAATTGCGATCGAAATCTCGGCGATATGAGTCCGTTTCATTGATTGATTAAGGGTGCATGCTTAATTCAACCGCTCTGAGGAACGAACCGTGTCAATCCACTGATGTTGAAGGCCCCTCTAACAAAGGGTGCTTGCATAAAGCTGTAAAGACTAGACTAGACTAGAACAGGGTTGCCAGGGAGGTCGTGCCCATTGGGCTCCCCGCCCCCAATAGCACCTCCCCTGCAGCTGCCCATCTCAGCTGGGCCGGTGATGGGCCTCGCCCCAGGTGCTTGTGCCCCTGGGTGGCTACTGTAGCCACTGAAACACCGGCGGTACAGGTACTGTAGCGCCTCCCGTGCCTGCTCAGCTCCTTCTTGCCGAAGAGCCTTTGTCTTTAGCCGGTGATAGGGGTCGTCAGGGTGCTCTTGCCCTTGGGGTCAGCCAGCAGTGCAGCAAGATCCGGGTTGGGCGCTGCGCCGTTGTCGATGTAGTACTGCTTCTCGTACTGGCCAAGGTCGCTAGAGGCGCCCCCGGTGGCCATTTTGTACAGGGCATAGGAGATCCTGAGGCAGGAGGGTGGGGCAGGCATGGGAGGGAAGAGAGGGGTGGGGGTGGGGTGTTGATGCTCAGAACGAGCCAGGCAGCTGGTAGGGGCATTACAGATCCTGCAGCGCAGGACAGGGCAGGCCAGGCACGATGGGAGGTGATGGGGGACCACTTAAGACAGAGGGGAGGCTTGGAGGAGACATTTAAGTGGCAGGTGGCAAGGCGTGCCAGCCTACAACCCCTGCCTGACAGGGCAAGACACTCCCTCACCAAACGATTCACAAAGAGGTGCCACGTCAGCCAAGCATGCAATATGCAGCAGCGCTTCTTTGGCAGCGCCCAGCCAGGCACAGCAGTTCAGGACAGGAACCAAGCAAGGAACCATGCACAGGCCACAGCAGGCACAGCGCAGCAGCACGCACAGCGCCGCAGCAGGCACAGCGCCGCAGCAGGCGCCGACTGCCGATAGGGTTCAGGGTTTTTATGGTTATTTACCCTAAAACCTAAGAGCCCACCTGCCGCCCAGCTCTGTGTTGCCCTTCTTCACAGCGACGCCAAATGGTGTGGGCAGCAGCGGGGGGACGGAGGCGACGAGCTGCAGGTCGCCAGCGGGCCTCAGCACAGCCGAGTCGTCAACCAGTGCCACACCCTCCCCAGCCGCCACCTTGGCAGCAGCGTCTGCAGAGCATTTGCCGGCAGGCAGGGAGGTGGGAGGGAGGGGCTGCGGTGCGGGCACACGCTGGCTGGGGCGCACGTGCCTCGCAGCATGTAGAGGGCAGTGCTGCATGGGAGCATGGCGGGAGGAAATTGGGGAGCCGGCGGGCAGGCAGGCAGGTGGGCACGTCACGGCATGGCCTTGACTGGCCCTGCCCTGCGCTGAACACCGCAGCGCAGCGCAGCACCGCACAGCGCAGCGTAGCACAGCACAGCACTGGCTTGCCCGCTGAGTAAGAAGGCGTCAAGGTGGCCGGCACAGCACAGCATAGCATAGCACAGTGGCATGCGCGCTGAACGGCAGCACAGCACCAGCACCAGCACCAGCACCAGCACCAGCACTTGCCTGCTGAGTCTTTGGCGATCACCAGCTCAGCGCCATAGGTGTTGGCCAGCTCATCATTGGCATAGTAGCCTGCGGTAGCAGGCAGGGAGCGGTAAAAGGCAGGGAAGGCAAAGACGCATACATCCTCAACAGGCAACCATCAGTGCATTCGCGCAGTACCCTGCACTTGGGAGCAAGGAAGGAGGAAGAAAGGCGGGAGGAAAACAGGAGGCGGTGTGCTCGCTGCTCATCCCAGCACCCACTCACAACCACCCTTGGATCCCATGCCTGCCCCTTGTCCACCCACTGGGCACCGGGAACCATCGGGCACCCACCGGCACCCACATGGCGTTATGCCCCCACCAGCAGAGATCACCAGCTGCCCCAGCCGGCGGAAAAGAGGCTCCTCCTCCCAGAGTCCTACCATCACAAACACACACACACATCTACCACCGCACACGCCCGCCCGCCCACCCGCACCCGTCTGCCACGCCAAGGTTGGCCAAGGTTTTGTGCAGCAGCCACGCACTCCCCAGTGTGCCGTGGCTGAGTGAGAATGGGGATCTTGGCCGTTGAACAAACAGTGGGAGGCCTCATGGCAGCCCTTGCTGCCACAGTGCCTCTCTGTCTCCCCACCGTTTGGGTTACAGACACGTGCATGATAGGCCCTGTTGGACCGGGACAGGCAAGTCGGCTCCGCCAAACCGTGCAAGATAGAGGGATCCCACCCAACCCACCTTCATAGACAACCAGCTTCTTGCCCCTCACATCCTCCCAGCTGGACAGGCCCGCAGAGTTGCCGGGCGGCGTGAAGAGCGCAGCGCCTGTGGTGAGGGAGACGAGGGGGCACGCACGAAACCACCGCTCAGTGAGCACCATGCTGTGCCTGCAGCCATGCCCAGGCTGCTGTGCAGGAGGGCTGCAGGCTTGCGCAGCCGTGCTGCTCAATGGTGTGGCGTTGCCTCCCACGTTTCACAACCTCCCTGGTATCCCCGGGACGCATCAGTTGCAAGGCAGGCAAGCAGGCAGGCAGGCGTTATTGCCAGTTCGCTCCCTCACCGGCGCTGAAGTAGTAGGGCAGAACGTAATCGACGAGCTGGGCCCTCTCAGCTGTCACGGAGAAGCCTTTTGAGGTGTGGGGGAGCGGGGGTGAGGGGGGAACCAACCATGTCACAGAACAACACCAGCCGAACTGGTACAGAGGGACCCGCTCAGACCCGCCAGTGGGTCGTGAGTGGGTGGCAGCAGCCACAAGCAGCAGGCAGCATGACAGACAAGCCTGTGGGCGAGTTGGGCAGCACAAGGCAGCTCGCACCCGCCCAAACGGTGGGGGGGGACTGTGCCATCCAGCGGCCCGGGCACCTCAGTCCCTCGCCTTCAAAGGCCCCTCCCTCGGCCCTCACCTCCCGTTTCACAAGGCCCAGGGTAGCACGCTTTACTAGGTAAAGCAAGCAAGCCTCCCTGAGCGTGAACACATTGCCCTGCTGCTCAAAGTGGCTGATTGCTGCTGGGTCTGTGTAGGACTGCAAGTGTGTCGTGACTTGAGCACCGACTCACTGGAGATGACCCAGTCCAGGCTGCCGTCCTGAAGGCCCGTGATGCGCTCCTCCAGGTTGCCCAGCAGCACAACCTGTGGTGGGCAGGAGGACAGGGGGATGTAGTACAAGGTTGGACAAGGGTTAGCTGAGGCGAGGAAGTGTACAAGGTTGGACAAGGGTTGACTGAGGGGAGGAAGTGTGGCCTTGGCATAGGGACTGTACGGGACTGTAGGGGTGCAGGATTGTGTCCACCGCCGCCTGTCCTTGAGGTACCCGTGAGGGCTCGCCTCGCAGGTGCCTCGCCTGCCAGCTGCACATGTGCTGGGCACCACGGCAGCTAGACCACTCATACATCCCCCGGTGCTGCACCCACACTTTCGTTGATTCACACAGCCAGTTTGTTTTTTATACCCTGTTTTCATGTTTTCAGGGCCTTGTGGTGCATGCCTCGTCAACCTCTCAGGATTTGGTTCTTCCTGAAGTTGAATCCCCTTTCAGGGGATGTGAAAAGCTGTAACGACTAGACTAGACTAGACTGGGCACCACGGAAGTTGAGGAGGCACACCCAGCGCACCTCGGATGTCATGCCTGCCAGCTCATCAATGCGCTTGCGGATGGCCACCTCAAACCCTGCACATCATTAACGAATATGTGGCAGTCAGCACAGCACGGCCACAGCACAGCCACCAGCGCAGCGCAACGTGGCACACTCAGGCGGGTGGCCCGGACTGCAGTGGTGCAGATGGCGAAAAGGTTGGGCAGGCAAGAGTAGGCGCTGCCTTGAGAGACACTGCTTATTTAGCAGCCCAGATCCACAACCTTGGATGAGCTGCTGACGACTCCACCGTGACATTGTAGGCTACAGTACCACCTGCCGGCAGTACCGTGTGGCGGGCGCCGTCCCAAATCATCCAGAGGGCCTGCCGCGCCGGCTTGCTGCTGCAGCTGCCTGCCCGATCACAACACAGCATCCAGCTGGATTGCCACGACACAAACCGCGCCCGCCTGCTTAAACTGGCAGCTGGCCGCTCGCCTGTGGACTCGCCGCCCTCCTGGTAAACGAGCGGGAACGGGCTAGACCGCCACACGCCGACCTTCATCGGTCCGTCCGTTCCCTGGAGCAGCTCGCGGGCCTGGCAGCCGCCCGAGCAGGCGGCTGCCAGAAGCAGGAGCAGGAAGGCAGCAGGGCACGACTTCATGGCCTTGGATCTGCCTTGGACGAAGGTGAGGAGGCACCAGAGGGGGTGGGCACAGCGCACGTGATAGGGTCCAGCCGATTTAGGGAGGGCGTGTCGGAGGTGACAAGGCGATGAATGTTCCTTAGATTCTAGAATCGGATCTGTACCAGCACACACGGCCTTCAACCCTGGCTGAGCTCAACACCTGGCTACCAGCGCTGCTACCTTGCCCCACTGACGGTGATCAGAGCGCCAGCCTGCCTGCCTGCCTGCCTGCCCGCCTGCCCGCTTATCTGGATTCCTTGCTTACCAGCTGACAAGCCGTAGGGACGGGCAGCACGGGCAGTCAGGCATGCCCCTTTCAACAGTGCCCTGCAACAGTTTCAACAGCGCTGCCCGCTGCCCTCGCCAGCCTCGCCAGCCTGCGCTGACAGTACCTGGCAGCTCCTGTAGCAGATCTACATTGCTTGCGGTGCTGCTTGTTACGATCTACCACCCTGCATTGACTTTGCATGGCGTTGGCATGGCACCGGCACTGGCAGCGTGTTGCCCTGCACGCAGTCGCACCCTGCCACACATGCTGGCGGTCAGGCGCCGCTGTGCTTGCTGTCACAGGTGCTGGGCTGGGCAATTGTGTCCTTGCAGCCAGGGAGGAACTCGGTTGCTTATAATGTGTGCTTTTGGGGATGACATGGCACGCACTGGCGCTTTGGCGTCATGTAGTAGCGCCTTGCGGCGGGCCAAGCTGGCTGGCGCTGCCACGGCCCCGCGCTGTCAACCCCCGTCGATGCTGGTGCCAGCTTTATCCTGGCCACCACCACCCGGCGCCACATGGGGGCGAAAGCTCAGACCCGTGTGTGCCGTGCTGGTTGCCCATGAATCTGAGGCAGTCTGCGAGTGGGACGCTGGGCGGTTGGCACTCCTCTTCATGAGGCGCAATGACCACCAGCCCGCCGTCCTGCCTCATTCCCATGCCTCACAGTCAGGCTGCCCACTAGATACAGCAGCTCGCACGACATGCGCTGTAGATGCTACTAGTGCCAGTGGCGGGTCCAGGAGGCTTGCACCTGGGCACCGCACAAGCCAGGCTGGCGGCGGCAGCTCGCCTGCAAAGGGGGAGCCGGTATCCCACAAGTGGGCGTGCGCCATCGGTGCTCATTTGCCAAACGCATCTTCGTTCAACATCAAACAATAAAGTTCATATCCACACCCGTTTCGCACATCGCGCAGGCACCTCGACCCAAACCAGAGGCCTCTAGGACGACCTCGGCTGCCGACCGGTTTGCTTCAGCTATTTGCACTCAAGCATTGCGACAGCTCCTCCGCCCAGTGTTGGTCACAGCAGAAGACAGCGTGCAAAGATAGTGATGAAAGGCGGCTTGCTCCTCGCGCTGCTCACCCTGTGCGCTGGCCTCGTCTCCGCCAGGCCTGAAGCCTCCAACAAGTCGCAAGTGAGTCTTCGTACACCGCTCGCTGCGGCTGCTTGAATATTCTGCACAGCCGCCGCTGCCGCCGCCTGTGCGCCGCCGCCAGATGGGGGACGTCGGCCACCTCATTCTTGCCACGTGCATGGGCAGGCCTCAACTAGCCAGCCGTTCGTGTTCTCCCTGCACAAAGGCAGTGCGCCCTCACTCCTTTACCTTTACCTTTACCTTTACCTTTAGTGCGCCCTCACTCCCAATGCTCAACTGTGACTCTTCTTCCTCCCCTCACAACCCTGGGTGCAGGCCAGGTCTGGCGGCGGCGTCTCAGCGGCGGCGCCGGCAGACCACTCGCTGCGCTGGCTCCCGGTCCGTCCCTCCCCAGGGGGAGGCGACTGCAGGGCGGCCTGCAGTGCCGGAGGCTTGGCTGCCGTGAGCAGCGGCTCCTCCAATGCCACCCTGTGCGCTGCCACATACAAGCGCCCAGGCACGCCTGTGCTCTACCGCGACGAAATCATGAGCGGTGGGTGGGTGGATGCGTGGGTGGGTGGGGTGGGGTGGGGTGGGGGTGAATTTTTGGAGTTCAAGCAGGTGGGCAGGTGGTTGAAGGCAGCACCAGATGCAGCTGCCGTACTGCCCGCCGACCTGCCTCGGCCGGCGTGCACCAGCACGGCACTGGGTTTTGGAATGTAGCCCAGCGACGGGCAGCAAGCAGAAGCACACCTGCGCCAGGCATGGTGTTGCGCCCACGCGGCCTGCCCTGCCCCCGCCTTGCCCCCGTGCAGGCACCAAGCCCGACATCGGGGGCTGCAGCTTTGTGGATGTGGGCGGCAAGATGGCGACCATTGCTGCGACGCCCAGGGGTCGCGGCACCTTTCTGTGTGGGTGCGCCCGGCAGGGCGCCACGCGGTGGGTCGGCAGTGCGGCCCCCTGCCCCGCCGGTTCTCTCAACACATACGTCACCTGCCGGTTCAAATTCCAGGGCCAGGTGAGGAATGCCGGGGAACACATGATGCCAGGCAAGGGCTGCAGAGGGCGGGAGGCGGTGGGAAGCCAGGGCGGCTGGCGCCAGCAGCAGGGGGTGAGTGGTCCTTGGGGAGGGGCACGGCATGGGTGGCGAAAATGAGGTTGGCATGGGGATGGGCAGTGGCAGATGCAGTGGCAGATGACTGCTGTTGGTGCGCTGGCAAGTGGTGGTAGAAATTAGCGGCAATGGAGTTGCGCCTTCTACGTATGCATGCCACCCGCCCCCTGCCTGCCGGCCCGGGCGGCCTGCGTGGGAGCAGCCTGCACCCCACCCACCTGCCGGCCCGGGCGGCCTGCGTGGGAGCAGCCTGCACCCCACCCACCTGCCCCCATGCCTGCTGGTCTTTCATGCAAGTGAAATGGCCAGGGCGATCACGATACGAACAGTGGGTAGTAAGACCCCTGATCCTGAACTCACGATCCCCCACCTGCCTCAAGTCATTTTGCCCGAATGTGCCCGCATGTGCCTGCAGTTTTACTTGGGCTGGAAGGACGTCCAGGACCGCTGCACGTTTGGGGTGCCGCCGACAGCAGTCTACTCCGCGGGCGAAAAGTATGAGCGGCTGTGCGACACCCTGTGAGTGTGCCGGCGCCGCTGGTCTGTTTGTGGGCCGCCACAGTGCTCCTTGTATTCAAAGTGAGGGAGGGTTACGCGTTCTTATTTTTCAGCACAAGCCTGTTCTTGCGTAGAGAGCGGCACGGGCGGCAGCAGGCTTGGGCCAAGCAGCTGCTGCCTCGTGCTCTCAGTGCCTGCCAATGTGGTGCCAGAATTCTTTGTTGGGATAAAAGGAGCGAGCGCTACTGGCCAGCTGGGTTTTGGAAGGCCCTGCCAGAAGGGCTCCACTGGAACCCCACACGCTGCTGCCATCTTATCAACCTTGTATGCAAATCCCGCCTAGGAGCAGCAGCAGGCGGGGTGTCCCCCTGACAGGTGGTGGGAGCAACTTCCAGATGCACTAATATCACACACTGGTGCTGCCGCTTCCGCTGCCGGCTCTGGTGCAGGGACACTCGGGCGGTGTACCGCACGGGACCGCTGACCTGGCGCCACGTCAGAAGCAACAACTGTTTCGGCACCTGCCGGGCGGCTGGCCAGGAGGCGGTGTCTGCGGGTACCACAGGTGTGGCCCTCTGCTCTTACACCCTCGGCGGCACGGCCTTCCCAAGTGAGGCAACACGGGGTGCCAGGGTGCCCGGGGCGCTGGGGGGGAGAGGTGGCCTCATCCGCCTGATGTGCCGTGCCGTGCCGTGCCGTGCCGTGCCGTGCCGTGCCGTGCCGTGCCGTGCCGTGCCGTGCCGTGCCGTGCGTNGTGCCGTGCCGTGCCGTGCCGTGCCGTGCCGTGCCGTGCCGTGCCGTGCCGTGCCGTGCGTGCCGCCAGTGCTGTGCCGTGCCGTGCCGTGCCGTGCCGTGCCGTGCCGTGCCGTGCCGCGACATGCTGCGCCGCACGTGGCACCTTGCCAACGCTCGAGGCCTGTGCAGCCTGGAACCTCTGTGGCAGGCAGCAGCCACCAGGCAGCTCACAACCCTGACCACTTGCCCCCCTACCCCCCTGCCTGCTCCCACCCCCCGGCTGCAGGCAACTACGCCACGAGAGGCACGCTGCGCTGGGCCCCTGGGCAGGGCTGCATGCTGGCAGACACGGAGTCTCCCGCCACCGAGTGCCCCCTCACCTCCTCCTACATGTGCGCCTGCCAAACGCCCCGCAAGGGCCCGGTTTGGAAGCCCATGGACGGCAGTTTCACAGACTGCAAGCGCCCCGTGCGCCTGCCTCAAAACGCAAACTCGATTGAGGGCCCGTTGCTGGCGGGGCAGTGGCTCAACGTTTGCCGTGCACGAGTCACCCCCCAGGTGTGGTCGATTGGCATGTTTGACGGAGGCACCGAGTGCCGCGTGATGTCGGATGCCACACGCACCTGCGCCGGCGAATACGTGATTTGGGCGGAGCGCCGCAAGCCCGCGTTTGAGCTGCTGTGCGAGGAATAGCGCAGCACACGCAGCAGGGCCGGGTAGCGTGCCACAGTCTGCACATGCGTAGCGCAGCATGGTGAGGCAACAATCTCTCCCCCTTTTCCTGCCTTGAAATGCTCATTCAATCTCTGTGCCCGCCGAACCTTCAAAGCTCAACCGCCACCTGCGGTACCCTTCACTCGCCGCCGTCCCTTATTTCGCACCGTGGCTGCGGGCGCAGATGCTGCGCCTCAGCATTCCATATGGATGCCTCATAAAGCAGGCACAATTTAAGTAGATCGTCAGCTTGTGTGCTTGCCTGCTTGCTGAGAAATAACAGGCCAGGGGGTCTCTGGGCAACCTGGGGCAGCGGTGCTGCAAAATGGCGGCAGCGGGACAGCTGCACCCAGGGCAATGTTGTGCATGCCCAAACTGCGCAGGACAGGTTAAGTGCTTTCATTTCATGCGTTGTTGACTCTCCGCAACGCGAGGGACGACGTCGAAAGCGATGGGGCGCAGAGGTGCGCTCACTGACCGGGCACTCCCTCGCTTCTCGTGTGGCGGTGATCTGCGCTGACATCGGAACTCATCACAACATGCTAGCCCGCCCCCTGGTGCAGGTCGCCCCGGCCCGCTCGCCGTGACTGCGCTGCTGGCCTTGCTGTGCGTGGGGGCCGCGCTGGAGCACGGTATAAACAACGGAGATGTCCAGATCGCGGCGCGTGATTCCCAGCAGGCAGCAGGCGTGGAGCAGGCGGCAGCGGCGGCGCCGACGGCGGCAGCAGCGGCCACGCCCCCTCGCCCCCCACGCTCACAACCTCCTCAACCGACAGATGACAGCGTGCGGTGCCGCCTGTCCGGCATCTGCGACGGCCCCCATCCCGCCTGCAACACCAGCTCTGCGGCAACAGCTGCCAGCGGGGCACATGGCGGCCACGGCCGTGCAGGCAAAGCGGGGGAGGACGCCCTAGCGTGTGTCACTTCTGATGAGGGGCGGGCCGCTGCCGTGGTGGAGGCGGCCCGACACGCGTGGAGCGGCTACCGGTGGGTTGGCACTTGGAAGACAGAGGGGCGGGGCGGTGCGGGGCAGCTGGACTGCAGTGCAGCCCTCAAACAATGTGCATTGCTGATTGCACCCAAAGATGTGCCTGTGCCTGCCTGCTTTGCCTTGCCTTGCACTTCGGCCGGCGCGAGGCTTGGGGGTGTGTTACGCACCAAAAGGGCAGACAGCTATGAATGTGCAATGCGCGACGCCACGGTCAGCCACATTTTTCTGTCCGCCGGGCACCCTCCTGCCTCTCCCATCTCCATCCCTTCACATTGCAGCGGCTGCCTGGGCACAATTGCCGAACTTCCCTCCGTACACTGTTGTGCTCCCCCATGCACTGCCGCCTATGCTGGCGCTGCTCTTTGTGAGGACGAGCTGAAACCGCTGAGCTTGCCAAACCTCCCCTTTCCAACTGCGACAGCGCAGAAATCTGAGCCATCTGCCTCCCCACCACACCCGTATGCATCGACTGCGCATGGGGTGAGGATGAGCTGCAGCTGCTGAGCTGGCCAACCCTCCCCTTCCCAACTGCGACAGCGCAGAAGTCTGAACCATCTGCCTCTCCCACCGCCCCCTATGCAGCGACTGCGCATGGGGCGAGGACGAGCTGCAGCCTCTGAGCTGCACAGGGGTGCACTGGTTCAACCTTTCACTTACCATGGTTGACTCTCTGGACACTCTGTACCTGCTGGGCTTGAGGCGGGAGTTTGAAGAGGCAGCAGAGTGAGTGTGTGTTGAACGGTGTCGGTTTGGCTGTGGCAGTGCGTGCGTAAAGGTCAAGAGTGCAAGGCTTGAGGCGGGAGTGGGAGCTTGAGGCGGTGGCAGAGAGGGTGATTGTTGGCTGTGCCAGTTTGGCTGCATGCATTGCATGTGTTCTGCTGAACACTCAGGCCGACATCTTTGGGCACCCAACATTTTGATGGCCACGGTGCTCCCACTTGCATTCCTCCTCCCTCACCCCCTGCCGTTTTCCAGGTGGCTGGTAGAGAACTTGAATGTGGGGGCTCCTTCAGAGGTCAACCTGTTTGAGACCACGATTCGGGTACTGGGAGGCCTGCTGGCGGCTCAGGCTTTGAGCGTGGACAGCCACCCGCAGCTGTCACGCCAGCTGGCAGAGAAAGCGGCAGAGCTGGGGGCCCGCCTCATGCCGGCATTTGACTCGCCGTCTGGTGAGGAGGGGAAGGGGTGCGGGGAAGAGGGAGGGGAGGGGGTGCGGGGTGAGGAGGGGAAGGGGTGCGGGTTAGAAGGGTAAGGAGGAGAGGGAGGGGAAGGGGTGCGGGTTAGAAGGGTAAGAAGGAGAGGGAGGGGTAGGGGTGTGGGGTAAAAGGGTAAGGGGGAGAGGTAAAGAGGGGGAGGGGGTGCCGGTTCAGAGCAGCTGCAGCACACGTTTGCCGTCCGGGTGAGGAGGGGTAGAGGTGTGGGAGAGGGGAGGGTTGCATGGGGGGGCGTTGCTACATGCAAGCCCAAGTCCAAGCCCTGCAGCCTGCTGCTCCTTCTGTTGCTCAGGTGTTCTGGTGCCATCTGGTTGCTCAGGTCGACATCATACACACAATCATGGCTTTAGTGAACAACAGCGAGATGTGTGCTGCCTTCACATTGCCGCTGCAGCATGTCGACAGCACGACGTGCTTTTACAGCCCCAGAGCCTTCGATGCTTGTTGCCTTCTCAACATGCACCTGCAGGCGTGCCGTACTCTGACGTCAACCTGCGCACCGGCCAGGCGTCGCCGCCGGCATGGGGCCACATCAGCAGCCTCTCTGAAATGTGCAGCGTCTCCCTGGAGTTCACATACCTGGCCAGGTGGGCAGGCTGCGAGCCCCAGGCTGCGTGTTCAGCCGGGTGGGCAGAGCCGGTGGGCTATTTTGGGTGGGCAGGCTGTTGACAGAGCCTGTGGGCTCAGCCGGTGGGCAGGCTGTTGGGCACAGGCTGGGGCCAGCATGTTGGCGCAGCCTGTGGGCAGCGTTTGGGCTCAGCCGGTGTAGCTCTGCAGCAGCTAAACTCCCAGTGCATTCTTTTCTTGATCAGCCTCCCCCATCCTCTCACTCATCTGGCGTCTCCTACCCGTGCTCCCTATCACCCTCCACCTGTCCCTATCTCCGCCCCAGCCAATCCTCTGGTCACAGGCACGTGGCATTCAAAGAGGCATTCCTAGAGGTCCACTTGCAACCCTGTCCCATCCTCCCTCTCCCATCCTCCCTCTCCCCCATCCTCCCTCTCGCATCCGCGCTCTCCCCCATCCTCCCAATCTCCCACTACAACCCTGTACTGCCCCCTGTTGTGCCCCAATGGCCACAGAATCACGGGGCACCTGCCGTTTGAGGCGGTACCGCTGGCGGTACACGAGCACCTGGAGGCAGCTGTGAGTGCGGGGGAAGGCCTGCTGGGCCAGTTCTTCAGCCCCCTGACTGGCAAAGCACAGAAGGACCAGGGAGCCACAATCACTCTGGGTGAGCCTGGGGGCGGGAGGGATGCTGCCTTGTGTGGCTTGTTGTGTGTTGCTGTTTTGGGTGGCTGGGCCAGGGGCGGCCTGTTCCATACCCCTCCAATGCCGCTGTCCATCTCACTACCCCTTGAAACACGTATGCACCGTTTGCTGTCACCCCTTTGAAGCCTGGCAGCCAGCGGATGGCCCCCTTCTGCCTGAAAGGCTCCACACCTCTGCTGGTTTGCCCATGGGCGCATACGTCTCTTCTTCCTCTCTGCTTCCTCTTCTTCGCCTTACAGGTGCCCCCCGGCCTTTTGCTTCCACGCGGCCTTTCCCCTTTAGGTGCCCGCTCGAATTCCGCAGCAAAGTGCGTTTAAACCTTGTTGCCGGCGTGTTTATGCCCGTTCAGGTGCCCGCACGGATTCCTACTACGAGTACCTGCTCAAGCAGTGGCTGGCCACGGGCAAGAGCGAGGGGTGGCTGAAGGAGCGATACGTGCAGGCCATGCAAAGCGTGCGCAGCAGGTGCAATGTGCGGGGCGCGCCCCATGTGCTATGCTGCTGTGCTATGCTGCTGTGCTATGATGTGCTGCACTGTGCTGTGTTGCGCGGTGCGGTGTGGTGCTGTGCAGGGGTGTGCTGTAGGATTTGCCAGCTAGTGGGGAGCCTGCGCCTGCCGTCGGCCGTGCACCGCCCGCTGTTGCTTGCCTCCAGGCATGGGCACTGCGGGCGGTCGTCGCCAGACGCCGGTGTCCCCAAGACCCCCACTGCCCTGGCTGCCACCCCCTAGCCGCCCCCGCCCCCCTTCTCTGCTCCTTCTCCAAGACCCCCACTCCCCTGGCTGCCACCCCCTAGCCGTCCCCGGCCTCCCTTCTCCGCTTCCTCTTGCTCCAACGCAGGCTGCTGAAGCGCACCGCCCCGCCGGGCCGCCCCGGGCTGTGGTATGTTGGGGAGCAGAAGAAGGAGGGAGTGATCAGTGGGAAGATGGATCACCTGGTCTGCTTTTTGCCAGGCAAGAACTGCAGGCTTTTGCTTTTTTTCAAAGCCTTCAATGTTTTGGAACCGTTCATTTTCGAGTCGTTCCCTTTCGAAGTGTCGTTGGTTCATCGGTCTGCTTCCTGCCAGGCAAGAATTGCGTGCGTTTGCTTTTTTTGAAGCCTTCAATGTTTTGGAACCGTCCATTTTCGAGTTGTTCCTTTTCGAAGTGTCGTTGGTGCTGGCCTGCTGGTGCCGTGCAACTTTCGCAGCATCAGCACCCATTGCCTGTTGTCAAAAACAAACTCTTCCACACACCTCCTACCAACTTATAAACACACACTGCATGCAGGCCTGCTGGCACTGGCGACCTCCACAGCGTTGTCTCCCATTGTTTGGTGTCAATGAAACCGCTTGCTTGGTGTCAATGACTACTCCTGTACACACGCTGACACTGCCCGACCCGCACCTGCTTGCCTCAATCACCCCAGCAAATCTCCTGTCTCGTGAGACCGTTCCTGGCTCCATATGGACATGAAATGTAACTAACTAACTAACTGACTAACTAACTGTATGCATGCCAAACGGCTTCACTGGCTGCAGGCCTGCTGGCGCCGTGCGACTTCCACAGCATCAGCACCCATTGCTTGTTGCCAAGGAATGCCTCTTATCAACACTTTCACTGGCGCTGGGCAACTTCCACAGCATCAGCACCCGTTGCCTGTTCTCAATGAGTTTCTGTTATCACCACGTCCACTTCCTGCAGGCCTGCTGGCACTGGGTGACTTCCACAACGTCAGCACCCATTGCTTGTTGACAACAACATCTTGTAACCTACAAACACGCTCGTTGTCTGCAGGCCTGCTGGCGCCGTGCGACTTCCACAGCATCAGCACCCGTTGCCTGTTCTCAATGAATGCCTCTTATCAACACTATCACTTCCTGCAGGCCTGCTGGCACTGGGCGACTTCCACAACGTCAGCACCCATTGTTTTTTTTTTGTCAAACACACACTCTTCCACACACCTTTTACCAACTTATAAACACGTCCACTTCCTGCAGGCCTGCTGGCACTGGGCGACTTCCACAACGTCAGCACCCGGGCCTCCGACCCCTACGCCACCCGGCCCGACGGCGGCAGCGGCATCGGATACCCCACCCCAGAGGCAGCAGCGGCAGCAAGCGCCGAGGGGATGAGTGATCTGCAGGTGTGGGGAGCTGACTGGTGCCTTTGGCTTGTCACTCCTGTCGGTTTGGGTTTCCTCAACCCCATGCCCTCAAGCTGTAATCTTCTTCAATCTTCTTCAATCTTCCATCTTCTTCGATCTTCTTCGATCTTCTTCTTCTTCTTCTTCGATTTGCAGGTAGCGCACGAGCTGGCGCTGAGCTGCTACGAGCTGTACCGCCACTCCCCGGCGGGACTGGCGCCCGAGATTGCCCATTTTGACGACAAGCCAGGTGGGCGGGGGCGGCTAGGCGGGAAGCCTCCGTTTCTTGCGCATTTGCTGAGGCTGTTGTGCCGCCTGGTGGGGTGCAGGGGCAGGCAGGGGTGTGGCTTAGCGGGTGGGTGGGTAATTCTTAGATTTTGCTCAGGCTGTTGAGTCGCTGGTGGTGTGCATGGAAGGCTTCGATTTTGCGCAGGCTGTTGTGCCGCTGGTGGGAGCAGGGGCAGGCAGGGGTTGGCCCCGCGTGCCTGGCGCGCAAGATTGCCCACTTAGAAGACAATTCAGGTGCGCGGGAGGGTGGGAAGCCTGCGTATTTGCTCAAGACTGGTGTGCTGCTAAGCTGGTGGGGTGAAGGGGTAGGGGTGTGGCCCGCATACCTGGCGCATGAGATCGCACACCTTCATGATCAATCAACTTGGGTGGTTGGGTGTGCGGATTGGTGGGTGGGTGGGTGGGACGCACGTGGTTGCCCACTGCATCTGTCGTGCTTCTGCTGGTGTGGAGGTGCAGGGGGTGGCGTCAAACTGTCTGCACCTTTGCAATGGTGTGGGGATGACCCTGGTAGGATGGAGGTGCAGGGGTTGGCGTCAAGCTATCTGTACCTTTGCAATGGTGTGGGGATGACCCGAGAGTGCCCACTTTGATGACGACACAGGGTGTGTGGTTTGCCCTGACTGCCCTTGCTTGCAGCCGCCCTGCCTGCCTCACCCGACGTGCCCAGCGTGCACTGCATGCCACCACCAGCACAACTCCACATGCTGCACACACACTGCGTGCACCCCCACCCCACCCAAACCACGACCAAGAGGCGCAGCATCAGTATGAATAAACTCATGCCTGCCCTGAGCCTCCCCACCTTGTTTTAATTCGCAGAGGCGCACGACTACCCCAACCGACACGTGCATGACGTGGGGCATGGAGACTTCCACATCAAAGCAAATGTGAGTCACACTCGATCTTTCATTGTACATTGCGCTGCGCCAACGCAACTGTGTGCCGAAGGTGCGTCATTTCTGAGGCACATTGGGGCACATTTTTAAGAACCTAACCCCAGACACACGCACACGCGGACGCGAGTCTGACTCCCTCATAACTTTCTGCGCCCCGATCTGTAATACACATACGAATGAAGTGTGACTGGCTGCTAAGCAGCTGCGGCTTGCACAGCCTACTACTAGGGGGGTACCTAAGAACTACTGTTCAATAGCCTAGACTGCAGTGGGACGCTTGTGATCCACACTAGCGACATATATATGTACACACCTGCTCCCCCAACATCACGGTGGTCTGGTGCCCACTGCTTGCCCACTGCTTGCACACCCAAATGCCCGGCCGCCCGCAGGATGGCCACAACCCTGCTGCGCCCCGAGTCCCTTTTTTGTAACGCCTCCTTTCTGTCTGCCCAACCTACTGAACAGCATGCACTCCCTGTTCACCCAAAGCCTGCCCGCAGGATGCCCACAACCTGCTGCGCCCCGAGTCCCTGGAAACTTTCTACCTGCTGTGGAAAGTCACTGGGGATCCGCAGTACAAGCAGTGGGCCTGGCAGGTGAGGGCAGGCCTCAGCATGAGCACAGCATGAACACAGCATGACCTCAGCATGAGCACAGCAGTGCGCTCGGCAGGTGAACTGACCCTCAGTGCAGGGCCCGGCAGTTGAGGGAACAGCACAACAAGCGCGGCTGTGTGGGAGGCAAATGGTTGCTCACAGCGGGACCGGTAGCCAACCGAAGGGAGACCCGCCAAGGGGGCCCACACCACAACTGGTTTCCGCAACCCACGCCAAGGGGCTTCTTCTTCTTTCTTCTTCTCACTCTCACAGTGCGCTTCTGACACCCTCCCCCCGCCCTCCTGCCTGTTCCTGCCCCCGCCCCCTGCCTCTGCCAGGTGTTCCGCGCGCTTGAAAAGTGGGCGCGGGTGCGGCCAGAGGACCGAAATGAGCGCTGCCTAGACTGCCTGGCCCAGGCGGCAGAAGAAGCCGGCAAGGCCGCCAGTGGAAGATGGGCGGCAGGAGCGGGGGAGGCGGGCAGGCACCAGCGCCGAGCTGCGGCAGCAGAGGTGCTGCAGAGCCAGCTGCGGGGCGGTGAAGTGTGCTCCAGCTGTAGCGCTACTGGAGGATACACAAGCCTGGAGTCGGTTCTCTCTGTGCCGCCTGTGCGCCGTGACAAGGTAAGGGTCAAGGTAAAGGTAAAGGCAGGGGGATTCGGCTTGGCTATCCCCCCGTTTCTCCCCTCTGTGTACCCTATTGGACGCTGCGAGGCTTTGCCCGGGGAAGTGGAAGCCGGGCTGGGGGCGTGTGGCTCGTGGGGGCGGAGCGCTTGCTGCTGCAGGTGTTCAATTGCCGGTGTGTGTGCGCGGTTGGCAGGCACGTGCCCGTGTGCGCTCAGCCGCCCTGCTTGGCTGCCAGCCTCCTCCAGGCCAAGCGGGTGCCGCTTGCCCGCCTGGCTCTCTACTCCGGCCCGCCTGCCTGCTGCGTAATTGCTTGCAGTGATTATGGTGCCTGCTTTCCTGATGTCGACACCTGTTTTCCTTCTTTCTTTTTCCTTCTGCAGATGGAGTCTTTCTTCCTGGCTGAGACCCTGAAGTACCTGTACCTCATTTTTGTGGAGCCGCCCGACCGCTGCCTGCACCCCAGCTGCCAGGACGGGCAGGCGGAGCAGAGCGAGGGCGGCGTGCCGCCTGGGCAGCAGCAGCAGGAGCAGGGGCAGCATGAAGCCTGCAAGCAGCAGGAGGAGCAGGGGCAGCAGCCCGATGGCAGCAGCAGCGGCAGCCACAACAGCGGCAGCAGCAGCAGCAAGAGCGGCACCCGGGTGCGGCGCCGGCCGCTGCTGCCGCTGGACCGCTTTGTGTTCACAACAGAGGCACACCCCCTGCCCATTGTGGGCTCGGCAATTGCCTCAGGGGTCGCACAAGTGCTGCACCCCAACAACCCCCTGCTGCGGCCGTTCGAGCACACAGGCAGTGGCGGCAGCAGCGGGGACGGAGGAGCGGCGGCAGCAGCGGGGCAGGCGGCGGCGGCAGCGGCAGGGTTGCGAAGCGTGGCGCAGCTGCAGCGGCAGCTGCAGCGGCAGCAGCAGCAGCAGCCTCTGACGCTGTTGCGTGACTCGACAGCGCAGACACTGGAGACTGTGCTGGAAGACATGCTGCACAAGCTTGCCGATGCTGCATCGGCCATGGCGGCTGCGGCAGGGAGGGCGCTGCCTCGCGGGCACTCTGGCGGCGGCGCAGCGGCGGTTGCAGCGGCAGCTGAGGAGGAAGAGGAGCAGGAGGAGGAGGAATATGCGGACGGCTTGAGTGAAGGGGATGATGCAGCAGCAGCAGCGGCAGAAGAAGAGGAGGAGGGTGAGGAGTACGCCGACGGTCTCAGTGAAGGCGACGATGCAGCAGCAGCAGCAGCGGCAGATGAAGAGCAAGAGGAGTGTGGTGGCGGCCTGAGTGAAGGGGACGATGCAGAGGCGGCAGCGGCAGCAGCAGGAAAGATGGGGCATCCATTAAGGGAGGAGGAGGAGGAGGATGAGTATGCTGACCCTGAAGAGGAAGAAGTGGGTGCTGACCTGGAAAGCGCCGCTACAATGGTCGAGCTGTGAACAAGCCTGCGCTCCCTGTTAAACATGCACACACGACCCGAATCCCACTCTCTCACTGCCTGCACTGCGTCGGTTCAAAGCAAGCTGGATCTGAAATGGCAGCGTCGCCACATCGGAGGTTCAGCACAGAAAGGGGAGACTGCCAGCATTGTGACGATACACATACCAATGCACTGGTGCGGTGCAGCCAGGCAGGCAAGCCAGAGACCCCTTGCGCATGCCCGCGGCACGCCGCTGTGCCTGCTGCCCATCATTTGCTTGCAAACCTTGCTTTACCCAGCCCGTTGGCACATCTCCTGAGTCCCTGTCTCTACCCCCTTTCCGCTTGCTCCCTCCGCCCTCGGCGGGGCTGTCAAACTACTGCTGTCCCTCCTCAGCGTCAGCCTGCCTGCCTGCCTGTGGAGCAACCGAAGAGCTACATTACAAGTGCGGGTGGGGCGGCCCCCGGGAACACGGGGAGGCACACTGCCAGCTGTCACCGCCGACGGGCCGGGCACAATTTGCGCCCGGTGCTGCTGATCCGAGTGGTTGGCGCAGCTGCCGGCCGGGGCATCTCCTGCGCACGCCGGCGCCCCAAACAAGGCCCCCTCCAATCGTCAAGTGGGACAATCACTTGATGTTGGCGTAAGGCATGCAGCCCCTGCGAATCACAAAGGGAAGAGAGGGGAATGAGAGGCAGTTCAGGGGCAGCGAGTGGGGTGCAAATCAGGGGCAGCGCTGCTGCCTGCTGCCTGCTGCCATGCCATGCCATGCCACGTCAAGCCATTGCCACCGACACTGCTGCCTGCCTGCCTGCGCTGCACAGCTCTCAGCTCCTTGCTTCCCTTCATCACCCACATCCACCCACCGGATCAGGTTCTTGTGGGACGCGCTGGCGGTGACCATCTTGCTGCAAGCAGGCGCAAAGGGGTGTGGGGCCCAGGGGGGCTGAGTGAGCAGGCAGCGGGCGGGCAGGGAGTGGGCAGAGCCTGCTGTGTGAAGCAAGCACAGGCTGAAGCACCCCGGAAGCTGTTGCCAGTGCCTGCCCCGCAGCCAGGCTGTGAGGGAGTGCCAAACCGTTATGCTGCCAGGGCGCTGCAGGCACTGCAGGCGCCAGCACGGGCCTCTTGTGGGCCCTCCCATGCAACCCTCCAGATGCTGCCTGCTCCTCGGCCGAGCAACATTCATCTGTTCTATCACTGCGCCGCAGCAAGCAGCAGCAACACAAAAGTGTGCCGCAGATGCGGCATCCCAGCATCTGCCACTCTGCCGATCACCAACTGGGCTCCTGCCAGCTAGTGCCAACCAGCCTGCAAGCTGTCAAGCTCTCCAGGTGTGCACGCACCACGTTGCCCTTCCTAGGTCTTCTTGCGGCCCCGCTGGCACATCACCCCACACCTCGACAGCTGCCGCCGACAACCACATACAACACAAGCGCTGCCGCCCCGGAAAGTGCCTCCCACTGCCAGCTCAGCCGCTCATCCCAGGCTGCGCTTGGTCTTGCGCCACGCCCCAACTTCTTAGCTCCCTCTTACCACCACTACAAAAGAGGTTTTTCAACCGGACCTCCTGCCAGCTCAGCCTCTCACCCCAGGCTGTGCTCGTTTTGTGCCCCGCCCCACCCTACCACCACTACAAAAGCAGTATGCCAACCGGCCCCCCTGCCAGCTCAGCGGCTCACCCCAGGTTGCGCTTGGTCTTGCGGCTCTGCTTCTCGTTCAGATGCTGCTTGCCCGCGCGGCGCACCATGACCTTGCCGGAGCCCGTGATCTTGTAACGTTTGGCGGCAGACTGCAGGGGAGATACGCAAATGCATTGTGCATTCGTTTCACAACAGGTACGCGCCCGGCTGGACGCCAGTGCATGTCTGCAAGCAGGCTGCAATGGTGCCATGCTGGGTGGTGACTGCTGCTGCTCAAGTGCTGCAATTTCGACGCTGCGCCATGTGCGGTCTCTGGATCAGCTGCTTGGATGCCTTTGATGCCACGTGCCACTGCACTGTGCAAGGCACACGATGCGAACAGGGACGGGCCGGGCGCCCGCTCGCGACCGCTCCAATGCCACACGCGTCCATACGTTCAGGCCGACTATGCTGCTGCTCATGTGCAGCGCGCGGCATGTCCTGCGCCCTGTGCCTCCGGCTATTCAACAGGTCCCAAGACCGGCCATGCTTCAGACACTCCCCCGCACCTTGCGGGTCTTCAGCTTCATGCCGCGGGGGCCGTCGGCGCACTCCACCTTGAGCGCCAGGCCGGCGGGCTGCTGCTGCTGCTGCTGCTTCTGCGCCAGCACGGGGCGCGGGGCTGCTGCGATGCCGTTGGCCTTGGAGCCCAGGCTCTTGGCCGCGGCGAAAGGCTTGGGCGCCTGCAGCGGGCGGGGGCAGCACCACCAGAGCGCTCGAATGCGCGTCCAGAAGGCTGCATGTCGCAGAACAGCCACAATGCGGTAGGCGGGACCGCAGGAGAGGGCTCCCGCCAGGCGCACAGCAAAGCGGGGCTGGGGCGCCTCTGGCGGCCCGCTAGCACCGCTGAAGCGATGTTTGCAATATGTCCAGCGGCCCCACCTTGGCGCTGATACGCAGGCTGCTCAGCTGCGCGCAAATGAGGGCCGCCATGCTGCTGCAAACTGGTGTCCTGCCAACGCCTGTGGTAGAGTGCAGCGTCTACGCCTGCTCAAATTTGCCTGCGCGGGGCGTGATGGCCGCCAGGTGCTACCCCCAGCCGAAAGCGCAGCATGCCCAGCACGAAAGACAATTAGGGACCTGCAGCCGCCAATTAAAGCCTGCATCGTGCTCGGACCACCACGCGGGCAACATGTCGGTAAGCAGGGGCCTGTCTGCGCGCTGCCGGTCAACTCCCATGTTTCGCGCGCAGCCATGATCGTCGCCGGCCCTCCCCGCCCCTCCCGCTTGCAGATCCCTAGCAACTTCACAGCCAGCGTGCTGCAGCATGGCGCCACAGAGGAGAAGGGCGAGAATGCTCGATTGGTGAGCTTTGATCAGACTGGTTCGGCTCCCAGGGCTGGCAGCAGCCTTCCGCCCTCGCCTGACCACCCCCCGTAAAATTGCTGCAGGCGAGCTTTGTTGGCGCCATGGCCATCGCCGACTTGGTGAAGAGCACGCTGGGGCCCAAGGGAATGGTGAGAGCTTGCCCGCCTGAGAACGCGCCTGTGATTTAGGGATTGGGAGGCGCGCCATAAGGCCGCTGCGGGCGCCAGTGCTGCCTGGCCGCTGCCCACCCGCCGCCACCCGCCGCCGCTCCCGCCTGCTGCCCGCCTTGCCTTTCCCTCACTGCTTCACACGCTGTGTATAAACCCCACCCCCCTTGCCTTCTCTCCCTGTGCCTTGGAACCTACAGGACAAGATCCTGCAGAGCCTGAGCCGGGGGCGGGAGGTGACGGTGACCAACGACGGCGCCACCATCCTCAAGTCGGTGTATGTCGACAACCCGGCGGCAAAGGTGCTGGTGGACATTTCAAAAACGCAGGACGACGAGGTGGGTGCTCTTGGATTGCCTGGCGGTTGCTGGCATTGGGCGCTGGGTCGCCATGCGCGTGATACAGGGTGCTGGGAGCAGGCGGCGGGTGCACAGCATGGCGCCGAGTGCGGGCCACTAGAGGGGGGGGGATGGAATCATGGCACGCAGCCGCAGCACGGCCTCCAAGTGCCGGCACGCCTTTGCCTGTGTGCTCTTACGCGCTCACAGCATGCAGCGTGCAGCCTTGTTGGGTGCTGACATCACCCCTGTGCTGACACCTGGCGGCTGCTGATCTGGCGCAGGTGGGCGACGGCACTACGTCGGTGGTGGTGCTGGCTGGCGAGCTGCTGCGCGAGGCGGAGCAGCTGGTGGGGCAGAAGATCCACCCTATGGTCATCATTGCAGGTGGGGCATCTATTGCTTAATGTGGCTGTTCGGATCATATAATATATAATATTTGGCGTGTGTTCGGAACATCCAGCCTGCCTGGCTGTGCATAAGAGCGGCTGGGATGCCTGCCCTGTGGTGGGCAAACCTCTGGGGTGGGCCTGCCGGCGTGCCTGTGTTTGGATGCTGTCTGAGTGGCTGGCTTGCCCCGTGTTTGGGCCGCCCCTTCTCAGCGCCCTGCGCCCCCTGTGTTTGGCTGCTGCCGACAGTCGGGCACGCTGCTGTGCAGCTGCGCCTGCCAGTCCCTGGTTGCTGCCGTGTGGGATTATGCTGTATGTATGCGTGGCGTACCGGCCGGACGCACTGAGCCCCTATTGCATATTACAGGAATGTGTTGCACTCTGCAGCCAATCTGCTGCTCCCTCTCCCTGCTCAAACAACCTGTCCCGCACCCCGCCGCGCCTCGCCTGCTTGCCCCCCCCCCAGGCTTCCGTGAGGCAGCCGAGGCGGCACGCGCACGCCTGCTGGCAATTGCCCGCAACAACAAGGATGACCCTGTGGCCTTCCGGGCCGATCTGGTCAACATTGCCAAGACCACGCTGAGCAGCAAAATCCTCACGCAGGGTGGGCGGCCAGCGGGGCGGGCGGGGGGTGGGGGCGGGGCAGCGTGGGCGGGCGGGCGGGGCAGTAGGGGGCCAGCAGGGGTGGGGTGGAGGAGGTCAGGGCAGCATGGGCGAGCTTGCAGGGCGGTGTGCCGGGAGGCACAAACTGAGATTGTCCATGGGTGGGGCAGCGGCAAGCGGGCACTTGGCGCAGCTGAGGAGCAGTTGGGTGACGGCAGCAGTCGGGCTACTACATTGCTGGCATGTGCGCCCTCCGGCTGTCCGCTGTGGGTGCTTCCCACCTTGCAGAGAGGAGAGGCGCATTGCCTGTGTTGGCGCTGGGCATTTATGCCTTGCTGAGCTGTTTCTCCCTGCCCTACCGACACGTGTGCTCCCTTCTACGCCGCTGTGTTGTGGTGCAGAGAAGAGCCACTTTGCTCAGCCGGCAATGGATGCTGTGCTGCCTCTTTTTTCTCCTTTTTCTCTCGTTGACAACATGTGCACCGCTGTGCTGTGGTGTGCAGAGAAGAGCCACTTTGCTGAGCTGGCGGTGGACGCTGTGCTGCGCCTGAAGGGCAGCATGAACCTGGACGCCATCCAGATCATCAAGAAGGCGGGGGGCACCATCAAGGCAAGCCAGTCGCGCTGCTGCCACATGCTGCATGCAGTGAAGGAGGCGGGGGGAGGGCGGGGCGGGATGGTAGGCAAAGGGGCTGGGACGGTCACCAGTTGTGTGCCATCACACAAGTAATGAGCGCCATCTGTGTTGCAGTGCCCCAGGTCGGGGGAGCCTCTGTGCCTCTGCAGGACTTGTTGCCGAGTGAGGGGTGGATGCTGGACAAGCAGCCAGAGCGCTAAGCAGAGCCGCATCATGCTGTCTCGTTGCAGCACTGTGCGTCCCGGTGCTTTTCCACCTGCAGCACTCCTTCCCGGATGAGGGCTTCAGTGCGGTGGACAAGCTACCTTGCATTCCCTGTCAATGCTGCGTCATTGAAGACTCTGTGTTATTCCTGCTGGCGTCCCCTGTGCCTGCAGGACTCCTTCCCGGATGAGGGCTCCATCTTGGGCAAGCTAACACGGACCGCATGGAATTGCGCGCCTCAACACATTATGCGTTTTTGCTCAACCCTTGTCATTGAAAACACCTGCTTCTTATGGCGCCTCTTGTGCCTGCAGGACTCCTTCCCGGATGAGGGCTTCATCCTGGGCAAGCTGACATGGACCACCGCATGTCACTGCGCCTGATGAAGTTTTGTGCCTATGCTCACGTGCAGGATTCGTTCCTGGATGAGGGCTTCATCATGGGTGCTATGCCTTGCACCTTCCTGTCATTGAAAACACGTGTTTCTCATGGCGCCTCTTGTGCCTGCAGGATTCGTTCCTGGATGAGGGCTTCATCCTGGACAAGCGCATCGGGGTGGGGCAGCCCAAGCGCATTGAGAACGCAAAAATCCTGGTGGCAAACACGGGTGGGTGGGTGGNCCGCTAGCTCGTTTGCTGTGGAGGCTTCGATGCCGATTGAGGAGAGCTGGTGTTGGAGGCCGCCTAGGCTGGTGCTGTGGCCGTGCTGCTCTAGTGGGTGGGTGGGTTGGTGGGTGGAGGGCAGGGTTTCAATGGCTAGCTTGGTGGCTGCAGGCAGAGGGTTTGAGATTTTGGTGGCTAGGGTGGGTGCATACTTTCTTCTGTTTGTGCATGTGTTAGTTGGTGGGAGGGCCAACATTTTGGTGGCTAGCACAGGTGCTGCAGGCAGCAGAGGGGTCCCCTGCTGTGGGTGCAAGCGGGCGCTCGCCGTCCTCGTGTGCCTCCCTATGCCTTCTTCCTTCCGCCCGCCATCCGTGTTTCCTGCCTATCCATCTGATGCTCATGCCTCATCTGCCTGCCTGCAGCCCATCTGGAACCACTGTGTGTTCTGATTATGATGGCGTGCATCTTCTGCCTGCCTGCTCCGCCTGCAGCCATCAAGTGTCCTGCTTTGTCCACCTTATGCTCATGCCATGTTTGCCGGCCTCCCCCCCCAGCCTGCAGCCATCAAGTGCCCTGCTTATCCACCTTATGCTTATGCCATACCTGCCTCTCTTTCCCTCAGCCTGCAGCCATCAAGTGTCCTGCCTATCCACCCCATGCTCATGCCACATCTGCCTCCCTTTCTTCCCAGCCTGCAACCATCAAGTGTCCTGCTCATCCACCTTGTGCTCAAGCCACATCTGTCTCCCCTTCTTCCCTGCCTGCAGCCATGGACACCGACAAGATCAAGATCTACGGCGCTCGCGTGCGGGTGGACAGCATGACAAAGGTGTGTGCTGGCGCAGGGTGGAGGGCGGTGACGTGGCACGCACGCACTCACAAGGGGCAGGCTGTACTTCCAATTTCCAGTGCCTGCCTCCCATTTACACATTCCGTCTGCCTGCCTGTCCATCCTATTGTTCCGCCAGCCACCTGCCGGGCGACTGGCTTTGAGGCGGCAGAGATGCATAAAGCGCCTCTTCCTCTCCCTGCTGCCTTTGTTGATGAGAAATTTGGCGCAGAAGCGTCTAGAAGTCTTGTGTATTCAAAACTGTACGAAGCTTCCATTAAAACAGCGAATTCCTGGCTGTTTTGTTGCGTTCATCGTTGAGCTGTGCCCCCTGCTCTCCCTCGCCAGGTGGCCGACATTGAGGCGGCGGAGAAGGAGAAGATGAAGGAGAAGTGCGAGAAGATTGTGGCGCACGGCATCAACTGCTTCGTCAACCGGCAGGTGGGTGCTTTTTGCTGGCACTGTATGCCTCCTTTTACACCATTTTTTCAGAAAGGCACTCTTTGCATTTGAGGTAGCCTATGCTGCATGCCCACCCACTTGGTGTGCTTGCACATGCCCAGCAGGCGTCCCTTGCCTTCATTTGTTCTTGTCAAGGCTGTTCATGCTGCATGCTCATCACGCTCACCCACACCTGCATGCACACGGCAAGCTAAGTAGGCGTCCCTTGCCTTCATGTGTTCATGTCAAGGCTGTTCATGCTGCATGATCATCACGCTCACCCACACCTGCATGCACGCTAAGTAGGCGTCCCTTGCCTTCATTTGGTCATGTCAAGGCTGTTCATGCTGCATGCTCACCATGCTCACCCACACCTGCCTGCATACGGCAAGCACTCCAGCGGGCGTCCCTTGCCTTCATCGTTCTTTGTCAAGGCTGTTTATGCTGCATTCATCACCATGCTCACCCACACCTGCCTGCATCTTGCACTTGCACACGGCAAGCACTCCAGCGGGCGCCACATCAAACCAGGTTGCGGCCCCCGGTCACGTGCCTGCCACATCACCCCGTCAGCTTTCAATCGTTGGCTGTGCCCACTACCATGGCATCCCTCCAACACACTGGCTGCCCACATCCCCTCCCCATGCGTCCATTCATGTCACAGCTGTGTAGCAACACAACAGTGTGCCCCAGATGCGTCGTCCCAGCATGTTAGTACATGTCCTCCCCAGCGCCTCATTTCCGTGGCCCACGCACTTCTACAGTAACTCTGTTTGTGACGTGCCGCCTGATTTCCCGTCCACCTGTCCTGTGCTGTTGTCCCAGCATTTGATTTATCCTACTTGGAAGTGTTTTCTTCTTTTCCCGCAGCCCTTGTGCCGCCACCTCTGCCCTCCCCGCTGCCCTCTACCAACCCTGTCTATCCTCGACCCACCTTGCAACCTGCCCACAGCTCATCTGCAACTTTTGCCCTGGCCAGCCGCCTCCCTGCCGCTCACCAGTCCGCCCCCTGCCACCCATTTCTCCCCTCCCTCACGTCAACTTGCAACCTTTGAACTGCAGCTCATCTACAACTTCCCTGAGCAGCTGTTTGCTGATGCGGGTGTGATGGCCATTGAGCACGCCGACTTTGACGGCATTGAGCGGCTGGCGCTGGTCACCGGTGAGCTCTTTCAAATGAAACCACCGCCCTTTTTTCATGTTTTTCATGTTTATGGCATAATTTTGCATGTTTTCTCCTTCTGAAACAAGGGCTTGGTTGACTCGACATTGTCCGTCAACGATGAAGGGCTGGTTGCTGCCTGCGCTGGTGGTGTGGTGTGGCAAGCGCAGCTGAATGCGGCGCAGCAGCACTCTGGTGCGCAGCGTGCGCCCGGAGAGGCAAGCGGGCTGCACCGGCAGCGCGCTGGAAGAGGTGCAGATGTGTGTTTTGTTCCCAAAGTACTGGCGGAGTTGTCGTTCCTCATCAGGCGGCAACCTCTGGTCCCCGCATGCCTTCACCTCCCACCCTCCCGCCTGCTTCCGATGCCACCCTTGCTGCCTTCCCCTCCCACTCTCCCCCCCTCCCCTTCAAACCCTCCCCCAGGCGGCGAGATCACCTCCACATTTGACGACCCGTCAAACGTCAAGCTGGGGCGGTGCGATCTGATCGAGGAAATGATGATTGGGGAGGTGAGCCGTATTTCGTTTGCCTTTGCCTTGCATTGTACTCGGGAGGGGAGGCTGCGGGCATTGCGAGGGACAGGTAGGTGTGCAGGTTTGAGGCGCAAGTGGGAGACAAGTGTCAGGACACAAGCGACCCGTGCACAGCGCTCTCACACACGGCGGGCGCAGCCTTCCCTTCTGCTGGGGCACCTTCTGCCAGCCCCCTCCTGGTCTCATTGGTGTCTCTACTATGTGTCCGCCGGCTGGAACGCCTCCGTCGACTACTGTGCTATGTCCCCTTACGTCTGCCCCATGGCCCTTGCCCCCATATTGCCTGCCCCCATGGCCTGTCCCACCATTTCCTGCCCTGACTGCCTGTGTCCATTGCCTGTCCTCATTGCCTGCCCCTGTTGCCTATCCCTATTGCCTACCCCTATTGCCTGCCACCCTGCAGGACCGCATGATCCACTTCTCCGGCTGCGCCCTCAACGAGGCATGCACCATCATTCTGCGGGGAGCCAGTGAGTGCCCACCCCTGCCGGCGCACACGCACGCCACCCCGCCCTGCAAGCCAGCTGCCGTGTCACCACTGCCAGCCATGCACCCGCTTGCCACAAGCTTCCCCTCTTCTACAATTGCCCACTTCCACCCTTCCACCATTCTTCCATCATCTTATATACATCTCATTTTGCAAACAACCTGCTCTGCAGGCCACCACGTGCTGGACGAGGCGGAGCGGTCGCTGCACGACGCGCTGTGCGTGCTGAGCCAGACGGTGCAGGACAGCCGCGTCATCTACGGAGGAGGCTGGGCAGAGATGCAGGTGGGTCAGGGGATGCACAGAGGTGGCTGTGGGCTGCGGTGTGGTGCTGCGGGTGGAGGCGGCGAGGCGAGGGCAGGGTGTGTGTGCTGGCGCCTGGCAGCGTGAAGGCGGGGCGGGCGCGTGGCAGGGACGGGCTCGCGCCTTCCCGCCTGCCTGCAGTGCACATTCTTCTTCTGCCCGACCCGTTATGCTTTCGACGCCATCACCCCTGCCCTGACCCGCTGCGCCTGCTCTGCCCTGCTGGCCTGCCACCCCACTTGCTGTCATCGCTTACCCGCTGTGCCTGCTCCGCCCTGCTGCCCTGCCACCCTCACACCCTGCCACACACGTGGCCCTATTCCCCCCCACAGATGGCGCGTGTGGTGGGGCACCTGGCGGGCCGCACCCCCTTTCCAATGCCGCCATGCACCTCTTGCTGCCTGCCACTGCCCTCTGCCCTTACCCGCTGTGCCTGCTCTGCCCTGCTGCCCTGCCACCCTGCCAGATGGCGCGCGTGGTTGAGGACCTGGCGGGCCGCACCCCCGGCAAGAAGAGCCTAGCCATGGCCGCGTTTGCGCGTGCGCTGCGCCAGATACCCACCATCATTTGTGACAACGCGGGTGNGGGTGGGTGGGAGAGAAGAGGGGGATCAGCAGGTGTTGTGGGGATGATCGGGCGGCACGCCGTGGTGCGCCCGCTGGTGCTGCTGCCGCCGCCCAAACGATAACATGCTGCCAGCTGTCTGCACCGGGGCGGGACCACCAGAGCCATTTCAGTGACCCTCCCATTCACCTCTCTCAGCCACATTGGAGAGGGAGATTTGGGGCGGGATAACAACAAAGAATTTCGAAATGGGTGGACAATGCGAGGGAGAGAGCACAGGGTGGCTGCTGCTGCTGCTGCGGCGGCGGCGGCCCGGATCTGCCGCTCATCCGCTGGCGGCGGCGGTGGGAGGGACAGCGGCTCACTAGCCGCTGGCTTTGAGGCGCGGATGAGACTCACTCTGGTACACCTCGTGCGCTTCAACGCATCCTCTTTGCCGACAAACCACGGGCGCCGCCGCTAAGATATCCCGCCGACGGCCTCCAAGACGCTCCGTGCTCACTTGCAATGCGTGTTTGTTGCACCGAACAAGGCAGTCCTCTCGGTGGTAGCGCCGCTCGTCCCTCTCAGCACCTTGAGCTGGCGACGCCTGGCGGCGGGGGCCGCACGGCTGCCGCACAGCCGCCTGGCCGCCTGGCCGCCCCTGTGGGCTCAGATGAACCCTGCCTGCGTTCATGTGCAGTGCCCCGTCACCTTCTTGTCTGCACAGGATTCACCGCCGGCAAGAGCGGCCACGCCAGGCGCACGCTGCGGGGGCCACCCCAGCTGCCCATGGCAGCCAGCGGCAGCATCGCCAGCACCACCAACATCAGTAGCAGCACCAAACAGCAGCAGCAGCAGCAGGAAGGCGCCCCTGGCAGTGTGCCCAGCAGCAGCAGCCGCAGCAGCAGCAGCTTGGAAGATGCATCTGCCATCCCAGCAGCAGTAATGGCACACTATTGGCAGCCGCAGATGGCAGAGCATCATCACCGCCTCACAACTGCCAACTGCCAGTCAAGCTGAGGGTGCAAACCGCCCCGTCTGTCTGGACCTGCCAGCTGGCATTGCCATCTCAACCTGCGGCCACTGCGCCTGCCTGGCTTGCTGTGGTCGCTTGGCCGCCTACGATGCCAGCAGCAGTGTCAAGCAGCTTTGGGCTGCCAGCCTCCAACCTGCTGTGCACGCTGTGCCGGGCAGCCATTGAGAGCTTTGTCAAACATTGAGAGCCTTAAGTCATGGCGGCGTGGGGGAGCAGTGGTGCCGGCGGGAGGGCGGTGGGGGCACAGGCTGCATGGTGTGCTTATAGCGCTTTACGGGCATGCCTCACAACCAATTGTCAACACAACACCCGCCAGCCACCACCACCGAGCCGACAGACAAAGATGCATGCCATGTGCCCGCCTCACGTCTGTGGGTGCGTGCCTGAATCAGCAGTGCTGGCCTGGGAGCGGTTTGCACAGTGGCTCGTGCGCTGACAAGGCTGAGCAACATGCAACAGCAGCAAGCTCAGCAGGCAGGGCAGGTGCTGGCGCAAGGATCGCTTGTTACCACCTGTCTAGAGTGCTGACTCAACGTACGTTCGATCCAAGGGAAGTCCAGGAGTCACCTTCGAGAGCTTCGCCCTCCCTTCAACCCCAGTCGTCCGCTGCGATTATAAACGGGCAGCCAGAGATAGCGGAATGGCCGCAGAGTCCGCCAGGCTCAGTCGGGGAGCAGCAACAACGGCGGCAGTGACGGCAGAAGAGGCAGCGGCGGCGGCGGCGGCAGCAGGGCAGCCGCCAGCAGGACACAATGAGCGCTTCACTTTCTTTTGACAATCCAACTCGCCCTTCTCGCAATGGCACGCGGGGCCTCCCTTCTTTGTGGAGGGCCGGCAGTACGTGACGGCAGAGCAGTGCATGATGGTGGGGAAGGTAGGCGGGGGTCACCTGTCCACGGTGGGCGGGCAGTTGTGCAGTTGTGCTGCCGTAGGCTGCTGTACAGGGAATGGTTGTTGACGCGTACTGAGTGGGTGGCGCAAGTGTGCAATTTCCTCTCCCGGCGTGTGGTTGGGTGTCGGCGCTTGATTTATTTGAAAGTGGTACCACCGGCCCCCCTGCTGCCCCCGCCCCTTCCCACGCATGCAGCCCACCCCACTCGGGTGGCACCCGACTGCACCACATCTCAGCCTGGGCCCCCGCACTGCGCTGCAGGCTCTGCTGTTTGGAGACGAAGACACAGCACAGGAGATACTTCAAGCGTCCAGTCCCCGAGAGCAGAAGGCGCCAGTATGCAGTATCATACCGCTTCCCAAGCACGCTGCGCCGGCGCTTATAAGCAGTACCAGGCGCGTGCACTGCAGACCTCGGAACCCTGCCCCTGCATGCCTGCGCGCCACCTGTGCCGCTCATCAGGTACATTTTGAAACATTCACCCCCCACCCTGTCCCTTGACACCTATGCTGGATTCCCCCTGGACTTGAGTTGTAATTGATTGATTGATGGATGGATACGGCTGGCCAATTGTTCCAACCACTTCCTCCCACCACCACCTCCGGCAGGTGCACGGCTTTGATGAGCGGGTGTGGGAGTCTCACCGTGAGGGCATCGTGTTTGCCGGCAACCGAGCCAAGTTTGCCGCCCACCCCGCCGGGAGGGCATCCCTGCCGGCAACTGCAGGTGGCTAGGGACGTAGAGTTAACTACAACCTACAACCTGATACCCCAAACCCTAACCCTACGCCCACCATGGTTGGAGAGGGTGTGTTTGGAGCTGTGGTGGCGCTGCCGTGCCTGACCCGCACACTCACTAAATCAGTCAGTTACCTTTCAAGTCCTAAGGGGTCCAGCGACGGTCTCATGAGAATGCCTCGTCAGACTGCCCGCCGCCCCCATCATTGCATCATCATGACCAAGGCTCTACGCATCGCCTTAGGCTCTACTTAGCTCTACTCCTCGCCTTCCTTACTCCCAGCCGTCCAATCAGCCACCTACGTACCACGTTCAGCTCGCTCTGGCCAACACTCTCGCAAGCGCCACGTCCTTTGCCTGTGTGCAGCGTGAGGCCTTCACTATTGCCCTTACATGATGGAATGACGTCATTCTTGACGATGAGGATGAATCTAAGAAGACATTAAAAAGCTGATGGTGTTTCTCCATGCTCGCAGGCACAACCCTGGCGGAGGCGTCTCCCCAGGATCGCATCTGGGGCATTGGTCTGGCAGCAGAAGACCCACGGGCGGCGCGGCGCGACAGCTGGCAGGGGCTCAACCTTTTGGGCAAGGTGGGTGGGCGCGGGTTTGCTGGCCCCGGGGGCAACGATGGTTGGGGGTATGCTGGGAGCAAAGCCGTCAGTCTAGTCTAGTCTTTACAGCTGTGGGGTCTGTGTCGCTAGTTTCTTTGCGGAGAAACAGACTGTGAGCCCGACAAAGCAAAAGCTGTTCAGCCTGCCTGCCCGCCTGCCCTTGCATCGATGCAAAATATCCGACAGGTGCCCGCTGACCTCCCTGCCTGCCTGCCTGGCGTGCCTGCTGCCCTTCCATCCAGGTGCTGACCCAGCTTCGGGAGGAGCTGCTGGCTGTGGGGGCAGCACAAGCTGGGGCCCATCAGGATGAATGAAGAATGAGCCTAGTCGGGCGTCTGCTGCCACTTGCACAGCTTGCGCCCAGGGCAGCCTTACTAACCTGTGCCGCGGCGCCCGGTGACCAACGAATGGTCCTAGATAGACGTATGCTGCCACGGCACACGCAGCTTACTACCAGGGCACGAACCTCACTACACTGTGGCAATGCGCCCTCATCCCACTTGCGAGTGGGGAGCCTCCATCCGCTGCTTGCCAGATCGAGCAGTGCTCATCCGGCTAGTGATTGAGTTGAGACACAGTCGTGGTACAAGGCGGGACACTTGAGAGATGTCCGAGTAACAACACAAGAAAGCACATGGGAATACAAAATGTGCACGTGACAGCACACAAAACATGCAGGTCTCAACGGAGCGTGAAGGGAGCCAGGGGCATGGTGCCGACTCGTCAAAAGAAAGCACTCGGCGTGCTGTGCTGTGCAGCGGCGTAACGTGGCTGCTGCCGTGGGGGCCGTGCACGGTGTCTTCGGACCATGTGTCAACAGTTTGACAAAACACAGGAGATCGGACAGTGTTTTGCAGCAGAGGAGATTGGCATGGCCCGTGCGCAAGGATGACACGCTCTGCTCAAAGAGTGGTCTCGCGAGTGCACAGAGCCCGACTTTACGCGCTGTTGCTGCGCTGCAGTTGCAGTTGCAGGACCATGCCGTGTGTGTGTGTGGGGGCCTCCAACTGCTTCTGGTCCGGGTAGAAGGGCCAGGAGGAGACCTGTGGGTTGGGGAAGTAATGTGGAAGTGTGTGTATAGTTAGATGTGAGTGGCGTGATTTGCGCTTGTTTGGGGGGATAGCAGGGTCAGATGGCTACGTGCAAGTTATTGAGCGACTGGTTGGGTGGTGGGGAGATGTGCTCGCGCGGCAACCCCAGCAACCCAGCAAGGGTGCAGTGCACGCTAGATAACCTCAGACCACCCCACCCCATGCAGGCACCGGCCTGTGCCAGCAGCACACCCGAGGGGATTTGGCAAGCAATCACACCGCAGCTGGCGCAGACGCCACACTGCCCTGTCCGCGCCATACCCGCCCATCGTACCACCACTCAGCCCCCACCCGCTCTACCCACCCCCTGCCCGCCCGTCTTCCGGCCACTCGCTCACCAACCGCCCACCACCCGTCAGCTCACCATGCACAGCGCCAGCTGCTGCGCCGGCAGCAGCTTGCGCACGCAGCCGGTGAAGTCAAAGGAGTGCCAGTACTCCAGCTTCATCAGACGGTCCAGCTCATCCTTGGCCTGAAGTTATGCAAAGTGGTGAAGAGTCGATTCATGGATTGACCCAGTACTCCGTTTGAAGCAGGCGGTTGAAGCTGGGGAAAAGAGGCTGGGAAGCAGAAGGCAGGCACATGCCACGACTAGGCCTGGGAAGAGGGAAGGGCGAGGAGGAGGGCAGCACATGCAGCAGGGTCAAAGGAGGTAGGAGCGAGTGTTTCCAGCTGACCCGGATGTATCCGTGTCCCCACAGGCCGCCTTCATCCAGTCATCCATCCCTGGCTAGATGTATCAGGAGGTCCAGCTCAGCTGTGGTGTCGGCAGGCATCGAGCAGGCAGGCCAGCGAGTTTCACACGATAACGAGCAGGGCACCGGAGGCAGGCGTCTCACGTGAGCCAGCCAGCCAGTGGGGAGCGGGCTTCCCACGTGGCTTCCCGAGAGTGAGCGCAGATGGTGCAGCAGACTGTGTTGCACCCCGGCCCATGGACGGCCTGGGCAGCCCGCCGGCGCTACGCATGCTGTGCACGCTGTGCAAGCACCCACCCCTGCCCCCAACCCCGCACCTCCCCACAATTAACNTAGGGGGAGGATTTTTAGAGCACAGCGTGTGGGTGGGACTACTGAGGGCGGAGGCTGGGCGGGTGTGGGCCAAGGGGCAGCGTGAAGGTCCTCAGGGCGGGGCGGGGGCGGGGCGGGGGCCAGTGGGTGCAAGTCGTTTGGACTGGCTGTGAGAGCTGGCTGCCGGGCCGACCAGACACGCTGCAGGCTATTATGAAGCAGCGCATGGTGTTGAATTTCCGCTTGGCCCTGGCCCCTTTCTTCCTTTCCCTCTTCCAGGCCTGGACTCGGCTGAGATCGTGTCGCAGATGCGGGCGGCACACGCGGCAGACCCGGATGCGTCGACTGCGGGGGTGGATGTTGTCACGGGCGGCGTGGGGGACATGCAGCAGGTGAGGGAGGGGCTTAGATCTTGATATTGTCCTGCTGGGCTGCTCTGTTTGGAGGCCTGTGAGGCAGGCATGCTCTGGTCGGGAGGCTGTAAGGGGAGGGATGCGCTGGGGTGTGGACGGCTGTTTCCCTGCTCAGGTGGGCAGGGCGGCCGGGGCGCCCTAGCAGCTGCTCTGTGCGCACTTGGGCTGATTGCAAGCCTTGCTAGGAGCTAGTGCTACTATCAAACCCATCTGTTCCGGGTGACACCGCCCCACCATGAATGCCCGTTGCATCTTTCTACTTCTCCACTGCATGGTCCCCAGTTTCATCCACCCACCCCGCTTGCTCCCCCTTCCCTCCCTCCTTTCTTCCGCCCCCCTCAGCTGGGCATCTTTGAGGCATTTAAGGTCAAGCATGCGGCGCTGTTGAGCGCCACCGAGGCAGCTGAGATGATTCTGCGTGTCGATGACATCATCAAGGCGGCGCCACGGCAGCGGGAGGGGGGCATGTGATGCGCCGGACGGCATGTGATCTGATGCGGACGGCGGCACGGTCCGTGCGCGGCATGGCATGCATACCGCTGCCTCACCTGGGCCGCCTTCGCCGACAGTAGCAGCAGCAGCAGCAGCGCCCTCAGCAGCAGTACCCCTGTACCTCTCTGCATGCACCTCACCCCTGACTCGGCATTCACAACACACTTTGTAACTGATTCAATGACATATGGTGGTGAAGCTTGCAAGAGCGGGAGAGCCTGCTCTAAAACAGCTGGCATTGCTCAATTCCCCACCCTTGGCTTCTCCCAGTGCCCCCGCTGCCTCCTGCACTGTCCCTCCAGGATGCAGTGTGCAGCCGGGTCAATCAAGGTGATTTAATTGCATTTGCTGCACGTGCTCGCATTGGCAGGGCGTGGTTGACTTTTGAACCACCCAGCGGGGCCATGTTGGCCCACTATGTCTGCTGCGCTTCCCGTTATCGCATGTAGTTTCAAGGCAGCATGTCACGGTGGACGTTTGTGGCACGTGGCACAGGGACAGTAGCTATGGCTGCAGCACCCGTGGTGATAGGAATGTGGCCTGCCGCTCTGTGCTTGAACGGCGGCAGCTGGCGGCAGTGGTCCCCCATCTGAGTCGGCCGACTCAGCGCTTCCCGCTGCATAATTGACGCTGCTCTTGATCCAGTTCCAGCCCAGTGCTACGTCGTGAAGGCAGCGAGCCAGACGATTGACCTGTGCGCAGCATCAGCAGCAACTCCAGCTTCTCGCAGGGGCTAGGAGAACCTGCATTCCCCGCCTGGACGCTCTCGCCCCACCTCAAGCGGCCTGAGGCAGGACAGGTGAGCGCGAGGGCGCCGACCCTTCCCTCGCTCGTGCGTGCTGTGCACCGCTGGGAATGGGCTGGCGGTCCATAACGGCGATCGCGGCAGTGCGCACGAGGATCTGCTGCCCCACTCACCCGCCTGCCTGCCCCGCCCACAGGCGGCCCCGCCGCCGCCGCCCCTACCGTGCGTGCCGACGACTGTACAGGTTCTAGACTTACCCTGCTTACGAGCCCTCCTAGTGCTTGCGTGCAGCTGCGCCAGGTGTGACCAGCGCCATGCGCGAGGCCAACCGCGATGAGGCAATCAAATGCCTGGAGGTGTCGGAAATAGCGCTGGCCCGCGGTGACCCCGCCAAGGCAGAGCGCTTTGCCCTGAAAGCCCAGAAGCTGTTCCCCACAGACAAGGTGAGCAGCCTGGAGGGGCTGCATCCCAAAGTAGTTGTTGAGAGGTCAGGGGTCCTGGCGGCCGGCTGGAGCTGGCTGACACAGATGCAGCAGCATTGGGGCAGCAGGCGGCGCACGCCGGTAGCGTCTGTTGGGGCTGCTTAGGCAGCGGCAAGTGCTGGGACTGACACTGAAACATTTGTGGGTGCACTGGTTCTCTGCGTGCAGGGCCGCCTGCTGCTTTCACAGATAAAGCGCGCCACGGGCGAGCCCACCAGCAGCAGCAACAGCGGCGCGGCGGCAGGCGGCAGCGGCGGCACGGGGTCGACGGCTGCCAACGGGCAGCAACGCGGCGGCGCGCGGCACCCTCAGGGGGCCCCATCCGGTATGGGAGCGGGGCCCAACCTGCGGCAACGGAATTCTCCGGCGGGAGCGGCAGCTGGGGGCAGCAGTAGCAGGCAGCAGGGGCCCGCAGATGAAGACCATTTGGTGGGTGCTGGCTGGGACTCACGGCGGGTGTTGGTGAATGTTGCAGTGTGTGTGTTTGAAAACTGTGTTTGTGGTGGGCAGCTGCTTTGCTGGGTGCTGAGTCACCTGGCTGTCCCTTCCTGCTTCGCCTGCACTTGTGGGTGCTGCCAATAAGCTGCCATGCACACACACACCCTGCCCGCCCGCGCATGCCCTCTCCATTTCCTCCCATTCCTCTCATCCACTCCTCCGTGCACAGCCCCGCCTCTGCCCCTCAACCCGCCCTGTCTCACCGCCACCCACACCATCTTCAAAACCTACCCTGCCCTGCCCCACTTGATCCGCCCGATGGCTGCCCTTTGCGCAGCGCTAGCTGGGGTGTGCATCCGGCGACCGCCGACTACCATGCAGCACCTGCGTGTTTCCCCACTTCCTAGCAACATTGTAGCTCTGCGGCTCCTCTGATACAGGCCACCCCGGAGCAGCGCAAGCTGGTGCGCCGCATCCGTGGCACCGCCGCTCACTACGAAGCACTGTGCATCCATACACTTTGCAAACAAACAACCCTAGCTTTTCCCCCGCCCGCCCTGCAGGCCACCCCCGAGCAGCGCGAGCTGGTGCGCCGCATCCGCGGCACCTCCAACTTTTACGAGGTTCTGTCCCTGGACAGGACTGCCAGCGATGACGACGTGAAGAAAGCGTACCGCAAGCTGGCCCTCAAGCTGCACCCCGACAAGAACAAGGCGCGGGGGGCGGACGAGGCATTCAAGAGTGAGCGGCTGCTGTGCAGGATGCGTGGGCGGGTGGGGCGGGCGGGCTTTGTTGTTGGGGCATGCAGGCGGGGTGGGGGTGCAAACATGAGGTGAGGCATGAATTGATGGGGGGGAAGGGGAACTGATGCACTTTTGTGTTGCCGCAGCGCTGTAATTTAGTTGATGAATGAATGATTGAGGGGGAGCGTGGTCTGCTTGAGTTTTGGCGGGCGGTGAACCCGCACTGGCAGCAGGGCCAAGGGCTGGAAGTCGGTGGGTTTGAAGGTGAGTATAGGGGATGAGCGTGGGGTGGGGAATGCAGGCAGTTGTTTGGCGAGAGTGGCAGTTGTAGATTTGCCAAGCACCCGCCTTGCCTCCCGCCTCCTGCCCTCCCACCACACCACCACTTTCCCTTTCTCTCCCTTGCCAGCCGTGTCGAAGGCCTTCACCTGCCTGTCCGACCCTGCCAAGCGCCGGCACTACGACGCATACGGGCGGGAGGAGGGCGCGGTGGCGGCGCGCGGCGGCGGCNAGGAGAGTGTGAGGGCAGGTAGGGCATGAGTTTGAGCGCCATTAGACATGCATGTCTGTGATGTCGCTGCTGCTGCTCGAGTCCAGGCTCAGCAGGCCGTGGGGCAGCTGCGGGGGACAGAGAGAGGAGCTGGGATGCTGAGGAAAGGTGGAGCAATGCAGACTCCGCCATCACCCGCCCCTTGTGCTGCCAGCCCCAGCCTCCCCTCCCAGATGTGTCCAGTGTCCATTCGGAGGAAGCACATGAATATGTACCGTGGGCGATCTGACAAGCAAGTAGGTACGGCACACTGACGTTGCGTTCAGCGACACTGCTCTCACAGTTGACAAGCAGGCACGAAGGCAGTGCCCGCTCACCTCCCCTGCCAGCCCCGCCATCACCCGCCGCTTGTGATTCCCCAGCACTGGCCCCCCTTCCAAGCTGTGAGCCCAACATTTGCAAGCATCACGGAAAATCGACCTCAGAAGAACAAGCTGCCCCCTCACCTGCTCTGCCAGCTAAACCGCCCCCCTCCCTTGCTACTTCCCACCCCCATTCCAGAGGCCAGGCCTCGACTTGGAAGGGTTCTGAACACACACACACACACACACAACCGCAGGCAGTGCCCGCTCACCTGCTCTTCCAGCTGCACCATCGCCATCCCCTGCTGCTGCCCACCCCCGTTCCAGAGGCCAGGCCTCGACTTGAGAAGGGTTCTGAACACACACACACACACACGCAGGCAGTGCCCGCTCACCTCCTCTGCCAGCTCAGCCATCACCCGGCCCTTGTGCGCCACAATCTGCTCCGCTTGCTGCAGGTGGCTCTGCAGCAGCATGATCAGCTGCGCCTCCTGCTCTTCTGTCAGCAGCATGGAAGCCAGCACGCGGCGCCAGTGGGAGGGGTCGGCGCGGTCGACTGCAGGGCATGGGGCAGGGGGGTGGGGTGAGGTGGGTGATTGGATGTTGAGCTAGGCAGGGAGCAGCTCACAGGAAGGGTGATTGGGGTGGGTGACAGGGAGGGAGTAGTGAACAGGAGGGGTCGGCGGGGCTGACAGCTGGGCAGGAGGCAGATGGGTGGGGCGGGATGGGTGAGCGGATGCTGAGCAGGGGAGCTGTTCAGGTGGTTCTGTGCAGGCTGGGGCCAGGGGGCAGGCAATGAGGGAGGGTGAGGAGGGAGGCAGAGTTGGGGCCTGCCTTCCCTTCCCACATGCCGCTTCTCACAACCCTGTCCCACAAACCTTTCAGAGCAGAGCAAAGGCTGGCCAGAGTGTCATTGCAGGTGGTGGGCTTGCAAGGGCACAGCAACCTCGCCACACCACACAAGCTCATCACCCGATCAACACCTTGCAACCTCGCCAGGGCTGTTGGGGCCCAACTTTGCTTCCGCAAGCTGGCCTCACCCAACAATCAAAATCACTTCTCAATTGGTCCCGCCTGTTCATCATGCAAACTGAAGGGCCACACCACATGCACCGCATGGCACCACCCTAATTGCACGATACACTCACCCCCCACCCTGTCCCATGAGACCTTTGCTGGCTCCCCGCTGGACTGGACTTGTAACTGGTTGATTGATTGATTGATTGATTGATTGCATTGCCAGCACACACCTGGGCTGCTGGAGTCCAGCTTCGTTTCCACGAGCTGGGCTCGCCCCTCTGTCATCTTTTCGCTGCTCATTCGGTCCTGCCTGTGCATCATGTAAACTCACCGCGCTACCCCACAAGCTCATCACCCCATCAACACCGTGCCAGCACGCACCTGGGCTGTTGGGGTCCAGCTTGGTTTCCATGAGCTGGGCAAACACGGGCGGGTTGACGACTTGCAGGTACCCAAACGTGCTCTGCAGCAGGAGGGAGCACAAGAGCGGCACGGGTTGCGTGAGACGGGACGAGGCGCCTTTCTTGATGTGTGGAATGGGGGTCGAAACATCTTGGGTGGTCGGTGGGGCAAATGGGACTGGCAACGACCGGCAGCTGAGAGCACAGGGTTGGCACAGGTCAGTGCCGGTCCACATGCACAACGCCCCGCCTGTGTTGGTCAACAAGGGTGTGCGCCCCCCTCGGCGCTGCTCCGCACACAAGTTGGGCCCGCAGTAGGCCACACATGTTGACAAACCTGCTCTGGGAAATGTGAGTATCAAGCAATGCAGCCCAACCCCATGCCCAATGTCAACGCAGCTGTCCACCACCGGCGACCGCACCACCTGCTCTTTCTCCCGCCTTTGGTGACAGCTTTTTCAATGCAGGTGATCCTCACATGGTTGTCAAGTGATGCCCCATGTGTGCCTCCCATTCCCCTGCCTAAGATGTTACATCCACCGTGGTTTCCGTGAGTGTGAAAGTTTCCATTGTTGTGCCTCCTGTGGCCCTCCCAAAGATGACTGGCCACCCACCCACCGTGGTTTCCGTGAGTGTGAAAGTTTCCATTGTTGTGCCTCCTGTNCCTAAGAAACACAACATTTTTCCTCTGTAGAAGCGGTATATTTTACCTAACTTCATATAGAGCTAGCACGGTGGAGGCCAGGGACATTGGAAGAATTCCCGTGGGTTTGGGGTGCATGCATGCATGGGGTGAGGCTAATTAGGGCAGTCTACTGTAGAGAGGGCCTGGCTGCAGAATGCACTGCGTTCAGAGCTCTCAGGAATCAGTGGCCCTCTCACTTCTATGGCTCCCTCACACACTCTGTGGCAAGATGGAGCAGGCAGTTGGGCCATGCCAGGTCATGTCACACGCATGCCCGGCCCATGGCCACCCGTAAACGCCTTGCCCTGCCCTCAGGCCGCCCTGCTCTGCTCTGCTCCTGCCGCGCCCGGCCAGGCCAGGCACCCCAAGGAGGTCCACTCTTACGGTGAATCTACACAACCACGAACACATGCACACGCACACACACTCTCACACGCACACCACTCCATCCCGCAACCCCTGCCGCCTTGGCCCGCCGCTGCACACACACACCTTGCTGTTGCTGCCCGCAACACGCGGCAGGCTGCCGCCTCCCGGGAGGCGGCGCATCCCACCCTGTGCACCGGCTTCCACGCCCACATCCTCCGCGCCCACCGCTGCTGCCATACCGAGCTGCGAGCTGTGGCTGCTCCCCTGCTTCTGGTTCTGCTTGCGAGCCTGCAGCATTTTGAGCGCCCGTTCCACCTGATCCCTCGTGTGCTGCGCCGACGTGGCTGTCACGACACTGCTCCAACGTGGGTGGGGACAGGGCAAGGGTGGGCGGCGTTCAGTGGGGCTCGGGGCATGCTGTGTGGGCCGGGGGCTGGCGGACGGTGGCGACGCGGTGGTCAACAACACCCCACAACGTGGGCCAGCCGGGGCAAGGCAGGAGGGAGCCAGAAGGGTGAGGAGGGTGGCTCCAATGGAAGGAGTCCGACTGACTGAGGGTGGATTACACGTCATGTCCAGCACAAAGCTGTGCTGCTCAATGAATCGATTAAACAGTGGGAGGAGGGTGCCACAAGGGTGAGGTGCCCCACAGGGAGCCAAGGTGGAACAAGTGTGTGAGGTGGCAACAGTGTTGCGGTGCCACAAAAAGTGGGAAGCCGCCGAGCGTGTGACTTATCCCCCTCCACGCTTGCACCCTGTCCTGCTGCAGCCAGCCTCAAGATACTTGTGCCCAACTTTCAGCCCATCCCTCGGTTTAATTTGGCAACGCACAGAGCTGAGCAACCACGCACCGTGCAACCAGCGCAGCCCTGCAGCGCCCCAAACCATGCGGCAGGTGCTGCGCATGCAACACACACGCCCTTCCTAGGCAACACGCGCGCCCTTTCTAGGCAACCCGCCACCCCAGCTCACCCATGGGAGATCACGCCCTGGTATACAGCTTTGTAGGCGTCCCACAGAGTGCCATCCAGCTCTGTTAACAAATCCACAAGAGCGGCACCCTGGGTAGCTTCGGTGCCGTGCAGCGGAAGCTGCTGCAGCTCGCCATACAGCTGCCCTGAAGCTGCCACGGTACCGCTGTACTGCTGCGCCGCCGCCTGGCCTCCCTCCAGCGCGGTGTCGAGCACGGTTCTCAGGGAAAAGAGGGTGCTTGCTGCGGTGGCAGCAGCGGCTGCTGCAGGGCTGGGGGGGGCCATAGGTGGAGCGCTGTTGGGTGCTGCAGAAGCGGGNCACTCACCCGTTGTAGTACTGTACCGCCTCCTCCACACATCATTGTATGGTGTGGCCCGCACTCACCCGTTGTAGTACTGTACCGCCTCCTCCACGCTCATCCCCCTTAGCTGGTCCAGCACCTGGGGCGCCGGCAGCCCCCGCTCCGCAGCATCCAGCACCTGCTTGCGCGCGCTCTGCTGGCTCCAGTCCATCGAAGTCAGGGTCATGCTCTGCTCGGAGCAGGGGGGAGGCGCAGGGTGGTGTGTTGGCAGTCAAATGCTGGAAAGATAAGCGAGTGTGGGCTCCAGCCCATTGACGTCAGGGTCATGCTCTGCGCAGGGCAGAGCGGGAGGCACAGGGTGATGGTGCTAGTTCAGTAAACCTGGGGGAGCGGGGCTGCAGCCCATCGAAGTCAGGGTCATGCTCTGCGTGGGGCAGGTGGGAGGCACAGGGCGGTCCTGCTAGTTGAGTGCATCTTAGGCAGGAGATGCTGACGCATCCACACAGGCACGCGCAATGCTCACAACCCCGCTCTAGCCTTTTACACAACACCCTCCACCTGCTAGCCACAATCGTGCAGGCACAGCCAACTCCCCACCCACCAACCACAACCCCACAAACAACCACACACACACTGACCTGCATGAGATCCTGCGCCATGACCGCTGCACACCGTCGGAAGCTGGTGTGCTTGGACAGAAGGTTGGCCTTGCGGTGCAGCACCTTGTTTTGCTGCAGGGGTACATAGGTCAGCAAATTCATTGATTTCAAATGTTTTTTTTCAAAACAGACCAGCTAGGCACGGCAAAAAACACTTTTCAGATGGGAAAGAGGGGGGCGGAAGCATGCACATGCACGAGTGGATAGGAGGGAGGGAGTGGGGGCGGGTGCAGCACAGGCGGCAACACGAGCTGGTCACACCAAGGCTGTGTGAGGTGGAAAGCGCCGCGCCTTGGGCTGTTGGCACGTGAAGCGCGCTTCAAGCACCTTGCTGGGCGCGGCACTGCCTTGCCAGGGGCAGGACATGCGTCAACCCGCAGCGGGCTAGCACTGTGCAGTGTGGCTGCAAGCAGCCACCACCTCACTCAGTAAAACACCCGAGGCCCAGAATGCAGTTCATGGACAACTCGCAATCGAATTTACTCTGCCGGCCTCACTTCTATGCAGCCGCCGCCACGTCGGGCAAAGCACGGCTGGGAGTTGGGCGGGCACCCAAGGGACGCAGGCTTGCACACAGCCCGGGGCACAGTGTCAAGCCTGGGGCAGCACCCCGCTTCAAGCAATCGCAGGGTGAGACTGCTAGCACCCACACCAACTGATTGTTGCCAATTGGAAATCAAAGTTGAGCAGTTTCGGATGTCGAAGGACAAGGAAGAAAGAAAGAAAAACGGCACACGAGCAAGGCACCCACCTGCTGCAGAGTCTCCAGCTCCCGCCGAGCCCGCCCCACTTGCTGCTCCAGCTTGCGAATGTGTTCCTGCACAACACAACAGCAGCAGCAGCAGGCACACCGCCATGGATCAGGCACCCGTCCCTCGGGCTTGGGCTTGTGCCGCTCGTGGCATGCACGCGCTCTGCTCCCGATAAGCTCCCTGCAGCACATGTGATGATGCGCACAACGCGCACACGGTGCACTGCGCTGCAATGCAAGAAAGCCGCTGACGCCCGCCCACTTGCTGCACACCCATCTGCCGAAGTACACACACGGCACTACACCTGAACCTGCACAGCCCTACCTGCTTGAATCTTCAAGTTGGTACTGCCCGGCCAGCCCTTCCAATCAACCCTGCCCACCCGCCCATCTACTTTTGGAGAAGCAGCAACAACTCCCCGCCTGCCCNGCGGCGGCGGCGGCGGCGGCGTGCGCCGGGGAGGCGGCGGCTTCTACGCTGACATGGACATCGACCCAGAGGAAATCTTCAACATGTGAGTGCGGACATTGTGTGCCAGTGGGCAACCCAACCTGCGTGTAGCTTAGTGGTACGAGGGGGTGCTGGGCTGACACGAAAATCGACCTGGAAAGCATATTCCACATGCAAGGCTGTAAAGCTTGAGGTGGTCCTGGGCTGACATGGACAGCGCCGTGCAGGAAATGTGCATCATGTGAGTTTGGAGCTTGTCAGACATGGTTGGTAGGTGGGCACTGCCTGGGGATACATTGTAGGTTGATTGGCAGGCCCAATACACTTGTGAGTGGCAGTGTGTGGGTGTTCGGTCTCGTGCAAGGTTTTGTTCGCTTCATGTGTTGTACAGTGTGCACATGGATGGTGGGACCAGCATTGGGTACAGAACAGACGGATGAGCACGTCCTTGCCCTGCTCTCTGCCCCGCTGGACACGCCCACACCACCACACGCACCACCCTGCCCTGCCCCTGCCCCGCTGGACACGCCCTCACTACCACACGCACCACCCTGCCCCCTCCTCCCTCTCCCCCCTATGTCCCTCCAGGTTCTTTGGCGGCAACCCCTTCATGGGCGGCGGCGTGTACCGCGCCGGCGGCTTTGGCGCGGGCGGGGGGCAAAACCCATTCCAGCGGGCGCATGCGGCTCGCCAGGCGGCGGCAGCGGCAGGCGGCGGCGGCGGCGCCACTGCCGCCAACAACCCGTTGATGCAGCTGGTGCAGCTGCTGCCGCTGCTGCTGCTGCTGCTCTTCACTTTCCTGTCGGGACGCTCGCAGCCGGTGTACAGCCTGCAGCGCACAAGGGACTACCGGGTGGAGATGGCAACAGCCACCTACCAGGTGCCCTTCTGGGTGAACGACAGAGCAGAGTTTGGGAGGAACTACGCGACCAACAGCCGGGAACGGTGAGGTGGCGGGGAGGGGGGGTGGCGGGGAGGGGCGCTGCTGGCGTGTTTAGGGGTGGGTGTGTCAAGGGTAAGTGCTGCGTTGGTCGTGTGTGCGGCTCTCAGGGTATGGGGGCCGCAGGTGGTGGCCTGCCCGCGCCTCACTTCCTGGCACACAGCTGCGCCCTGCCAGTATCAGCAAGCTGTTGCCACTCCTCCTGCCCGCCTCAGGTTCCTGTGACTCACGCGCCCAGAGAGGTGTTGCTGGCTGTTTTGCTGCTCTTCCTGCCAACATGTCTCTCCCCTGTGCCCTCCTCATTTGGTTTCCAACCTGCAGGGTGCGGCTGGAACAGCAGATAGAGTCGGACTATCGAGGGGCGCTGCAGCAGGCGTGCTACAACGAGCGCATGCTGCAGGTGCGCCCTTGCCTGCCCGCTTGCCTTCCTGCCTGCCTTCCTGCCTGCCTGCCTGCCCGCTTGCCCTCCTGCCCGCTTGGCAGCGTGCTTTGCATGCTGCATGCTGCAAGTGAGCGTGGCTGCCCGTCTTCCTGCATGCTGGTTTGAGTGTTGCATGCAGCCTGCGTGCCCGCTCGCCTTCTTGCATGCTGCTTTGAGTGTAGCATGCCTGTGTGCCTGCCAGCCTCCCTGCATACTGCTTCGTGTGTTGCATGCTGCCTGCCTGCATGCCCAGTCGCCTGCTTGCTCTGCACTGTGCATGCCGGTGCTGGTGCTGCAGCGGCGCGCTGCAGATGTGAAGGGGTGCTGGGCAGTGGCACAATACCAGCGCTCCGCCTGTTGCTGCATGGTCTCCTGCTATCCCTGCTGCTGCGTGGCCTGCTGCTATCCCGCTGCTGCAATGTGCGCTCCTGCTGCTCTTGTGCCTGGGGCTGCCTTTGCTGTCTGCTGTCTCTGGCAAGTGCTGGCCCGCCTGCCCTCAGTCCAAGCCCCCAATCTGCCCGTCTCGTCCCTTTCTACTTCCACCTCCCACACTGTCTTGGGTGTTTTGCTCCCCTGCCCCGCTCTAAGTCCTCAACTCAACCCAAGCACTCAACCTGTTTGTTGCCCACTTTCCCACCACAGCAACGGTATCACTACTATGGGCGCAAGGAGGAGGCCCGCCGCATGGAGCTCAAGTCGTGCGATGAACTCACCCGCCGCTTTGGCAGCAAAACTGCGGCCTCCAACGCCGCGGCCGGTAACGCGGGGCGAGCTGCGTGAGGCACGGCACGCGTGGGGCGCAGCTGCCCAACAGATGCACGCTGCCGAGGCTGCAACAGCCGGCCCTGCCAGCTGGTGCTACGAGTTCGCATGATGTATATGTGGCAGGCCAAAAGCCAGCCGGCAGCATCTCGTTGTTTCCTGTGGACCCCAATCCTCCCTCCCTTCTTCTTTTCTACTGCCAAACGCATCACTGCCCAGCCGGCCCTCTGGCACTTTGCCCGCCTGTGTTGTGTTGCTTGCTGCCCTGTGCTCCCGCACCGCGCTCCCTGCTCTTCTTGTCTGCTGTTGTCATTTCATTCCTTGCTCGCTTTTATTACCCTGAAATCGCGTCATCCGTCATGTGTGCACAGTAAGAAGGGCGGCGTGAGTGGCGGGGCGTGCACAGCAGCAATACTGCGGCTGGCAGACGAGCGCATTCTGTAGTGCTGAAAGGTGGCTGCTCAAGAGAGAGCCGCTTTACACCGGCGAACTGCACTGCCAATCTGGGTCGACCCCTGTGTGTACGACTGATGCAAGAAGGCAAGGCGTTCTGTTGGGCCGTCCTGTGTGAGTCCGTGGAGCAACGGTTGCTGTGCATGCTGTGCATGCCCTGCAGCCATCCACGGGTTGCTACAAATGCGTCCCGGTGCATGCGCCAGCTTTTGAAATCGGCAGTGCGACATGGTTGATGCAGCCTCGGCAGGTGCTGCCTGGCAAAGCAGGCAATGTTCCCCGTTCGCCCACCCTCCCCTCACTCACTCCACACCAACCGCAGACCGTGCCTCAATGCACCGGTCTCGCCCACCTCCTTTTTGGCGTCCCTTTGTTTCGCCTCCCAAGAACGGGAGTTGGGCACCTGGCATGCAGCCTCCTCTGATCCTTTCGCAAGCCGTAGTGCCCATCTGCGGTTTTTCAACTAGGCCAGCGAGAGAGCTTACCAACGAAATTACTAAAGCCTTCACAACAGGAGCTGGACAGCTGGGCTAGAGGACAAGTGCAAGTGCATACACAGTCTAACAGCAGGCCAGCTGCATACTGTTGACGCTAGAGAAAGCACAGGCGTGTGGGGGGCAGGACGGAGCAGAGGGAGCAGGCAGCGGACGGGCCCGGGGGGGCGGTTTGTTGAGCTGATAGGTGGCATATGTTGAGAAAGGTTTGTCCAGCAGCGGTCGACAATGATGCATGCGCAATGACATACGTTGTTTGAGAGGTCAGTGCAGAGGTCGAGGTTTATGCAAGCGCGGTGAGAGGGCAGCAACGAGGTGTTCTCTGTGGGAAAAGCAGGGGCAAAGGACGTGCATGCAATGCGTGGGGCGGAACAGGACAGCAGGGGGTGTCTGTAATATGTGGTGACAACAACAGGTGTGGACGGGTGGGAAGAAGCAGCGGGGCATCGAGGGAGCACAGCCCAAAGGAAAATTGGTGCGCATCAGTCAGCGGACACGGCGGGAGACCAGCTGCACGGCATGCCAAAACAAATGCGTCTGAGGACCTCTAAAAATAACTGAAAACGCACTGAAGGTTGTTGTTAGTCAAGGCTCAGGCTGGCCAACGAATGGGCCGGGCATCTCGGCGCCAAGCCCATCAGGGATAGCCTGCCCGGGTAATCTCATTGTCCGACAGCATGCGCAGCGCAGCACTGGCCGCCGCCTGCACCCTCTCGTTCGGGCTGCCCTGCAGCCGCTGCAGCGCCGGCAGGCTGTCTTCCAACCCTGCGATGGCTGCCCGGTTGGCGCTGCTGCCAGCCGCCAGGCTGGCAAGCGCTGCCGCCGCGGCTGCCTGCACCAGCGGGCCGTTGCTGCCCAGCAGCTGCACCAAGCCGATCAAGCTTTTCCTGTCCAAAACCAGGCCGTCGAAATTGGTGGGCGTGCCAACTGCCAGGCTGCCCAGCGCTTTGGTTGCTGCCGCCCTGTTGCTGCTGTCCAAAAGCTGCACCAGCGTGGGGAGGCCGTCGGGGACGGCTGCGATGGCGGCCTGGTTGGCTGGGTTGTCTGCTGCCAGGCTGCCCAACGCCTCGGCTGCTGCTGCAAAGGTCCAGCAGTTGCCGACCAGCCGCACCAGCTGGTGCAGGCAGCCCGGCACGGCGGCAATGGCTGCCTGCCTGTCGGGGCTGCCCGCCGCCATGTGCTGCAGCGCAAAACCAGCCTTTTCCTGCGCCGTCTTGTTGCCGGTGCTGAGCACGCACACCAGGGCGGGGATGCCGCCGGCAGCTGCGGCTGCAGCGATGCTGGCGGCTGCCCGGCTGCCCCCCGTTTCGTGGCACAGCAGCTTGGCTGCTTCCGCCTCCACCGAAGAACTGCTGCTGCCCAGCAGCCGCACGAGGGCGGCAATGGCCCGATCGCCCTCGTCCTCGCTGTTGCCGACGCAGCCAGCGGCAGCATTGGCGCCATCACCGCCACTGGCTGCTTGCACGGCGGCAGGCTGTCTGCCGGCCAGGCTGTCGAGTGCCGCCGCTGCTGCCCGCCTCACCGCCGGGCTCCGGCTCTGCAGCTGTGCCAGCAAGTCCGGAATGCTGCGTGACATGCGGTCCTGGAATGCCACGTTGCAGTCTGCCACGCTGGCCACCGCTGCAGCCGCTGCCGCATGCACAGCCGGTGACTTGTGGTGCAGCAGCCTGCCCAGGAGAGTGCTGCTGCCTGGGGCCTGTGTGATTGCCTCTTGGAAGATCAAGCTGCCAGCTGCCAGCGTGCCCAGCGTGGCCGCCACTGCTGCCGAGGCTGCATCCCCTTGCGGCGCCCCGCCGCCGCCGCTGCCTAGCCCGGCCAGCACACTCTGCACGATGGCTGGTGCCAGGGATGCAACGCTGCTGCTGCTGCTGCCCCCTGCCAGGGCAGACAGAGCGGCGGCGACTGCCTGTCGCACCGCTGCGCTGTCACTGGTGCGCAGCAGGTGCAGCAGCTCGGCCTCCGGCTGCTGCGGGCTGCTCTGCAGGCAGCGCTCCAGCGCTGCGGCGATCTGAGGAGGCACAGCACAGCGGGCGGTGCCTGGGGAGCCAATGCCGTTGCTGCCAGCTGGCGCACCGCTCTGCTGGCCAGCCGCTCCGCTGCCTCTGGGCGGCCCGCGCCCGCCTGCCACGCTGCAAAGCGCCGCTGCACCAGCCTCCCGTGCTTCCTGGCAGCTGCTGCCCATAAGCTGCACCAGGGTTGGTATGCAGTCGGCCACAGCTGCAGCGGCTGCCTGGCTCAGCTGGCCTCCGTTTGCACCCGCCACATCAGCAAGCGCCGCAGCTGCCGCTGCCTTGGCTGCCTCGCTCGCCTGCCGCCTGGCCAGCAGCTTTGCCAGGGCTGGCACGCCGCCCGCCGCTTCGGCTGCTGCCTGCGTGGCTGGGCTGCAGGCCGACAAGACGCACAGCAGCTGCGCTGCTTGCATGCACATGGCAAGGCTGCTGCTGCCCAGCAGCTGCACAAGGGCCTCCCCGGCGGTTGCCGGCGGCCGCAGGTGCGCGGCGCCCTGGCCCGCCATGCTGTGCAGCGTTGCGCACGCTGTGGTCTGCACGTCCCTGCTGCGCCCCTGCAGCACCAGCTGCACCAGTGCCGACACGCCCCCCACCTCTGCCACGGCCGCCTGCTTGCCAGCGCTGGCGCCGCCGCGCGACAGCCAGCCACACAGGGGCGGGCTGCCGGCCGCATACTGCTGCAGCCGCACAATGGCATCCACCTGTGCCCGCTCCTCTTCTGCCGCCACCGCTGCCGCCACCAAAGACAGCACCTGCAAGAGGGAGGGGGTGGGGTGCCGGGATGAGAGCGCTGAGCGTCAGGAATGCTGTTGGCACCGACTGCCAACAGGCGGGCTTCAGTGGGCTGGAAGTTGAGGAGGCGCAGGCATGGGTATAGTAGACTGCCCTAATGAGCCCTATGAGCCCTAATTAGCCCTGATGCATTATAAGCAGTAAACAGATCCGTTTTTCCTGGGCCGCCTCACCACTGAAAGCTCTAGGGATGGGCTTCCAGCAGGTGGGGCGCCGCCGGCGGTCGGACCTCACATGTCNCCCCGCCCATTCCCCCCTCACCTGCACCTCTGCCTTTTGCTTCCGCTCCGCCTGCACGACATCCGGGGGCTTGTAGGGCCGCTTCTGCCGCGACTTGGCCGCCTTGGCAGCAGCCCCGCTGGCGGCGCCTCCGCCTTGCTGCACTGACGGCGCCGCCGACGGCGCCGGCGCTGGCGCCGGCATCGGCGGCGGCATGCCCATGCTCATGGAACCGGACTGCAGCTGCATGCTCAGGGATCCCACCGACTGCATCTGCCCCATCTGGTTGATCTGATTCAGCTGACTGAGCTGGTTGAGCTGCATTTGCACGGCTTGCAGCTGCTCGGATGTGAGGGAGGTGGGGGGGAGGATGGGCAGTGACATGGCGTCGTCAAACGTGGGTGCTGGCGTGGGGGCGGTGCCCTGCACAGGCAACGAGGCGGTGCCGCTGGACAGCTGGCCCATGTGCAGCTGCCCGCTGGCCAGGGCTTGCTGGTCTTGCAGGCTCATAGACATGCCGCCAACGCTCAGGCTGCCCGTGCTGCTGCCGCCGCCAAACAACTGCTGCAGCAGCGCAACGGGCAGGCCGCCGCTATCGCCGGTGCCCGCCAGGCCGGTTGGGGCACCCGCCATCTGTGGAAGCTGCATGTAAAAGGGCGAGAAGGCAGCCGCGCCTGCAGGGGAAGAGGGAGAGGGTGCGACTGGCCGGGTAAGGCTTGCTGTTAGGGCAAGCAGGGCAGCGGCTCTATAAAGCACACTCAAGTCATACGAGCAATGACAATTACGCGTCAGCCAGGGTACGCGCCCCTGAAGAGACGGGACACCAGCTTCAACAGGGCTTACCAGGCGCCTGCCCTCCCTGTCCCGCTCCGTCCCCTCCGGACATCGGCAGCATGTGTGTGAGCTCTGTGCAAACTTGCTCAATGCGGTGGGCCCTGGCTTTCGCTGAAAGCCCGCCTGAGAGGGCACCCGACCAAGAGGGCGTGCGGTGTGCACGGAAATAATACAGGGAAGCGCCCAGGCGTGGTTAGGAGTCAAACGCACAGCTTAGCGCCGCGTTCAGGTGGGACATGCAGGTGCCCCGCAGGTGCGCTGTGCCAGCGGGGCACCGGCGGTGCAGTGTACAGCCGCGAACGTGTATCTGGAGCACTGTGCACTCCCCCTTGTGCAGCCAAGCTACTACTGTGTACATCTGAAAGCGATGCAGGTGTGGCACATTGTAAAATGTGGCTTGGCCACACAACGGGCCGTACTGCAGAACACCAGTCGCCCAGCTCGTCTTGGGATCACCCCCACCGCCACCAGGCAGGCACCACCCCAATGCCCTGCCACGTGCCTCCAACACCTCACAGCATTCCTTACATTGGTGGCATGCCACAAGCGAGGCATCGGTGTGCCTCAAAAGACGGGCAGATGAGCGGGCCCACGTGAAAAGTGCAACGAAGCAAGGGGGCACAGAGGAAGTACAAAGCAAGGGATGACAGTCGCATGCAGTTGCGCATGACAAGCCCAAAAGAAGGGCTGATCACACTCCTAGCGCCGGCTGCGGAGGATGTAGCTTTCCACGGGATAGCGGCACAGCGGGCACAGCGCCTGGCCGCCCGCCTGGCACGCCGCAAGCAGCGCCCGCGTGCAGGCAGCGCAGGTGGCGCAATGGCTGCAGGGGGCAAGAAGCACTTCGCGAGGCGCATCCATGCACACGCAGCATTCGTCCTCAACTCGCAGCTGGGCCGCCCTTGCTGCCCCTGCTGCTGCTGTGCTGGGCCACGGTACGTTGCTGGTGGCGTGGGCCTGCCACCCCTGCTGCTGCTGCTGCTGCTGCTCCGGCTGCCTCGGCAGCGGAATGGGGATGGGCAGCGGCATCGGTGGCTGAGCGGTTGTGGCCACCAGTGGCGGCGGCCTGGGCTGCACAGCTGCAGGTGCCGGGGGCATCAACTGTTGCAGAAGTGGCAGCAGGTTGTCTTCTTCGCCCATGCCAGCTGCTGCTGCTGCTGCTGCCGGGCCAACACCCCCAGGCACTCGGTCCCAGCCGCCAGCAGCTGCTGCCGGCTGTTTTGTGCTGCTGAATGCGGCACTGCTGCTACCAGTGTAACGTGACCGCGCCTGCTCTTGCTCAGCAGCAGCAGCCGCAGCCAGCACTTCGGCAGCTAACCGCTCGGCTGTCGCCTGCTGAGCCTGCTGAGCAGCCAGGCGCTGGGCAACTCGGGCCCTGGCTGCAGCAGTAGCAGCAGCAGCAGCTGCAGCTGCCTCCCGCTGCCTCCTCTGCTCCTCCTCCCGCTGCTGCTGCCTCCTCTGCTCCTCCTCCTGCTGCTGCTGCTGCCGCCGCTCCTCCTCCGCCTGCTGCCGCTGCCGCCGTACCTCTTGCAGCTGCTGCCGCCGCCGCTCCTTCTCCTCCTTTGCTTCCTGTTGCCGCTGCTGCTCCTCCTGCTGTCGCTGCCAACGAAGCCGCTGCTCCTCCTCTTGCTGCCGCTGCCTCCGCTCCTCCTCCTCCTGTCGCTGCTCCGCCTCCCGTCGCTGCCGCTCCTCACGTTGCTGCTCCTCGCGCCGCTGCCGCTCTAGGTCACGCTGCCGCTGCTTCTTGGCTGCTTTGCGGGCCGCCGCCTCTGCAGCCTCCTCCTCCTCCCTGCAGCCACGTCAAGAGAGCAGAGCAGAGCACGGCAAGGGTTTCGGTGGGCACAGGCAGAAGGGCAGGCTGGCCAGGCCGCCACGTGAATGGCGGGCACGCATGTCCGCACTACAAGCGGTGCTGCCCCACTCGCTCACTGCCCCCTGAGCAGCCTCGCCACCTCTGCCAAACCTCTGGCTGCCCCACACGCCCAAATCATGTTGCACAAGCCACCCACAAAACCGCCCATCCAGCCACCCACCTCAGCAGCTGCAGCGCCACCAAGTCGTGCTTCGCCAGCTTGGCATTGCCAGAGCCCAACAGCTCCTTGGCTGCCGAAGGCAAACCCAGCAGCTGCGCACTGCCTGACGGTGCTCGTGGCTCTGCCGCAATAGCTGGCACTGGCGACGTAGGTGCAGGTGCCTCCAACACCGTGAACGCTGGCGCTGACACGGAACTGCTCTCCTCCTCCTCCTCTTCCTCCTCCTCGCTGTCTGAATCCTCCTCCTCCTCCTCCTCCTCGCTGTCTGAACTTGACAGCTCCAGTGGTGGCGGCTGATGTGCGCTGTCATCTGCCTCCTCCTCCTCCTCATGCTCCTTGTTCTGCGTCCGCTCCTCCTGCTGCTGCCCACTGGCCTGGCCGTGCTGCGGCTGTGGCGACTGCTGCCGTGTGCCGGCCTTGCTGTGCGGCCACTGCTGCTTCTGCTTGGCAGCGAGCTTCTCCTGCTTGCGGCGCAGCAAAGCACCCCGGCTGCGTCGGCTCAGCCAGCCCTTGATCATTTCGCCACCCAACACCCGGGCAGCAAAGGTGCAGGCCCACCGGACACCTGCAGCAGGGATGTTTGCAAGAGGAAGTTGAAGCAACTTGGTGGTTGGGAAGCATGCAGGGTGAGCTGGTTTTTTTTCCGACGGACACACACGCAGGCTGGTGTGCAGGCCGCACAAGGCAGGCTGGCAAGCCAGAAGGGAGGCAGCTGGGGTGCGCGGACAAGAAGACTCGATGCCAGACTGAGCAGGGAACTGTCTTGCGGGCCCCATTGATGCACGCACAGGTGTGCCTCACCCTGCCAATCGCGTCCGCGGTCACGCCACAGCAGCCAGGTGACCAGGGCCCACGAGAGCAGCCGGAGGATGATGTGCACCATAACCTCGGCTGAAGGCATATCATCCTCATCATCAAAATCGCGAGCAAGCCCAGACGCAAGCGCTGCACAGCTGTCCGCCTCTAGGCCACCATCACCAGGCGAGGACTGCTGGGTTGCCGGCTGCTCCGCTGCAACATCCACGACAGGCGCATCTTGAGGCATACGCTTGCTACGGTACCCCTCGGAGCCCCATTGACCATAATGGACCTTTCCGTAAGCCCACCTGCACGCATGGCGGCCCAGCAACCTCAATGATAAGACGTGTGCACCGTCACCGTCTTCAAGCAGCAAGGCGAGCAGGCCGGGCAAGCAGGGCATGTGTTGCAACAAGACGGTGCCCAAACTGAGCAGCACTCACAGGCGGTGTGCTCAAGGCTCCAACCTACGCTGCACAGCCTCTTGCTCACCTCAGCAGTGGGCCAGCGGAGGGCTGCAGGTTATGTGGCCTGGGCACCAAGCCATCCAACCCCGAAAGGTTATCCACGTCCTTGCCAGGGAGTGACTGCATCAGCAGGCTGAAGACAAGCTCGCCTTTGAACAAGTAGCCACCGGGCCCCGTTGACTGGGGTGCCGTCAGCATCTTATAAAGGGGGATGCCCTGCAGCAAGAGGGCCATAGCGCAGCTAAGAGCAATGGCGAGTGCGCTGAGCAGTGGGGACGACGCCAGCAACAGGGTGTCCATTAGGTTGGGCATTGCACAGGTTGCTCCATCAGCTGGTACCACACGCCGGCACCACGCCAGCTGGAAGCTGCAGCTGCCCCGGCACAGAAGCTGAACTGGCGTAGTGAAGAGCGGCCAGACAAGGGGTGACCGGCCCCGGGTGAAGGTGCCAAACAAACGGCCGGACAGGCGTACCGACAGAAAGCACATCTCCGGGCCATCTTCCGCGTCCCAATAGATGCACGTGCGCTCTGCAGGCAGATTGGCAGGCGCCACATCAAGCATGCAACACTGCTTGCTTCACCGCTTCGGTCGCTACGGAAACGCGAGATTACACCCCGCTGGTTTAGTTGCAACTCTCCACTGCCCAGCCATGGTGCTGCTTGTGCCCTGCACCGCGTGCCCGCCACGGCTCGAGAACACAGCCAGTTGGCATCAGGCGAGGAGTCAGCCCTCCCACTGCTTTAAAGCGCTGCAGCACTGCAAGGCGGGGGAGGGCTCGCTACGCGGCGTGCCAAAGGGCACAAGCAAACAAAAAAGGCCACTTACCGCGGTAGAGGTCGTAACTGTCGCCATGAAGCGTCATTAAAGACAGCGAGAACATGGCAGTTGGGTAGGCCAGATCAGGGGCGTCAACTGTGAGGCCGTGCCTGATGCTGTGGCCATCCATTTCAAGCACCACGCGCCTGGGGGAGCAGCAGGTGTGGGAGCGAGGGCGGAGGCAAGGGCCAGCAAGGCGCAACTGTCAGTTTGTCCATATCGGATGTGATGATTGAGTCGTCTGCACGGCGTTGGCGACGGATGTGGCCGCAAGGATGCGCCAGCGGCGGCAGCAGCTGTGGAGAGCAGCAAACTCTTCACCTTAAAATGCAAGCCACACCCAAGCCAACCGCCACATGATGCCAGCAGGTGCCAAAAGCACAGACCCACCATGAATAGCCGTATGCGGTAAAGGCTGGCGAGTACATCGTCCGGAAATAGCCGGGGTCATCAGTGTAGTGCTTGAAAGCAATCGTAGGGACCGCCCACTGCAGCCAAGCAGACGGAGCAGCATTGCAGGGCAGAGGGCCATTGCACCTTGGGACAGGGGGCACGGTGAGCCTAGGAACTGTACTGCAAGGCAGGGCAGGTAAAGCAGTGCTCCGTTGGCGGTGCGCCCGTCCGGCTCAGCCTCGGCACCAGCACCGACGCTCCCGCATGCAGTTACTTTGCGGCATGCACGAAATGTTTGATGTTTCCTCACCAGGCGCCCGCGCAGCATCATCATCATCAGCAGCAGCAGCGGCAGCAGATTGGCACAAGCCCCAACAGGCAAGTCTCACCCACACGTGAGCAGAATGTTCATCAAAGCCCGGATCCAAGACCAGGTCGCCTTCCACTGTGTGTGGGTTTACGTGCGATATTGACCCCCCCGCCGTGACATGCGTCAACGCAGTGTCCATCAACCTCCTGCGCACAGTAAACGCAAGCAGCAGAGGGTCAGAGGGGGCAGGGCCCGGCAGGTGCGCACAAGCAGCAGAGGGTCAGAGGGGGGCAGGGGCAGGGCCCGGCAGGTGGGCACAAGCAGCAGAGGGTCAGAGGGGGCAGGGCCCGGCAGGTGGGCGCAAGCAGCAGAGGGTGGGAGGGGCAGGGGCAGGGCCCGGCAGGTGGGCGCGAGCAACAGAGGGTGGGCGGGGGCAGGGGCAGGGCCCGGCAGGCGGGTGCGGGGCACGCTGTGGAGCTTCTGGCATGGAGGCAAGCAAACGCTTCAAGGCACCCCAAACCCGGTGCATGCCACGGCACGCACCGCAGGCAGGTCATGTGTGCACAACCGCGGTGCACCAGCAACAAGCAGCCCGGCTCCCCTGGGCTCGCCCTACTGAGATTGTTGAATCACTAGGCTTACCCTATTGACAACATTGAATCGTCGGCGGCCAGGGCGTTTACCAGGTCCGCCAGGTAGGGGACAACCGGTGTCTTTGGCGTGACTAGGCGTAACAGCACAGCGGCCTCGTCCCAGCAGCGCCGTGCGCCCGTCTGCCACCACACACGCCCATGCTGCTTCTGAAGTTGTGCCTGCGCCTTCTTGTACCTTGACCAGTCCAGGCCGTAGAAGTCTAGAGCCTGCGAGTCCAGGAGCGTCTGCGGCAGAGCAACACACGGCATATGTGCTGCGATTAGACAGGTTGGTAAGTCCAGCAAGCAAGCAACAGGCGCGTCGGCAGCGGCCGCTGTCGACAACATCCTGAAAGCACAATTGCTGGCTGCGGCGTGGTCGCCCATCCGCTGCCCGCACACCTTTTGCTTCTGCGCCCCTTACGACAGCTCCACCCGCCACCCCACCTTTGCACTCACGCTCTGCACATCCAGCACTACACTTGGTACAAACACAGGTGAGGCACAGGTGAGGCACAGCATTCCTACCTCGACCACGGCCAAGTATGACGCCGAGCCGCACTCGAGGGCCAAGGCGGCGGCCGCCAAGTTTCCTTGCAGGGAGCGAGATGACTCCAGAAGCGTTTCTTTGACTCCAACCGGGTGCATGCCGCATTGAAGCTCGCGCAGCGCTTGCTGGACGAGCGCCGCCAGCAGCGTCAGAAGACGGAGCTTGCAAACGAGCGTTGGCGGCACAACAGCGGCGGCGCGGTCTGCTGGCTCACAGGCCCCTTCCGCGTTCAAGGTAGCCATGTGCGCATCATACAGATCGAAGCCGCCGATTTGCTGCCTGAGCGCCGGCACAACGCGCAGCCGCAGGCCAGCGCGCCAATCGTCCTCGTCCAGTGGCTCCCAAACCCTCCAAGCTTTGAGCACATCAGCTTTACTCCACTCGGCGACGTTGCTGCAGCGTGCCGCCGCATGTGCGGCCCTTCCGAGAACCCACAAGAGCAGGAACACAGCTCTGCTCCGTTGCATTGCGGAAGAAGAAGATTATGCATCCGCCGTCTCTGTGAAATAGAAGACAAAACGGCGCCGGCGGTGTACATTCGCTGCCAGCCTGTCCCCGCCAGTCTGTCGGCACCTGTGCTCCAGGTGACCCCCGTCACTGCACAACACAACAGACTCGACTGACATGTGAGCTTCAGCTCCTTCTACATGACCAGAACATCCAGAGCCGCCTCGCGCCTGTCAGGCAACGCATGCCATACTCAGCACGACCGATGCAGGCGGCAGCCAGGACAACGGCTGTGTCTTTGGGTCGGAGATTACAGTACCCAAACCCACGAGGGCACAGTAGCAAGCAGCACAGTCAGTATTAGAAGGCATGTTAGAAGTGTAAGAACACAAGTGCAAAAGGGCGTCACAGCAGAGACATCATCAGGCAGGCCTGGCGTCGGTGCGTGGAACCAATTGGCAGGGGCTGCTCGGAGCATGAGTCCAGCTCAGTCCAGCAGCCCCGCTGTGAGCATGGCGGCGATCACAGCGCGCGCCATGCGGTTGGGTGCCAGCGCCGTGTGCTCCAGCGGCAGGTTGGTGAGCGGGGAGCAGGGGGGCTGGCCGCCCACCACCTGGCGCGTGATCCAGGCTGCACACACGGAGACAGGGGGGCGGGATGCGGGAAGGCCGGGTGATGTATGGGAGAATGTGGTGATACGCGATGGAGCATAGCAGATGGGCAGCCTGTCCGGCTTTCCAGCCCTGCCAACACACCAGGCCCGCGCCTACCCTGTCTGAATGCCAACACGCCAGCCCCCCGCTGTGCCCGCTGCCTCACCCTCAATCTCCCTCCGTTCGTACGTGTGCCCTGCACGGAGAGCAGCAGGGGAGGCGGGGCAGGGGGAAAACAGGTGGGGACGGGAGAGGGCAGGCAAACACAGTGTGGGGTGGAGTTCGCGGGGAGGCATGAGGCATGCGGCACGAGGGATGAAGCAGGCATGGCGGCCGACAACGTGCACCAGTCATTGACCCAATCAGCACCCAGCGCCCCAAGGCTTCCGCACCCAACCACCCTCCACCCGCCCCCACCATCCCACCGTCAGCCGCCACCACCGGGTCCTCCATCGGCTCGTGCGAGATGGGGCACAGAGCCTCGTCAAGCAGGCAGGCAGGCAGGGTCCAGGTGATGGTCCCCCCGGCAGAGCTGCCGCCGCTGCTTGTCGCACTGCCCGGCCGGGAGTGGGAAGGCATGTGGGGCACAGGTGAAGGCAGGGGTGCGCCCCCGGCAGCGCTGCTGCCGCTAGCCGCACTGTCTGGCCGGGACAGGGCGACCGAGGGGAGTGGCGGCAGCAGAATTGGCAAGGGCAGCGGCAGGGGCCGCGGCGGCGGAGCTGCGAGATGGGCAGCTGAGCCTGCAGGCGCCCACGGTGCAAGTGTTGTGGCAGGCCGCGGCATGGCTGCCTGCTGCGCTAGCTGCTGCATGGGGGTGTTGAGCTGCAGCTGTGCTCCCTCAACTGCCGCTGGGCGGCGCCAGCTGCTGTGTTGGCCAGAGGCAGGGCCAGGGGCGGGGCTGGCAGCCCGCTGGGCAGCACGTGCCACAGCAGAGCCGGTACTTGCATGGCCCCGGCGAGAGGCAGGAGTATCTGCCTGCTCCTCTGGCTGTAGCGGTAGGGACGGCACCTGCTGCTGCGGCGACTGCTCAGGCCGCGGGCTCTGCTGCTGCTGCTGCTGCTGCTGCTGCTGCCGACGGTGGCTGCCCATCTCTCCGGCAGGTGCTGCTGTTGAGGCGGGCACATGCGCTTCTGCTGCCTGGCCATCCCCCTCTGCAGCTGCGCGCCTACCAACCCCAGCCTCTGGATGCTCCGCTGGCACAGCGGCGCTGCTGCCGACCTGGCTGCCGCTGCCAGCCGCCTGCTGCCGCTGCTTCTCACGCTGTCGCTGCTTCTTGGCAGCGTTGGCCGCAGCCTTGGACTGCTGCTGCTGGGCCTGCTGCTCCTCATCATGCAACAGGGAGGCTGCAGCTGCCTCGGCTGACAGCTCCTCCTGCTGGTTGGGCGCCAGCTGCTCCTGCCTGCCTGACCTTGACGCTGCGGCAGCACGCCGGGAGGGCAGAGAGGAGTAAGGCGTTACCACGCACAGGCTGGAGAGAAGGCACAGGCAGGAGTGGGCCATGGATGCTGCATGTGGATAAGTGACACACCCTGCACACAGCACCCAGCAGTGCCCAGCCGTGGCAGCATGCACACCCACCTGCTTTCTTCCTGCTGCTCATCTCCAGACCCGACAGCAGGCGGGCTGCTGCACGGTGGGGCTGGGCCAGCTGGCGTGGCGTCTTGTTGTCATTGGTGCGCGCCGTGACATCTGCCCCGGCAGCCACCAAGAGCCGGATGCACCCTAGTGAGCCTTTTTCTGCTGCGCATGCCAGGGGTGTGTATCCGTAGCGGTTCCGCTGCTCCAAAGGCGCTCCCGCTGCCAGCAGCATACCCAAGCACTTTCCCTGTGCATTAGATGCCGCATTGTGAAGCGCACAGTTCCCCCGGCAGTCGGTTGCATGCACGTCGGCTCCAGCCGCCAGCAGCTGCTCTACCATGCTGCAGTGACAAGGAGAAAATCAGGAGTGCAGCATGCCGCCGATTAATATATATGTGGTTGGAGACAGCACGCAATTGTTGCAAGGCAGGGCTAGCAATGGCGACCTTGCTGAAGCAGTTCAGGGTGGTTTCATGCCACCAAAGGCAGCGCAAGGCATGCTGCTGGGGTGCCCTGCTGTGCATGCTGCGCCCTGCGCCCTGCGTGTGCCTACCTGGAATCAGCCCTTATACCGCTGCAGTACATCAGGGCCACATGTTGGTTGTCCGTGCGAGCCGCGTTCACGTTGGCACCGGCAGCGATGAGTGTGCGGGCGCAGTCAGCATGCCCGTGGTGCACAGCCAGGAGCAGCGCTGTGCACCCGGAGCCCTCCTCAGCGGCCTCCGTGTTGGCCCCCGCCGCCAGCAGGCAGCGCAGGCACTCTTCGTGGCCTTGCATTGCCGCCACGCGCAGGGCTGTCGTGCCGTTCTGGAAGTCGCCTCCACATCCGCCCCGGCGGCCAGCAGCCGAGAAAGGCACGCCGTGTGCCCGTTGTGGGCAGCAATGTGGGCTGGCTGCTGTTCAGCAGCATTGCGGATGGTGACGTCCGCGCCCGCCTGGAGGAGCGCCTGGCAGCAGGCGGCATGGCCGTAGCGAGCCACCGCATGCAGCGGGGTCTCGCCGTCTGGACAGCGGGGGTCTGCATCGGCGCCAGCAGCCAGGCAAGCCGCCGCGCAGGATGTGAAGACGTTGTTTGCTGCAACACATCAGCAGAGTGCAGTGGTCAGCGCAGCGCTCATGAGGACGCAAACGGTGCTCAGCTCATGTCGCCTAGTCGTTGAGGGACGCAGGTGCGTTGTGAGGAGTACAAGACAGGGATTGCTGCCGGTGCCCCATGTGGTAGCGCTGCCCTGCTGGCAGCACGAGCACTAACCCAGCAGCATGCGAGCATCAGCCACCCCCACAGTGAGTGAGCCGGCCCTGAGTATGACGCAACGCATGTGAGAAGCACGGCCCATGATGAAGCTGCCGCACACACCTGCAAGCGGGGTGTCGCCGCCAACACCGTTGCGACCGTTCAGGAGCTCTGGGTGCGCCTGCAGCGCCGCCTGCAGAGCCTGCAGGTCTCCGCGCGATGCTGCCGTGTACGCATCGTTCTCGCGCATGGCTGCAGGCGTGCAGGAAGGCCGGGTGATGGAATAGAGTGTGGGAGGGGAGCTGGAGGGGGTGGCGTGCAGTCGCGGGACGGGCAGGCCTGTCGGCAAAGGCGGCGGCAGTGCGGCGGCCGCAATGTACGCTCGCCTAGAGGAGATCCAGTGGCGGGAGCTAGAAGCATGCACGCCGGACGAAACAGGCGGGGGCGCGCAAAAGGGGTGCACGCTCAGACTCCCCCGGGACGTCGGCTGCACACGGCAGGCCAACGGCTCTTGCGCAGAGAGCCCACGCGCTTTTGAACGTGCCGTGTTCGGCCTTTCGCGGTTGCGAACGTATTTCAAACTGAAGCGCTGCAGCAGTACACCACCTGTCCCGCTCGACAGCTGGGCCTGCCCTGGCAGGCAGGCAGGCATGGTCTTGTGTGGCTCTGTATGTGTGGCTCTGTAACTATACTGCACAACAAATTACTGCACACAGCTGATTGGCTGACTGTTCGGGAGGCCGGACAAAGGGTGGGCAGACAAGCCATTCAGCAGCCTGCTGCCGCGCACCACACCCTGCTGCGTAAGCGTGTGTGTGCTGCGACCGCCGCCATCTTGCTTCCACCACCAACACGGGGAACACGTCCTTGCAGTCGGGGCACACGCAATCCTGCACGCCACTCATCAGGCAAGCCAAGCAGCCAAGCCACTCTCCTGCTCCACCACTTTGCAACGGCTGGCGCCAGTTGCCCAACCGCCCACCTGCCTGTTTCCCCGGCATCCTCGGGGGAAGGCTTTGCAACATGCGATTAACCCAAGATTGTCACCAGCGTACACACCGCACGAATCTTGTAGTAAGAATCATCAAGATTAGAAGCATACAAACCGTAGCAGACGGTTTGAATTGATAGGCAGCCTGAGGGCGGTGAGCAGACATGTTGGGAAGCTGCATGCTACTGGGTGCCGAGAAGATACCATGTCATCACACTGGCAGCTCATCGGTGCAAGCTGTGTGCACCCGGGCATGCGGGGGTGCCGCCCATGCCCAGCCCCCCCTCCAGGCCACCCACCCCCTCAGTCCAGCAGCCCCGCTGCGAGCATGGCGGCAATCACGGCGCGTGCCATGCGGTTGGGTGCCAGCACCGTGTGCTCCAGCGGCAGGTTGGTGAGCGGGGAGCAGGGGGGCTGGCCGCTCGCCACCTGGCGCGCAATCCAGGCTGCACACCAGGAAGGAACATAAGGCACGTGAACGGAAGTGGCATGTGGTGAGAGGCGGAGCAAATGCAAAAGAACGTGACTGCTGTGCCCCCTGCTAGCCAGCAAGCCGTAGGCGCCCGCCTGCCTGCCACAATGCCAGTGCACACACCAGTCCCATCACAAGTGCCCGCTCACCTTCAATCTCCCGCCGCTCGTACGTGTGCCCTGCACGGCGAGGCGCAAGGGGGGCAGGGCGGGGGAGAATAAGGTGCGGATAGGAGACGGCAGCGAGCAAGGAGTGGAGTGAAGTTTGGTAGGGAGGCGTGAGACACGAGGCGTGAATATTGAAGCTGGCATGGCGGCAGACAACGCAGACCACGCATCAACCCGAACAGCACCCAACACACCAGGGCTGCCCTACCCACCCACCCTCCACCCGCCCAACCCGGTCCTCGACGTGCACCACACCACTACATGCACTGACGCGCCACACACCTCAAAATGAGGAAGCATACANGGCTCGTGTGAGATGGGGCACAGAGCCTCGTCAAGCAGGCAGGCAGGCAGGGTCAAGGTGTCGGTGCCCTCGGCAGCGCTGCTGCTGCCTGCCGCACTGCTCGGCGCCGAGGGGGGCAGCGACAGCGCTATCGGCAGGGGCAGCAGCGGCGGAGCTGCGGGCTGGGCGGCTGCCGCTGCAGGTGCCCATGGTGCAAGTGTTGTGGCAGGCCGCGGCCTGGCTGCCTGCTGCAGGGGCGGGTCAAGCTGCGGCTGCGCTGCTTCAGCTGTTGCTGGGCGGTGCCAGCTGCTGTGTGCGTCAGCAGCGCTACCAGGAAAGGGGCCGGCACCCCGCCTGACAGCACCCGAGCTGTGGGCAGCGCTGGCAGGGCCGGCACTTGCATGGCCCTGACGAGCGGCTGGAACCCAGGCCAGCTCCTCTGCCTGCCGTGGCTGAGGCGGTGGGGACAACACCTGCTGCTGCTGCGACTGCTCAGGCCGCGGGGTCTGCTGCTGCTGCTGCTGCTGCTGCTGCGGCGGCGGCGGCGGCTGCTGCTCCGGCTGCTGCTGCTGCTGCTGCTGCCGACGGCTGTCCATCTCTCCGGCAGGTGCTGCTGTTGAGTCGGGCACATGCGCTCCTGCTGCCTGGCCATCCTCCTCTGCAGCCGTGCGCATGCTATCAACCCTATCCGCTTGCTGCTCGGATGGCGTGCTAGCACTGCTGCCAGCCTGGCCCCCGCTGCCAGCCGCCTGCTGCCGCTGCCTCTCCCGCTGCCGCTGCTTCTTGGAAGCTTTGGCCGCTGCTTTGGACTGCTGCTGCTGGGCCTGCTGCTCCTCCTCCTCCAAAAGGGCAACTGCAGCTGCCTCGGCTGACGCAACCACTTCGGCTGACAGCTCCTTCTGCTGGCTGGGCGCACGCTGCACCTGCCTGCCCGGCCCAGACACTGCAGCAGCACATGTGTACAGAGGGCAGGGGTGAGGGCGGCGAGAGTGAGGCTCTACCACGCGTACAAACGAGGAGTGGCAGAGGCAGGGCGTGGCCAGGGCCCCGTTGTGTGGACAGTGCCACACAAGCACCCAGCAGTGCGCAGTCCAGGCAGCGTGCGCACCCACCTGCTTTCTTCCTGCTGCTCATCTCCAGCCCCATTAGCAGGCGGGCTGCTGCACGGTGGGGCTGGGCCAGCTGGCGTGGCGTCTTGTTGTCGTGGGTGCGAGCCGTGACATCTGCCCCGGCTGCCGCCAGGAGCCGAATGCACCCTGTTGAGCCTTGTTGTGCTGCGCATGCCAGGGGGGTGTGCCCGGCGTGGTTGCGCTGATCCAAAGGCACTCCCGCTGCCAGCATCGCGCCCAAGCAACTCTCCTGTGCATTGTATGCCGCCCAGTGAAGCGGTGAGTTCCCCAGATTGTCGACTGTGTGCACGTCGGCTCCGGCTGCCAGCAACTGTTCTACCAGGCTGCAGCAGGAAGGAAGACAGCAGGAACGAGCAGCAGTCAGCCGGTGATCAGTATGAAGGGTATTGGCAGCTTGCTTGGGAACAGTTATAGACACAGCCCATTGGTGCATATGGCTGGCAGTAGCAACCTTGGCTTGGCCCGACACCTTAGCCAAGGGCAGTGCAATGGTGCTGCTGGGTGTCGTGCTGTGCATGCTGCACCCTGCGTGCACCTACCTCAGATCTGCGTCGGTGCAGTACGACAGCGCCACCTGTTGGTTGTCTGTGCGAGCCGCGTTCACATTGGCACCGGCAGCGATGAGCGCACTGGCGCACTCGGCATGCTTGTGATGCATAGCCTCGAGCAGTGCTGTGCAGCCGGTGAATGAGTCAGTGACCTCCAAATTGGCTCCCGCCGCCAGCAGAGCGTTGAGCGTGCCCACGTTGCCCTTCAGAGCCGCGAGCATCAGTGCTGTGCGTCCAATAGCCGTTACAGAATCCGCCCTGGCCCCCGCCACCAGCAGGCAGCGCAGGCACTCTTCACGGCCTCCGATTGCCGCAATATGCAGGGCTGTCAGGCCGTGTTTGCTGGGTGCCTCCACATCTGCCCCGGCGGCCAGCAGCAGAGAGAGGCACTCCGTGTGCCCATGGTGGGCAGCAATGTGCGTTGGCTGCTCATCAGCAGCGTTGTGGGCGCTCACGTCTGCGCCTGCCTGAAGCAGCGCCTGGCAGCAGGCAGCATGGCCGTTGCGAGCCGCCGCATGCAGCGGTGTGTAACCGCCAGCACTGTGGGATCCCACATCGGCGCCAGCAGCAAGGAGCGCATCCAGGCAGGCGGTGTGGCCGTTCCTCGCTGCAGCACATCAGCCGAACGCACTGGTCAGCGGAGAGACCCCCCATCTGGTCAGAGGCTGCCCCGCTGGCAGCGGCACACGCACAAGACCAGCAGCGCGCAAACAGGAGCAGACCTTTGGGATTGACACAACCCATGATGCACGGTGCAGCCCTTGAAGAATCCCCCACCACACCTGCTATGTTCAGCGGTGTGGTGCCCCTGTCGCCGTTGCGACCGTTCAGGTGCTCTGGGTGCGCCTGCAGCGCCGCCTGCAGCGCCTGCAGGTCGCCACGTGCTGCTGCCTTGTGCACCTCGCTCAAGCATGGCTGCAGGCAGCGGGCAGAGTTACAGGCACAGTTCAGACGGGGGCAGCGGGCGGAGTAACGGGCACAGTTCAGAAGGGGCAGCGAGCGGGCGGGTGGGCGTGCAGGCGGGCGGCAGAGCAGCGGCAGCCAGCGATCGCAACGTCGGCCCGCCGAACGCACCAACCAATGGGCTTTGGGGTATGCGTACACTGCAACCAAGCGGGGGACGGCGACAAACAAAAAACTTACCCAAGACCCGCTCGGGAGGTCGGCCCGCCGCGCTGCTGGTGCCAGAACCACCGGTGCTCCAAATTGGTGATGAGCGCATGAAGTGGCTGTGCGCTGCTTTAAACCAAGGCGCAGTACACCACATGTCCCGCTGGCCGACTTCCAGAACGGCACTGCTTCAGAGGCTGAGCTTCTGCCATAGCACTACTACATCCAAGGGCCTTCACAATCTAGAGGGATCTACATGACAAGATTGCCTGACTGTTCAGCAGGGCGGCCAAAGGGATGGGCTGGACACAAGAGCTACTCAACAGCCTGCTGCCGCCACCCTGCACACGCATTCCTGCTCGCCGCTCATTAGGCAATACCAGCAGCCACTCTTCCGCTCCACAGCGCTGCAACGTGCGCTGATGTTGGGGCCGGTTGTCCAATCGCCCAACTGCCTGCATCTAAGGCAATCTTTGCTAATGCAAAACAAGTCGTACGAGTCGTGTTGCAAGAGGCAGCAAGTGTCTAAGCAGATGACAAGTAGCAGGGAATCATTGCAAAGGTGGCAGTGCGGTGTGCGGGCATGCCGGGAGGCTGCAGGATGCTGTGTGTGAGGAAGCTGCTCTACTTGCACACCGACAGCTCACCGGTGCAAGCTGTGTGCACCCGGGCATGCTGGGGTGCCGCCCATGCCCAGCCCCGCCTCCAGGGCACCCACCCCCCTCAGTGCAGCAGCCGCGCTGTGAGCATGGCGGCAATCACGGCGCGCGCCATGCGGTTGGGTGCCAGCGTCGTGTGCTGCAGCGGCAGGTTGGTGAGCGGGGAGCAGGGGGGCTGGCCGCCCGCCACCTGGCGCGCGATCCAGGCTGCATACACAGGAAGAAATAGAAGGCATGTGAACGGAAGCGGCATGTGGGGAGAGGCGGGGCACAGGTACGAGAATGCGACTGCTGTGCCCCCTAGCCAAGCCGTAGGTGCCCGCCTGCCCACCCGCACACCAGCCCCGTCACGCGTGCCCGCTCACCTTCAATTTCCCGCCGCTCGTACGTGTGCCCTGCACGGCGAGGTGCAGGGGAGGTAGGGCGGAAAACAACAAGGTAAGGACAGGAGAGGGCAGCAAGCACGGAGTGGAGTGAAGTGTAACAGGGAGACATGAGGCGTGAATACTGAAGCTGGCATGGCAGCAGACGGACGCACCAAACCTCACGCATCATCAGCACCCAGTGCGCCAGGGCTGCCACCCTCCCCCACCACCCACCCTGCCTACCCACCTTCTGCCGCCACCACCGGGTCCTCCATCGGCTCGTGTGAGATGGGGCACAGCGCCTCGTCAAGCAGGGAGGCAGGCAGGGTCAAGGAGATGGTACCCCCGGCAGCGTCGCCGCTGCTTGCCGCACTGCCCGGCACCGGTAGCGATGCCGAGGGGAGAGGTGGCAGTGGAATCGGCAGGGGCAGGGGCAGCAGCGGCGGAGCCGCGGGCTGGGTGGCTGCCGCTGCAGGCGCCCATGGTGCAAGTGTTGTGGCATGCCGCAGCCTGGCTGCCTGCTGCACTAGCTGCTGCATGGTGGTGTCGGGCTGCAGGTGTACTCCCTCAACTGCCGCTGGGCGAGGCCAGCTGCTGTGTGCGTCAGCAGCGCTACCAGGAGAGGGGTCGGCAGCCCGCCGGACAGCACCCGAGCTGTGGGCAGTGCTGGCAGAGCCCGCACCTGCATGGCCCCCACGAGCGGCTGGAACCCAGGCCAGCTCCTCTGCCTGCCGTGGCTGAGGCGGTGGTGACAGCACCTGCTGCTGCTGCGACTGCTCAGGCTGCGGGGTCTGCTGCTGCTGCTGCTGCTGCTGCTGCTGCTGCTGCTGATGATGATGATGATGATGCCGGCGGCGGCTGCCCATCTCCCCGGCAGGTGCTGCTGTTGAGGCGGGCACATGCGCTGCTGCTGTCTGGCCATCCTCCTCTGCAGCCGTGCGCCTGTTGACGGCCTCAGGCGCTTGCGGCTCGGCTGGAGCCGTAGCACTGCTGCCGGCCTGGCCCCTGCTGCCAGCCGCCTGCTGCCGCTGCCTCTCACGCTGCGGCTGCTTCTTGGAAGCTTTGGCCGCTGCTTTGGACTGCTGCTGCCGGGCCTGCTGCTCCTCCTCCTCCAACAGGGAGGCTGCAGCTGCCTCGGCTGACGCAACTGACTCGGCTGACAGCTCCTCCTGCTGCCTGGGCGCCCGCTGCACCTGCCTGCTTGGTCCAGACACTGCAGCAGCACAGAGGGCGGGGGTGAGGGTGGCGAGAGTGAGGGGCTACCACGGACAGGAACGAGGGGTGGCAGAAGCAGGACGTGGCCAGGGGCTCCACCGTGTGGTTGTGCCACGCAAGCACCCAGCAGTGCCCACTCCAGGCAGCGTGTTGACCCACCTGCTTTCTTCCTACTGCTCATCTCCAGACCCATTAGCGTGGCGTCTTGTTGTCGTGGGTGCGAGCCGTGACATCTGCCCCGGCTGCCGCCAGGAGCCGAATGCACCCTGTGTGGCCCTTTTCTGCTGCGCATGCCAGGGGGGTGTAACCGAAGCGGTTCCGCTGCTCCAAAGGCCCTCCAACTGCAAGCATCGCGCCCAAGACACCCTCCCGTGCATTGTATGCCGCGAAGTGCAGCGCACAGTTCCCCTGACTGTCGGTTGCATGCACGTCGGCTCCAGCTGCCAGCAACTGCTCTACCAAGCTGCGGCAGGAAGGAAGAAAGCAGGGACAAGCAGCAGTCAGCCGGCGATCAGTCTGGCTGGCAGCAACATGCAACGGGAGATAGGCATGTTTTAGCACTCGCAACCCTGCTGAAGCCGCCCAGGCTGCTGCTTCGGTGTCGTGCTGTGCATGCTGTGTCCTACATGCACCTACCTCAGATCTGCGTCTGTGCAGTACATCAGTGCCACCTGCTGGTTGTCTGCCCGAGCCGCGTTCACGTTGGCACCAGCAGCGATGAGCGCACTGGCGCACTCGGCATGCTTACAATGCATAGCCGCGAGCAGCGCTGTGCAGCCAGCGGCTGCGTCAGTGGCCTCCATATTGGCTCCCGCCGCCAGCAGAGCATTGAGCGTGCCCACGTGGCCCCTGTGGGCCGCAAACCGCAGTGCTGTGTGTCCCTTGACCTTTGTCAAATCCGCGCTGGCCCCCGCCGCCAGCAGGCAGCGCAGGCACTCTTCGTGGCCTTCGATTGCCGCCATATGCAGGAGTGTCAGGCATTCTTTGCTGGTTGCCTCCACATCTGCCCCGGCGGCCAGCAGCAAAGAGAGGCACTCCGTGTGCCCGTTGTGGGCAGCAATGTGGGCTGGCTGCTCCTCAGCAGCGTTGTGGGCGCTCACGTCTGCGCCTGCCTGAAGCAGCGCCTGGGTGCAGGCGGCATGGCCGTTGCGAGCCGCCGCATGCAGCGGTGTGTAACCGCCAGCACTGTGGGATTCCACATCGGCGCCAGCAGCAAGGAGCGCATCCAAGCAGGCGGTGTGGCCGTTTGTTGCTGCAGCACATCAGTCGAGTGCACTAGTCAGCGGGGAGGACAACGCAACTCTGAGGCCACCCAGTCGTTCATGGGTGCAAGTGTGTTTGGACATACACTAGTGGATCCGACCCAGAAACCCGACATTGTTCCCGACATTCCCTGCAGGCGGAGAATCCATTTCCCCACCTTTTAGAATCCCAAACTACTTTGCCACTATCCAGACCAAAAAAGTGGTACTCCCCACATAGTTGTGTCGGGAACTTGAGT
>JTEE01000031.1:445863-468617 GCA_002896455.3 Chlorella sp. ArM0029B
CCCCACCCTCATCCCCACGCAGGTCCATCGCCTGTCGCAGCTGCTGGCTGTGCTGGAGGGCATCCCTCCCCGGCTGCGCCGCTCCCTGGAGGACTACAAGTTGCATGAGGAGACGATGGATCTGGTGGCGGGGGTGCTGGACGATGTTGTGAGTGTGGACGGTGTTGTGTGTGATGATGCATGGGTGCTGAGGTATTATAAGCTGCACGCGGAGACTGTGGGCCTGGTGGCCGGGGTGCTTGCCGATGTTGTGAGTGCGACATGGTGTGCCGGGGGACGGTACTGTGCGGGGGCGCGCGGATACTGAGAGGGAAACGGACGGAAGCCGTGTGAGAATGAGCAGGAAATGGGTGTGAGAAAGGGCGTGTTGCCAGGTTTTGTGAGCCCCGAGTGTCCTTCAAAAGGGTGACTTCACGGTGTGCCTATGTGTTGACATCACCTGCTCTGCTTTTCGAACTCACTCTCTCTTGTCACCCCACGGATACCACATTTCTGCCCCACCCTCCACTCCCCAACTCCCACACTCTTCCCACTTCTGTGTGTGCTGCGCAGGACGACTGGACCATCCACATGGCCGCCCTGCGCCCGGAGGACTTTGGCACAGTGCTGCACAACAACCTGCAAGAAGTGTTAGACAGCTCCGGCCTCGGCGGCAGCGGCGCAGGCACCGCCCAGGTCGCAGGGCAGCAGGGCAGCGGCGGCAGCGCCGGCAGCTGGGGCACGGGCGGCGAGGCGGCGAAGCAGCAGCAGCAGCGGGAGGAGCAGCAGCAGGAGCAGCAGCAGCAGCGGGAGACGGTGCACTGGCAGGATCTCGTGGTGGGTTGGGAGGGAGTGGTAGTTGTAGAGGCCCGTGTGTATGATTCTTGCGTGCTGCAGGGCCTCGAGGGCCACCAGATGCGCACCGCCTTTGCCACCCTGCTTGTGTGCACACCCACCTGCGGTTTTGCTCAAGCTGGTGCCACTTTCCTGGCAGGAGCGTACCCTGGAGGCCCACCAAGACACGATTCGAAACTGATGTCACCACCTTCCTGCCCTGTCTGTCCACCGCAGCACAGGCGGGGCGGGCGCTGTCCCCTCAGCAGAAGCAGACCCTGGAAGCCCACCGGCACCATGCCGAGGCAAACGCTTTCCTCGCCCCCCTGCTCACTTGTTTCTGTCCTGCACTTGTGCGCCCTGCAGGAGGACCCAGACTGCCACCCGGCACCGTATAGATGCAAACACTTTCCTCGGACCCCTACTCACTTGCTTCCACCTTGCACTTGTGTGGGCCGCAGGAGGAGCTGGCGCTGACTCCCCAGCAGGAGCAGACCCTGGAAGCCCACCAGGCACTGTTTGAGCAGCGGGCGGCGCAGCTGGAGGAAAGCAAGGCGTCCGTGCTGGCAGCGCTGGCAAATGCGGCCAAGCGGGACGACAAAGATGCGGCGCTAGACCTGCTTCAGGTCGGTAGGGAGGGCGGCTGCCAGCAGTTGGGCGGTTTGTGGACAGAGAATGCAAGGTTGAGGCGTAGGGATGGTGGGCCATGTTTCAGAGGGCTACAGCTGTGTTGGAAGAGGCGGGGCTGAGGCAGGGGGGCGGGGTGACGAGCCATGCGGCCTGCTTCAACTGGAAGTGGTGGTGAGGGAGGGCTGTGGCAGCAGCTGGGACAAGTGAGCCTGTGCCGCTGCAGCACGGCAGGGTCTGCTCATTCCTCCTCTGCTGCCCTCCCACTCTCGCCGCACCTGGCACCGGAGCGCTGTGTGTGTTGCTGCAGCACGCCACGCCTGCTTACTCCTCATCTGCTACCCTCTCAAGTTGTGACCCGCAGGGCACTGAAGCGCTGCGTATATCGTTGCAACACGACATGGTGGTCAAGGCCCCTGTCATGATCAGCCTGCGAAAGGTGCTGCTGCCGCGCTGTGCTGCGCTGTGGCTGGGCGCTGCTGCTGCTGCTGCTGTGGTTGGGAGAGGGCAGAGCATGGAGGCGAATCCATGAGGCCGTCGGGGTCGAGTGGCTTTGCTCCTGCTGACAGAACAACAACTTGAACCAACCCCTCTTATTTACCTTCTCCTCCTCTCCACTCCACTCCTCTCCTCTCCTCTCTGTTCTGTTCTGTTGCAGGTGCTCACCCCCCTGCAAATGGCGCGGCTCACAGTCAACTGCTGGCCCTTTTACTCAACAATGGTGGGCTTTGGGCGGGAAAGGCAAGGGCGGGATGGGGGCTGAAATGGTTGTGGGAAAGGGATGCTGTACCTAGGCTGCATGAGGAAAGCAGGTGCACAGGCAGCCAGCAGCTCAGCGTGGCCCCACTCACCTTTGCTTACACCCCCCGGTGCCCTGTGCTGCCGCAGAAGAATGTGAGCCGAGCGCACAAGCAGCGGCGGTTGGCAGCGGCGCATATGCACCGCCGCTGAGCGGCCACGCAACCCCTTTGGCCGGCTGCAAGCACGAGCACCGCAACCAATTCAAACGCCAGCGTGTTGACATCAGCATCCAAACCACCCGTCTGTCTTTCTTGATCATCACTCCAAATCGAGTTGTACCACAAGAGCACACTACTTCCAGCTGGCATGGCGCCGCACCTTCTCACATGTTGCGGCTGTGTGCGAAAAGCAGCACGCACACAACTCCCCTCACCACTCCTCCCCGCTTGCCGACCAGCAGCTCACCAGTCGCATGCCTCGTACCATTTCATTTCGCTGCTATTTGCGTTGCTCATTTAGCTGTACTGGTGCTTACAAGGGGGCGTAGGCGCCCGGCTGGGAGTACAGGGGGGCCGAGTGGCCGCGGCTTTTATGGCTTGCCTTAGGCTTGAAACAGAAGATGTAGGGGTGTGTAAAATGTACTGCCCGTTGGGAACACAAGTGGAGTGAGAGGTGGCGGGCGCGGCGGCAAGCGTACAAGGCAGGGGTGTTGGCGGGGCGGGTGGGGGGTGACACACCGAGGGGTGCAGATGAAAGAGGGATGGTGCGCTGGGCTGGGGTTGGGTTTTGTGAGGTGGGGGCAGCAGGGGAATGGAGAGTGCTGGGGGGGGGGCGTTGCACGCAGGAGAAGAGGTGGGGTGGGAGATCAACAAGGCAATTGGGGACGAGAGGGAGCCAGAGAGAAGAGGAGGGAAAAGGGGGAGAGAGGCGAGAGGGAGAGAGAGGGAGGGAGAGAGCGAGAGAGCCCAACCCAGGTTGACAAGAGAAGTAGAGTAGGGGACGACGGATCAGGCACAGGGCGGGCACAGCCGAGATTGCAGCCAAGAGCAAGCAAAGATGCACGAGCACGCCAGGCCATCCGCAGGCCCCACCCTGGCGTCATGCCGCCCGCTCAGCCCCGGAAGGCGGCGTCGCCGTTGTGTGCCGACTCTCCGGGGATGGTGTCGCTGCCGCCCTTCTCTGCGGCCTCGATTTTGCCGTCGTTGGAGGGGTCGGAGGGGGATGGGTGGGCAGCGGGGGTGTCGATGTGCTTGGAGCCCATGGCCTTGCGCAGGGCTTCGTCGTAGCTCATCGCACCCTCTGCAGGTGTGGGTGAACAAGGGGGGAAGGGGGGAAGCGGGAGTCAGGTGGGGCCATGCTCAAGGCATGCACAGGGCATCATCGTACCTCAACCCTTTGGAAGAGGGTGGGAGGGATTGGCAGGGGAGAGAAGAGAGGGATCCAATCAATCAGCAAGTGAGGAGGAGGGAGTCAGGCGGGGTGCCTTTGTAGTTTATTGCGCCCTCTGCAGGTTTGGGTGAAGCGGTGAGGAGGGAGGCAGGTGGGGCCTTGCTCAGTGAGTGCGCACTGCGCTATTGGTTGAGCAATGTGGGAAGCAAAGGGGCTCCTTGAGTTGCCCTTATGGTTGGCACATAGAAAATGGAGGGCTACACTACAAAAGGGGAGGGTGGGGGTGTTGGTGGAGGGGTGGATCGCGGGGGAGGGAGAGGTGGAAGCGAAAGGCGCAGCTCATCGCACCCTCTGAAGGTGGGTGGACGCGAGACACAAAAGGAATGAGGTGGATGCCGGGTTGACCGCGCGGTGGGACGCGCAGGCGGACCACCACACCAGCAACAGCACATGGGTAGAAAGACAGGGGAGGGGGAGAGATAGTCGAGTCCTGCTGCTTTGCGAGAGTTCTTAGGGGCATTAGGCTTCAAACTTCCGCTGTGACGACACAGTACTGTCTTTCTACTCACAACAGCACTGCCCGCTGCAAGCAGGCAGGCAGGCGGGCAGGCAGGCGGGCAGGCAGGCAGCGAGCCTTCCAGCCCAGCCTGCCTGCTTCACTCTCCGGAGCCCCACAGCTGCCTGCACTTGCGCTCACCCTTGTCGCAGTTCCAGCCCTTCAGTGGCATGAACATGGAGTAGGAAGAGCTCCACCGCTGGAACAGGTTGTAGCCTGCAGCATCGCACAAAGGCAGGGGACACACGGCTTGTGGGGGCGGATTCCTGAAGGTGAATCCTCTTTCAGGGGATGTGAGAAGCTGTAACAACTAGACTAGACAGATTCCTAGGCATTGGCCTGACCAGAGCCAGCCGCATCCCTCAATCACCTCCCCACATGCCCTCCTTTCATGACAACTGGATGACAAACAGAGCTGATGCACACGGGCAAACGAGCCAGCTGCGTGTGCCAGGCACGTGTGTCCGGCGCGCTTGCTGAATGGCTTGAAGATGACTTGTGTGCCAGGCTTTTTTTTTTTTTTTTTGCTTTGCAGGCACCCACCCGGCCAGCGCTTCTGGAACTCGAACAGCTGGTAAGTGAAGAGCTTGGTGACGAGGTAGGCGCCGATGCCGCCCAGAATGCCGTAGGCAATGTTGTTGGTCGTCACCATGATGGTGGCGGTCTGGGGGGGTGAGAGGGAGGGCGAAATGGGGAGGGGGTGAATTAAATGTACGAAACGCCGTGCAGCTTCAGTGCAACATGCACAGCGCGCACAGCTCGCAGAGGAGGCACGGCCGCCGTGCGGCATGGCGCCCTCCTCTCCCTGGCGCCGCTCCGCTCCCACACACACCTCCCCCGCTCACCACCAGCACGGGGATGTTCTCGCTGTAGTCCTCCCAGTTGACGTCCGGGATGGCACTGCAGGTTGATCACATGGAGGGGCGCGAGGCAAAAGGGGAAACAGTGAGGGGTAGGTGGGCTTGGACAGGTGGGGGGGCGGGGCGGCAGGAAGGCGCCCAAGAGCATGCACCGCCGCTCATACGGACCTCGCAACGATCATCAGTGCAGTTAAACCCCCAACTACCCCGCCTCATACGGACCTCGCAACGATCAGCACGCCGACGAGGACCAACACCGGCGATGTGGCGATCTGCAGGGCGCAGTTGGGAGGTGCAACGGTTACGTGTGGCATGGCAGCCGCATGGCAGCGGTCGTCACACTCTTTCCAGACGTTACGGCGTTTCATATAGTCTGCCTGCAGTCAGCCCAGCAACGCCCCACATCCACCAATGCCCACCACAGGTCGCCGCCCACTCAACCCAGACATACAGCCTGCAGCCAGCTGGGCCGTGCATTATTACGCCACACAACAGCACAGCGCAGCACAGCGTGGCGCGCCCAGGCCCAGGCCACCCACCGCGGGGATCTGCCCAAACAGCGGGGAGAGGAAGGAGGCTGCAAAGAAGAGGATGCCGGCGATGACGGCGGCAAAGCCCGTCCTGCCTCCCTCTCGCATGCCCGCTGCCGACTCAACGTAACACACAATGGCTGCAGCAGGGGAAGAGGTGCAGGAGATGGGTTGGCCTGGTGCATGCCTGTAGAAACCTCTCAAAAGAGAGTTCATTCCATGGAAGACAACTGTCTGCCTCAACGCATGTGAAGGACCGCAAGGGCCATGGCGTAGGCTGACGTTTGCCCGCATCCCCTTGCTTCTCAGCGCAGCCTCAATCGCACTCACCAGAGCTGCCCAGCAGTCCTGCCATCATGGAAGCCACAGCATCAGCCATGAAGGCAATGTTGGAGTTGGGAATGTCGCCTGGTGGGGGGAGAGGCGGGCGCAGGAGGGGCATGAGAAAGGCGCAAGGCTTGGGGGCAGGGGAGCAGGGCAGAGCGGGGCGGGGCAAAGCAACCAAGCTGAGCGGGAGAGGCTTCAACCCAAGCACCTTCGCAACCACTCAGCCGCAAGCAAGAGCGCTCACCAACTTCGTTGAGCAGGCCGCTCATCTGTCCCAGGGAGCAGAAGGTGATGGCGGAGCCAATGAAGTCGAGGTCTGAGGGGCGGGGGGGCGGCAGAGTAAAGCAGGGAGCAGGGGAGTGAGGCCTCGGTTGTTCATTAACAGAGGGCGGGGCGGAGGCGTGCAGCCGGAAGCGCTGGTCGGCAGCAGCCATGGGTTGGCCCGGTGAGGGGCTTCCCAGAATGGACGGCAGACTCAAGTAGTTCGAGACCAATAAAGCGGGCTGCAGCGCCCCCTAAATGACTGCAGCACATACACAGCGCACACAGCGTGGCTCACAGAGGATGGTGGCAGCGGGCTACTGTGCGCCGTGAATGAGCACAGCACATGCAGCATGTGGGCCAGGTGCCCCGCCGAGGAAGGACACACGCAGCATGCACAGCACAGCGGGGGGGACACACGCAGAGGACGCTACCATATGAGCACAGCACACACAGCATGCGCACACAGCACAGCCGGATTTAGAGGAAGCTTACGCTTCTGAGCACAGCACAGCACAGCGGAGGATCACAGAGGAACGGTGACAGCAAACAAATGACCGCAGCACACACAGCACGCACACACAGCACACACAGCACAGGCTCACAGAGGAATGTGACAAAGGCACCGATGAGTGGGCCCACTTGGCCGCTCCAGTCGAAGCTGAGGGAGCCGGCGGTCTCTGCAGCCAGGCGAGGGAGGCCAGTTGGGTGAAGAGCAGGAGGGGTGAAGCGCAGGGAGTTGCAGCTCGAATGTGTGTGAATGGCAGGCACGCCGGCGAGCAGGGCAAACGGCGCAAAGCTGCGCCTAACACCCCGCCTCAACCCCTGTGCTTGCCTCTCACCATCCCATCCCATGGTTGGGGCCCTGGCCCGTTGGTCATCATTAAATGCGGGTGCGCCAGTGCAGAAGCAATGGGTGCGGCAGATGCATTGGGTGCGGCAGATGCAATGGGTGCGGCAGAAGCATTGGGTGCGAGATGGGTGGATCACGGTGGGAGGGCTATTGAACACTCACCGCTGAACTGGGGTGCGTAGGCCACCTTGTCGGGCACCAGGCCTCCCTCGGATACCTTGTCTGGGAAGCGGATCCAGGCGATGAAAGTGGTGAACAAAGTGCCCATGAGGAAGGCGCCGGGCACGTTCCACAGCATCAGAATGCTGCAACAGCAGGCGGCGCACGTGCACAGAGGTTGGCGCATGGGCAGGCGGGAGGAGGTGTGGTGGGAGCCCTCAGCGATGGCAGGCTGGGCGCAGCGCTGCGTTGGTGAGAGCCCCGCGGGGGAGGGAGGCCGCGAGTGGAAAGAGAGTGCAGCGCGCACAGTGTGGTGTGTTGGGTAGCGTCCAAATGCATGCATGGTGTTGCCTGCCCACTGGCCCGCCAGCCTGGCACGCCTTGTGGTGCACGCATTGTCTACCTCTCAGGATGTGGTTCGTCCTGAAGTTGATCCTCTTTCAGGGCATGTGAAAAGCCAACGACTACCCTGGCCCAGCACTGACGCTGCCAACACGCTAGCCTGCCAGCCTGGCACTCACGCTGTGAACACCAGTCCGCCCACAGCCAGCCAGGGACAGACGGGGCCGTAGGGGGGGAGGTTGAGCAGCATGGTGCAGCTGCAAGGGGAGCGGGCCACGAGGTGGGGAGGAGGAGTGAACAGGCAGTCGGTGAGACAGGGCAGTGTGGGTGCATATGCGCGGCTTGTTGTAAACCCTACCCCACCGGTACCAACCAGCCAGCTGCATGGGTGGTCCCATGAGGTGGGGAGGAGTGAGCACAGCGAGTCTCGGGACAGTGCCAGTGCAAATGCGCGGCTTGCTTCAAACACCGCCCCCCATGCCAACCCGCCAGGACAGCTCACTGCAACTCCGTTTGAAAAGGAAAGTGAAGGCAAAACTGTGGGAGCGGCCAGTGGTCCCTACCCTGCTGGCCCCTGCCCTGCTGGTGGTCCCAACCCCTGCTGGGGCCAGCCCCACCTGTTGAACCCGATGCCCGTTTCCACGCTGCCGTCGCCCCAGCCGGAGGGCCCGTACTGGGTCTCCGTGTTCAGGCGGGTCAGGTTGGGGTACTTGTCTGCGACAATGACGCCCTGCGGGGAGCGGGGGCAGGGAGGGCAAACAACGACCCGCCGGTCAATCAACCGGGGCAGGTGGAGAGATACAAGCTAGCAGGCAGACCACAAAGCATCTGTGCCACTGCCGCGCTCAGCTGGCGTGTCAGCAGCCAAGCTCCATTTGCCTGCACCCACCATGCCCCTCCAGCCGACAATCATGATGAAGAGGCCAATGCCGACAGCTCCGGCGATGAGGATGCAGCGGGGGATGCGCCTGCAAGAGGGGGAGGCCAAATGAAGATGGGGGTGGGGTCAGGGGTGTCAACGAAGGCGTGTGCGTAGCTTATAGCACTTAATAGAACAGCAGCTAGGCTGCCTTCACTCGAATCAAGCGCTGCGGTAGCAAGGAGAAACAAAAAAACAAAAAAAAACTGCCAACAAGAAAGTTTCTTGCAGGCAAGGGGGGAATCGATCCGTCGAAACCACACAGACATGGGCGGTGGAGGAGGCGCGTGATTGCTTCCCTGCTAGTTGCTCCCCTGCTGGATGCTAAATTGCTCCCCTGCGTGATTGCTCCCCAGCTGGATGCTCCCCACCTGAGGATGACGGCGCGGAGGCCTGAGACGCAGACAAGGAAGAAGACTGCGCCCTCCAAAAAGGTGGCGGCCAGGGCCTTCTGATATGCAATCTGCGGCGGGCACAGGCAGGCAGGGGGCGGCGGGTAGCAAGGGAACTATGAGGGAGGGGCTGATGGGAGGCCATGCCAGGAGTGGAGGTGGTGGCAGCTGATTGGTCCCTGCATTGGCTTGATTACCCAAGCACTCGGCTGTAATCTTCTTCTTGTTCTTCATCCTAACGAGCAGTGAATGCAGGCATGGCCTGAGCAGCACAGTTGGCTGCCCTGGCATGCAGGCTGTCCCAGCTGGTCTGCACGAGTCGGGGTTAGAGCAAGCAAAGCACGCCTGCCACCAGTGGGGGCCTCAGCCCTCCACAACGCCCCTTTGTTTTTCACCCACGCACCTTGGAGCCCAGGCACGTGTTCTTGGTGCCGAAGCACTCGCCTGCAGCAGTCGGGATACATAGCAGCGGGGCTTGGTGAGCACGCCAGGCTGGGGCAGGCACATGCCAGCATGACCTTGATTGTGGGAAGGGGCATGCTGGCTAAAAGGTCACCCCAAGCCGATGATCCCAAGCCGATGCGCCTCTCTTTCAAGGCTGCCATGGTTGCCCTCAATACAGGGCAAGCCTCTGAGGAATTTAGGTATTGTGGCCCTCACCTGGGCTCTCGGCGGTGCCAACCTGGTCCACAATTTGCTGGCCGTCGGCGCCCACCGAGCAGCTGCGGGCAGGTGGGGGGAGTGGGAGGGGAGGAGGGGTCGGCCAGGTGAGTTGGGGAATCAATCTTGAAGAGGTGAGGGAGCAACCAAAAAGGAGCAACAAGGGGGAGGTCTCACTCAGGCAGCACAGGGGACTTGCTGCTGGCAACAGGCAGCAGGGCTGGGGATGCTGTGGGCAGCGTGCAGCTCTATGGCACGCACAGAAGCAGCTGGGCAGGCAGGGGTGGTGCACACCCTTGCACGCATGGCAACCGGTTGTGGGCTGCCCGGCTGGCTGGCACCCTGGCAATCTGCTGACGTGTGCCCCGGGCCAAGATGCATGCAGGGTGCAGAGGCACGATTGCACTGCTGTCAAGCAAGCTGTGCTGCTGGCGGCGGGCGGCTGGTGTGTGGGGTGTAAACCCTAAACACCCTAACCCCTGAACCCTCCCTCACGTGCAGGGCTGGCCGGGGCAGGTGGTCTGGTCGTTGGGGGTGAAGAATGAGTTGGCGCCGCACACTTTCTGGCCAAGGACCGAGTCAACAAAGTAGGTGTTGGTACTGCAACGGATGACACGTGGAGGGGAAGAAGAAGGGGGTGAGGGGGAGGGCTACTGGAGGTGTGTGTGTGTGTGTGTGTGTGAATGTGTGTGACATGCGCTCATGTTTGTGGGTGCGGGGCGGGCAGGAGGTGTCACGCACAGGTGCGCCAAGTTGGAGCACGGCACTAGACTGAGCAAGCACAGGCGCGACGACAACCAGGGGAAGGCAAGCCAGCTGGTGAGGCCGGGCAGCAGGCAGCACGCGAGCTGGCAGGCAGCACGCGAGCTGTTGAGGGCAGCGGCAGGGTGTGGAGCTCACCCCAGCTGCACGCCCAGCACCCATGGGTAGTTGCCAAACAGTCCCATGGTGAGGGTGCCGGCTCCGGAAGAGATGCTGCAGGGCAGGGAAGGGCAGGGAGGGGCAAATGGACAGTCAATTGGCAGGTGCACGATGCAGAGGGAGTTGAATGGTGCTACCAGGGCAGGAGGAGCAAGGAGGGGCAGGGAGGGGCAGGGGATGGGCGGGTGGACTCAATTGGCAGGTGCACGATGCAGAGAGAATGGACTGGTGCTGCCAGGGCAGCCAAGGCATGGCAGCTAAAGCAGGGCAGGGCAGGCATGGCAGGGCTAGCAGTGGGGAGCGTGCAAGCGGGACTGCTAGAGTGAAGCAGGTGCGGGCGGCAGCAGGCGTGGCAGGTGCGCACTCCGCAGTAGCTTGAAGCAAAATGCAGGCGGCAGCAGTCGTGGCAGGTGGGTACTCACGCAGTAGCGAGCGCCACGTCGGTGGGGGGCATGCCTACACAGGGGCGGGGGAAGGGGTAGGGACAGGGGAGAGGGAGGAGGTGGTTTCTGTGCGGTGCAGTGTCGTGGTCAGCCTGGGGCCAGCCAGGCTGGCAGGAGGGCATGGGGGACGCAAGGCATTAGGCGAGATGGCTGGCAAGCCGGCTGCCCAGCAGGCAAAGCGGCGAATACGGAAGATGCTGACAGGCAGCTGGGGTGTGGCTGGGCCAGGTTGTGGGCTGCAGGGCTGGGAAGCAGGGCTTACTCACCGGTGTTGTAGCCGGATCCCGCGCCACTGCAGTCAGGGCAGGGTGAAAGGCAGGGAGGGGTTCGGGTGTCAGCACATGCGAGGTCCAGGGATGGCAAGCTTGCCTTGCATTTGCCCGCCGCCGGAACAGGCGAGGCAGGGTGCCCCCGGTTGAGGAGGACGGAGGAAGGCAGGTGCAATGCGGCTTAAGCACCTTCCTGTCCCCCCGTCGACTTCTCGAGCACACACCGCCCGTGCCAAATTTTAAAGCACACCACCCACACGCAGCAGGCCGCGCCCCGCCCACCTGAGGATGACTGGGTTGAGGAGGACTGAGAAGACGGAGACGAGGAAGAGGACGAGGCCGGCGCGCACCTCCCGGGTCACAGTGGACCCCCGCTCCTTGATGCGGAACTGTGGGCAGGGGGGAAGGGAGGAGGGGGAGGGAGGGCGGAATCGGCATGAAATTCGGGGGGGTAAAGGGAGCAAGGGGACAACGTAAAGATAGGGCAGGCTGTAGGGAGGCACCAGAAGCAGGGTGGGCTGGGCACCAGGGCAGGGGGGGGTTCACCAAAACATAGCAGGCGCCAAGGGGCATGCCTGCCTGCCAGTCGCACTGGCCCTTCCACCGCTTACGGTTTTACAGGTGCAGCCCCAGCTGAGCCCACAGGTGCCCCAGCTGCGCGTGGCCCCCTGGCCGGCACCCACCTTCCACTCAAACCAGCCTCCCATGCTCCGGTCCTTGGGGAAGGGGGCGGGCTTGAAGTCATCAAAGAAGCCCATGGCTGGAGGATGGGCTGCAGAGGGGCGGCGGGAGGGGGCGGGGGACCGGCAGTTGGGAGGGGCACGGGCAGGGTTGTGCGGCCGGCGGGGGCGAAGGTTCAGCGGCGGCGGCGGCGGGCAGGTTGCGTGAGGCTGGCTGGGGGCAGCCGCGAGGCCACAGACCGGCTGCAGCGCGGCCTCCGGCGACGAATTGGTCTGCGAACCGCGGAGGTGCGGTCCAAGCAAGGCGCACAAGGCTTGAACAGGCGCTGGTCCCTGCCGGACGGGCAGGTGAGCCCCCCGCAGGCTATCACGTGCGCCGTAGAGTACCCAAGTAACTCTACTTGGGTACTCACCTGGAGCGGTGCACGGCTTGGATGCGAGGTGTGCTGCACGGCTGGCAGCGGCTGGCAGCAGCTCTGAGCAAGAAAACACCTGGGCTGTCGCCTCTGGTCCCTGTTTTATCGGGTGGGGGGGGGGCTACTCCATCGACTTTCCAGATACAGATCGGGGCAGGTCGAGCTTGGGCAGCAGGCCGGAAGCTGCCCCCCAACACAGCACAGCACAGCACCCCCCTCTGGCTCCGTCCCTTCATCCGTCCCCCATTCAACAGCAACAGGTGAGCTCGTTACAGCGTGGTGGCTCCGACATCAGCAAGTTGGCGAACGGGAGGTGAGGGCACTCGCAGGCGGGGGTACGGCCACGCGCGGACGCTTGCAGCCCGCCAATCCTCGCACAAGGGACGCTTACAACTCGAGCACGCAGCCCATGGTCGCCCTGCAGGATGGACAACTCACGCGCCTGGGCTGACCGGGCGGCGGCAGCGGCGGGCACCGACGGCGCCGAGGGGCCGCTGGCGGGCCTGGCGTTTGCCGCCAAGGACTGCTTTGATGTGAGCACCGCATTGGGCCCGGCGGTGCGCCGTGTCCAGAGAGGTTGCGCTTGTGTTGTCTGAATAGGCTTGGTGTCAGATGCTTTTCATATTCACACCCATGCGTGCTGCTCTCTTTGCAGGTGGCGGGGCACCGCACCGGCCTGGGCAACCCCAGCTGGCGCAGGGACCACCCGCCCCCGCACGCCACAGCAGCCGCAGTGCAGGTGAACACCGCATGCGCTCTCTTCCTCTTGAGCACCTTGCAGTTTGCACATCCAGCAGACAGTCCGTATGTCATGCCCAGCCATGCGGCCTGCTCTCCCACCCGGGCCACCAAGCAGCCAAGTGGACCCTTGCTGACTACCCGCCCTTTGCCGCCGTCGCGTCCCATGTGCCCCCACCTCCCGCCTGCAGGCGCTGCTGGGCGCAGGCGCCAACCTGGCTGGCAAAGCGGCCATGACCGAGCTTGCATACGACTTCTCTGGAGAGAACACATTCTATGGCACACCCGCCAACCCGGCAGCTCCGGGCCATGCCCCCGGCGGCAGCAGCAGCGGCTCAGCGGTGAGAGGCGGGGGGGCATGCTGCCACTGGGCATGTATGGGTGTGGGTGGGGTGGGGGAGTATGCGGCTGGCTTGCGTCGTATCGGCCCGCATAGTTGCTTGTTCGGGTTGTTCCCCACCCACCTCTGCACCACATCAGCGCCACCCTGCGCTGCTCACCTTTGAGCTTGCCACCCTGGCAGTCGAGGCAGCCCCCACACGCCCAGCCAGCCTTCAAGCCACCGATCGCACGCCGCACGCCTTAGTTCTGCCCACCCTGCAGGTGCTCGTGGCCTCTGGCGAGGTAGCCTAAACCCTAAAACCTAAAACCTAAAACCTCAATTCCGTCCACCCTGCAGGTGCTCGTGGCCTCTGGCGAGGTAGCCTTTGCGCTGGGAGGCGACACGGCAGGCTCCGTGCGCGTCCCCGCCTCCTTCTGCGGCGTGTTTGCCTGCCGCCCCACCCACGGCAGGGTCAGGTGGGGGCGTCGCCTGTGTGAAGCCCTGCCTGCCTGCCTGCCTGCCTGCCTGCCTATTGAATTTGCAACAGGTGCATGCTGCCTAGAGTCGTACTCTGTCCGGGCAGGGATGCCGTGCAGTACCCACGACCTGCAGTACCATGCCATGCCTGCTCACACAGCGCCCCTGCCCCTTCCCCTGCCCCTGCACTGCAGCATGGCGGGCGCGGCTCCCCTGGCGCCCTCCTTTGACACGGGTGCGCTGCCCTTGTGCCCTCCTGGTGTTGCGAATCATGGCAGGAACAGGCCTTGCCTGCCCAGAGATTTGGCATGTGTGCTCAGCTTGTCCTACAGTTGGCATCAGCGTCTAGCCTCTCCCACAGCGCTCTCCATCTGCCTGATGCCTTTGGCTTCGCGTCCTGTCAGGCTCTTCAGTCGCACGCCCTTGGGCTGTACAATGATTCTTCCTCATCTGCCTGTGCTAACGTGACACCCACTCGGGCCCTTTTCTGTTGCCATTTGTTTTGTTGAAACTGCAGTCGGCTGGTTTGCACGCGACGCAGCGCTGCTGGCGGCCGTCGGCCGCACGCTGCTGGCAGGCAGCGACGCCGGCACGCCCGCCCAGCAGCAGTTTGGCGGCAGCTGGGAGCTGCTGGTGCCCCAGGCAAGTACAGTGTCAGTGTCAGTGTCAGTGTCAGTGTCAGTGTCAGTGTCAGTGAAGCAGCTTGGGTGTACTCTACATCACACAATGCAGCCTGGGCAACGAGAACACCCCTTGCCCACGCGCCACTGCCCCCTTCTGTGCCGCCTATGCGGCGATACAGCGCCACAAGACGACTCCCCTCCCCTAGGCCTAGCGTGCTCGCAATTGTGCCCTCATGCTCCCTTGTTTTCATAGCCCTAGCTTGCTCACACATGTGCCCCCCACTCTCCCCTTTTGTGTGCAGGACGTGCTAGAAGTGTGTGACCCTCTTGTGGCCCAGCACTTTAGCGCCACCCTGCTGGAGCAGCACGGCGAGGCGCTGGCGGCAGCGGCGGGCGGGGCGGGCGCGCCTCGCCACATCACCCTGGCCGACGGAAGCACTGGGGAGCTGTCCTCCTGGGCGGACGCATTTGCTGCCCTGCACGTGAGCGACATCTCCTGCCATCCAACTCTTTCAATCGATCAATACTCATTTGCATTTCAAGTCCACGGGGAGCCAGCAACGGTCCCCATGGGACAGGGTGGGGGCAGTGTATCGGAATGGAGTGCTCGATGCCTACCTAGCTTGTGCTGCCGGCCTGTTGCATGCGGCGTTCACAATTGTCACCAGGGCTTACTTCCACTCCCAATGCCACCCCTCTTCCTGTGAGCCAGTCTGACCGGGCCTCCCTGGGTGCCCGCCCGCCTTCCCTGACAACCCCTCCTCCACGCTTCCCTGCCACTCCTTCCTGTGATCTTGTCCGACCGGGACTTCCTGGGTGCCAACCCGCCTCCCCTGACAACCCCTGGCCTTCCTCCTCCTGCTCCATGCTGTCCTGCTGCAGGGCAAGGAGGTGTGGGACACTCTGGGCCCCTGGTTCACCGGGCCCAGCAAGCCGGTGGTCAGGTGAGGCCCTGGGCTTGGCCTGGTGTCGGATTCTCACCAATTGCGCATTCATGCAATATTGCCGCCTTGACCACGCCATGCACGGCACAGCAGGCTTCTGAGCACCCGCAGGCAGCCAGGCACAGCATCAGACTGGCACTTCTTCTGGCGCTTCGTCTCCTTTGATGGGCAGATGAACTGCTCCTACTTACTTCCCCTTCCCCTGCCCCTTGCAATGCCCGCAGTGCGCCTATCACGCAGCGCCTCAAGGCAGCCAGCCTGGTCACCGAGGGGCAGGCGGCGGCAGCCAAGCAGCACGCGGACGCAATCGCGGCCCGGCTAGGCGATTTGCTGGGAGGCCACAGCGTGCTGCTGCTGCCAGCCACTCCTTTCCCAGGTGGGTTGACCCCCCGGCCTGGGTTGAGTTGAGCTGGTCTCAGAGCAGAAAACCACTGCTTGTGTGCTGAGCTATTAACCCTTTTACTCGCCTGCCTCGTAAAGCATTCTTCACCCCCTCTTCCTTGACACCCCAGGTGGGGCGGGACCACCTGCCTGCCATGCATCCAGCTGGACCGAGGCCTAGGCCCATGCCCTTGCGGCGTCCTTCACTTTTCAACTGATTCCCCTTATGCCTCACGGGTTGTTGTTTACCACCCCTCTCATATGGAAGCCACCCTCCCCTGCCAAATCCAATCACTGCCCTGCAGCTCCTCCTGTGGGTTGCAACCTGGAAGCCCAGCCGAGAGCAGTGCAGCGCCTGATGGCACTCACAAGCATCGCCAGCCTGGCGGGCCTGCCGCAGGTGCGCCTCTAGTTCTCATTTTTTTACCCTTATTAGGAAGTTTTTTTTCAGGAATGTTTGGTCGACTTCTTGGTTTCAGAGGAGCCGTACTTATCACAACAGGAAGTTATGGGGCTGCCCATCTGGGGGGAAGACGATTCATGTGCTTAGCTCTCCAATTTGTGCTCCCAAAGGTTCACAAGGGCAGCAGCTTTGCCGCAATGCGCGAGGCCCCGAGAGGCGGGCAGGGCAGCCCCTGTCCTGCCTGGTGTCGCCTGGCAGGCATTCTCAGTCTTCCACCGGTGGCACTGTGGAGCAAAGCATGGCATGCGTGGAGCCCAGCACCAACGCAGGCAGCCCCAGGCACCCCGCACCCATTCACCCCGCACCTGCTTCTGCAGGCTCCCCACCCCGCTCCTATGCCTGGTGGCCCTCCGTCCCTGACTGCTGCTGTGCCTGGTGTCTCGCCCCTCCTGCCTGCTGCAGATCTGCCTCCCGCTGCTCACCCTGCCCAACGGCCTGCCCCTGGGCGTTAGCATCATCGGCCCACACGGATCAGGTGGGCAGGCTTACGTAATAGTAGACTGCCAGCCTGGCAACGCTGTGCTGCTGCCCATCGGATGCAGCAGGATCCTCTTCTGATTCGCCCCAACTTGTCACGACCCCTGTTTGTTGCCGTGAGCAGGCCGCTTCCTGTTCCGCCTTGCCCTCGTTTCAATTGAATGCCAGCTTACTCCAGCTCCCTTGCCTGCCCCGCGCATGCGCCGACCACCTGTGCCACCTGCCCTGGCCTGCTTTAAAACTACGCCCCTCACTGCCTCACGCACACCGCACATCGTGCCCTCCCTCCCTTTCTACAATCAACCCCCAATGCACCACAGATGAAGCCCTGCTGGACCTGGCTCAGGTGCTGACCGCGGCTGTCACCGGGCAGGCCGCTCCCGAGGCGGCCAACGGCACGCACTTCACGCCCCCTGTGTGCGCTGCCATGCTGCCGCCCGGGCTGGACGACCCAAAGGTGGGGGGGCGGGAGGGAGGGAGGGGAAGGAGGGAGGGGAGCGGGCACCAGGGACTGTTCTGTAATGGTTGCTGTTGGCATGTGCAGCGCTCCTCGCTCCTCACAGTGAATCCGGCGTTTGTGCGTGCTGTCACATTGGCCCAAGCTGCAGCAGCAGTGCCACTCTCTCTTTAGGGCAAATCTGGCGCCTGAGCTTCGTCATTCAGTCCGTTTCGGCCGCCTTAAGCACACCAAACATGACCACATCCAATACTACACTTGATATGGCCACTGACACACGTGCTGTGCCTGCCGCCACATTGGCAACCAGGTCTGGCGCCTGCGCTTCAGCATCCAGTCCAACCCGCCGCCCCTTACGCACCACACACGCCAAGGGACGCATCTGAACACACCATGCCACTAACACGTGTGCTGTGCCTGCCTCCCTCCCCCCCGACCTTGCCAGGTCTGGCGCCTGCGCTTCATTGTTCAGTCCACCCTGGCGCCTGGGCGCACAATGGAGGACCACGCACGCCACCTGCCAGAGCACCACGCCTACCTGGCAGGCCTGCAGGCAGAGGTGGGCCAGCTGCCTGCACATGTCAAGTGCAATGCCATGGATGGATGGATGGATGCCTGGCGACCTGCAAGAAAATTCAACTTACGGATCCACACAAAGAATCGGGCCTTTGACTGGCTGGCTGGCAGGCTGGGAAATTTACAAACACACCCCCCACTCCCCTTTGCTCCGCCCACGCTCACAGACCCTCCATCATGCCCCCTCTCTACCTGCCTGGACAGTCTGCTTTGCCCTCAGTGGCGCCTCCCTCACCCTGGAGGCCCCCACTCTTTCATCCCTCCCTCCCACCTTGCTGCCCCCCTCAGCCCCGCCCCCGCCCTCCTCTCCTCGCCCACATTCACCCGCACGGCCTGCTTGCCTTCATGGGCCCTCCCCAACGCTCAAGACACACGACTGCTGTCACTCTGCCGCATCTCCACACTTGCCCCCCTTCTCCCCTCCCCCTCCTCCAATGCAGGGCCTGCTTGCCTTCATGGGCCCTTTCCTGACGCTCGAGGCGCACGACTGCGGGGACGGCATGTTCTGCCTGCGGGCCCAGAATGCAGAGGAGGCGGCGGCCATCGTGGCCCGCAACCCCTTCCACAGGCGCGGCATCCGCACCGCCACCGTACGTCCCTGGCTGGAGAAAATCCTCGACTGACGTGGAAACACAGCGCACCCTCGACTGGGGAAGATCCTCGGCTGATGAGGCGGCGCTGATGTGGCGGCAGGCCACGTCATTGGCTGAAGATGACTTGGCTGCACGTGACTGGCGTTGTGGCCAGCGCGCTCGTGTTCGCACCGCAAGTGGTTGTGTGATTTCGACATGTTACCAGTTGTTTTGAGAGAGCCTGAAACTAGATCCAACTGTTGGGGAATGGTGGCGGTGCCTGCCACAAAGCCTCCCCACAAACCCCGTCATCTTCGCCTTTTGTTTTCTTCTCGAGCACGTCTTGATGATTGGCCTTTGTGTGCACGACTGTATTGACTTACATATATTCTTCTTCCTGCATGCCCTGTAAAGCCGAGGCCCTTTGGCAGCGGCAGGGCAGCAGGGTGGGCATGCACGAGTGCATAGCAGAGTCGAGGGAGGGGAGGAGGCACCCGCATCTCGAGCACGAGAATCCAAAGAGACCACAAGTGCATGACTGTCGGTGCAGTGGCTTGCAAGGGGCAAAAGGGGTAACACTGCAGGCTCCTGCAGCAGGGGCTTGTGCCAGCACATGCCTCTGTGGCCAAAACACATTTGGGCTGTTTGGCAGAAGCAAAAGAAGAAGTGGGATGGGCCTTCATGATTCTGCTACATGTCAGAACAAATTGCGATATGTATTTCAAGGGCAAACTGGACGGGCTGCATGAAGTGTTTGCGGAGAATGTGTGAACTTGAAGCCTGCGGAGGGCGTGCGAAAGGTTTGTGGTGAATGAAATGAACTGCGAAAGGTTTGTGGTGAATGAAATGAACACCAATGAACACCGATTACTGCTCAGGCCGCCCCCATCACGGCAGCGGCTCGCAATCAAACATCACTTCTTTCATGTACGCCTCCCCCACGTCCGCCCCAAAGGCCGCCTCCAGCACCCGCCGCGTCTTGTCGTTCTCCAGTTGTTTGTCGCAGTACCGGCGGTGGCCGGCGTGCAGCATGGACAGGCGGCGGCGCTGGGCGGGGCTGACGGGGTGCGCGATTTTGGCGATCTGCGAGCGCGGAACACCAGCGGGAGTTGGTGTGGGTGAGTGAGGAAAGGACGGCAAGCAGGTGTGCGATTTTGGCGATCTGCAGAGCGCGGAAAACCAGCAGGAAATGGTGTGTGTGAGGGAAGGACGGCAGGCAGGTGTGCGCCGCTTGCTAGGAGAGGTGGAATGCAGTGCAGAGTTGAAGCCCCGCGGCGGCGGCAGCAGAACCGGCTGCTTATGCAGGTCCAGAAGGCTGCCCTTTGCAGGCACGGAGGGCTGATCGATTATTTGGAACAAATTTGCCTGAAAGGCTGCCCATGCAGGTACGAAAGGGCTGCCCACTCATGTCCAAAGAAGCTGCCCATGCAGGCACTGACGGGCTGCTTAATAGGCTGCCCATGCACGCCCGAAACAACTGCCCCACAGGCTGCCCGTGCCGGCACTGCCGGGCTGCCGCACCTGCACATGCAGCTGGGTGAGTGCCAGGGTGTACTTGAGGAATCGGCCCAAGTCCTCGCTGCTCTCGGGGCGCATGATGACGCAGAGCGGGGAGAAGATGGCCTTGCCCCAGTCGGGCACGCCGCGGTTGCTCTCCAAATCGTACTTGGCTTGCAGCTCGCTGCAGGAGAGGGGCGAATCAGGGCAGTCGTGGAAAGGGTGTAACGACTAGACTAGACTAGAGAGGGAGAACAGGGCAGTCGTGGAAAGGGTGTAAGGGCAGGGAGTGGCAGCGGGGACAGCACCCCACAGGTGTTCATGAACTTTGCTTGCAGGGACACACAGTAGTTGTTACAAGGGGTGTAAAGGCGTGGGGGAAGGCAGTGGGAGGGCACCCCACGAGTTGCTCTCCAAATCGATCTTGACTTGTAGGTCACTGCAGGGGCACAAGGCAGGTGTGTATGAGAAGGCAGGGGGAGGGCAGTGGGGTGGGCATTACAGCTGCTGCAGGAGCACGCAGGCAGCTGTCGAAACGAGGTGCAAAGGAAAGGGGGAAGGCAGCGGGGAGGGCAGCGGCACCCTGCGGCCGCTCTCCGGCTGGTGCTTTGCTTGCAGCTCGCTGCAGGGACACAAAGGCGATTATGGAAGGGTTGAAGAGGCAGGGGAAGGCAGTGGGAATTCGCCCCCTTGGGCTGTAATCCTCTTCTTCCTCTTCTTTTTCCATTTGGCAAATAGATGCACAAGGCACCCCCAACCGCCCACCACCACCCCACCTGACTGGGCTTGCGTAGAAGGGCGGCAGCTGCAGGTCGGGTGTGAGTGGGCAGGGGTCCACGATGGCCAGCGACACCTTGCCCCCCATGGCCACCAAGTCCATGGACAGGATGGGCAGGTCGAACTCGAGGCGGGGAAACATGACGCAGTGGAAGACCTGCACACGAGTGCAGGGAAGGTCAGGCAGGAGTGATGCTGTGGAGGACGGGCAGTTCAAGCTGTTTTCAGGGGCACAACTCAATTCAATGATTTGCGGAAGCAGTGCGGATAGGCGAGCGCGCATAGAGCACGACAGCAGCATCCACCAAACTGGGACGCACCTGCAGCCCACCATGCCGCACCGCCACCTCCTGAGCAGCTATGCCCTCTCTGATCACACAGAATGCTTCTTGCAGAGCCCTTTTAACAAGGCCCCGCCTCACACGCACCCACCTGCAGGCCGTCCTGCCGCACCGCCACCTCGATGTACAGCTACGCCCTTGTTCACCCATCAAGCCCCAACTTCCAGAACCCAAACGCCAGCACCCACCTGCAGGCCGTCCTGCCGCACCGCCACCTCTATGTGCAGCTTGCGGAAGGCGCGGCTGGAGTAGGCTCGGTTCTCCAGCTGGAGGGAGGGAGAGGTTCGGTGGTAAAGAGAGTGGCAGGATGGGGACAGCAGGAGTGAGCACTGGAGAGAGGGAGACGTACGGGACAAAAAGAGTGGCAGGAAGGGGGCAGGTGGCGTGAGCACTGAGATGGGGCATGGCAGTGCAGTGCAGTACGGCGTGCAAGGCAGCCGCGGTACCTCAGCTGGGCGGGCGCAGGGCAGTACCTGGTGGGACCAGTGAGACATGCATGGTAGCGGAGGGGCGCAGGCAGGACAGCAGCAGAGGCGCATTGCGTCGGTGCAGCAACAAGCACGAGGGTCGTCTGCACGGCCGAGGCTGCAAGCGCACAAAATTCAAGCCCATCCAAATAACAAGAAAGAAAGAAAGAAAGAAAAGAATGAAACAGCAGAAGGAAGGGGAGGAGGCACCCCCTGCCTGCTACCTGGCCCCGCACCTGCAGCCGTGGGTAGCCGGGCTGCCCCTTCTCCGGATCCTCCATCGAGCGGAAAGAAAACTCGTCTGCGCCCTCCGGATCAATCGAGTCGAGGTAGCGGAAGCGCTGCAGGGAGGGAGCACGCGGGACGTGACGTGATGTGTGTGTTGTTATATCACGAAAGGTTCACAGCCGCATGGGATCAGGCTGCGGGTTGGGAGTAATGTTGACATCACGAGTTACGACGTAGCTTTGCTTGCGCCCTTCGCCTGCGGCGCATCGCTTACACCTCGACTGCTCCTAACTAAGCTCTCTAGTGCATTCCTCACGATACACAAAAGACAGGTGCACACAAAGCGCACCTTCCCMCCCTCCCCGCACCCAAGCCAGTCCCAGGAATGGGACGATTGGGGGGGAGCAAAACAATGACACACCGGGCTCAGCTGTGTGGGCACACACACACACACACACACACACACACTGTCCTCCCCACTCTCCCCGCACCTCGGGAAGCTCATAAAGCTTGAGCTGATCCTCCGGCAGCACGCCCCGCCAGCAGCCCTCTACCTGCAAGGAGAGGCAGGTGCACATAGTGGTGATGCGGCACAGGGAGGAGTGGGGCACACCTTACTTGTGTTTAAGCAAATCTCTCTCTCGGCAGCCCTCCACCTGCGGCACAAGAGAGGGCAGGGGGGCAGGGAGGGGAGGGGGCACAGGGAGGAGTTGGACCCAGCCCACCAGCAGCGCTCCACCTGCGGCACAAGAGAGGGCAGGGGGGCAGGGAGGGAGGGGCACCGGGCAGATGCAAACCCGTGCTGCCACACCCCGCCGTCACCCTACTCTTTGCAGACACTGACACAGGGAAGTGGCGGCAGCCCAACAGCAAGAGCAGAAACGTGCGCCCATGGGGCACAGATGCAGCGTGACGCCTTCAGGAAGCACAAATGCATGCAGGCGCCTGCCCTGCCCTTGCCCTGCCCTGCCTTGCCCTGCCTCACCTGCGCCACCAGCTCCTGAATAACTGGGCAACTGCCCTGACCTGCCCTGACCTGCCTCACACACATGCCAAGCCCTGCCCTGCATCACACACATGCCCTGCCCTGCCCTGCCCTGCCCTGCCACACCTGCGCCACCAGCTCCTGGATGGCTGGGCACAGCTTGTCGTTCAGCCGCCACCCGCTGGTGCCCATGATCTGCACAGCCTCAGCCCAGGTCAGGCGCCCCTCTGCAGCTCCAGCGGGGTGAGGCAAGCAAGCAGGCAGGCGGGTT
>JTEE01000031.1:468682-481790 GCA_002896455.3 Chlorella sp. ArM0029B
GTGGGCGAGCGGATGGGTGGGTGGGACGGACGTGAATCAGGCTGGTATGTGAGGCAAGCAAGACGGCAGGCGGGCGGGTGGGTAGGTAGGTGGGTGGGTGGGACGTGAAGTGGGCACGTAGCCAGCAGGCGGGCTGCGCCATGCCCTCCTCTGACCCACAGCGCTACCGGGGGTGGAAGCCACCGGGGATAGAGGGAGTCGATGACGGGGGGGACAGAGGGAGCGAGTGGAAAGGAGAGGTCCGCACCGCGCTCACAAGTCGCCACGGACCCCCCCACCCCTCTCCACCTCACCCTTGCATCTCCACCCTTGGGATCAATGACAGTATTGCCTCTCACACCCCCGCCCTCACAAGGCAGCGCAATCGGCCCCACCCGCCCCTGCTCCTCACCGGGCAGGTCGAGATCCTCGGGCCGGGAAGTTTCAATTCCCGAGGCCCCCAGCCCGTCGATAAAGTCCTGCAGCATCCGCTCAGCTTCCGCCAGCTCCTCAGCCGTGGGGGGCACCTCTGGGCCTGCCTCCTCTGCTGGCGGGGCGCTGCCGGCCGGCCCTGCAGCAGCTACTACTGTTGAGAGGCTGCGCCGGTGCTGCCGCCGCTGCTGCGGCGTGCACTGCTGCCAGGCAGAGCGGCAGGCGGGCGGCGGTGGCGGAGGCGCCGTCACCGGCGCTGCCCGCCCCACCGTCACTGTGGAGCGGCAGGCGCGGCTGCTCGCTGCCATCACGCGCATTGAGGCCATATGTCACGAAGAGCCAAGCTGGAGAGGCGCTGGTCCAGTGAATTGGCCAGCTTGTGATACGCAGGCACCAACAGTGACGCTACCAGCCACGACTGGAACGGAAGGTCTGATCGTGATGCCTGGTTGTTTGGGAAGCGTTGAAGTGGGCGCATGCAGTGTACCTGCTGCCGAAGAAGACACGCTGAGGTGGCAGCGAGAGCTCCTCACGCTGGGAGGCTTGCCTGCAAATTGGCGCATGCATTGCAAGCAGCCTTTGCTTACAGGACGGTGCCCGGCACCCCGCGCGCGCAAGCAGCGAACGTCTGGTCTGGCGGCGGCTGCAGCAGAAATTCTGGCATATTGCAGCGATGTCTTTCGACGCCACGGGGCTGGACCCCCGGCTGCTGCGGGCCCTCGCCAAGCGCGGCTTTGAGAAGCCCACTCCCGTGCAGGCAAGGCGCTCGGCAGGGGCAGACGGGTTCCCAGGGCCGATTGCAGCGCACTCAGGCTCGCTTCGCAGTGCATGCGGGCCTGCCATTGCGCCAACGGCTGTCCCCCACTGCTGCCGCCGCCAATGCCGCCGCCGCCACCGCCGCTGCTGCTCACCCCCAGTATGCGCCTCGCCGTGCTGCAGGCTGAGTGCATCCCCAAGGCGCTTGAGGGGCGCGACATTGTGGCCCGGGCGCGCACTGGCAGCGGCAAGACGCTTGCCTACCTGCTGCCCGCGCTGCACCGCGTGCTTGCCGGCGGCAAGGGGCGCGTGGGCTGGCAGGCACTTGTGCTGGTGCCCACACGCGAGCTCTGCGAGCAGGTGGGGCTTGATTAATGTGGGGAGAAACAGACGCAGATGTGACGACTGCCGCCGCCAGGTGCAGCAGGCGGCAGACTGCGTGTCTCGGGTGGTTGGGCGGACGCGGTGCGGCTCAAGTGCACTCTGCCTGTTGCGCGGCATGGCCAGCCTGGGCGCACACCGGACAGCAGCACTCTCCCCCTCCGCATGCCACCCTCTAATCAAGGGGCAGCACCCGGGACGGAGGCAACAGCTAGCGTCCTGCACTTCTGAATGCATGGCTGCTGCTGCTGCTGCTGCCTGGCCATTGTGCAGGTGAAGGAGGAGGGCGCCAGCGTGGCGGCCGCCTGCGGCGCTGACCTGTCGGCCACCGCAATTGCTGGCGACGCCCCGCTGCGCGCGGCCTGCGCCACTGCGGGGCAGCTGGTGGTCACCACGCCTGCCAAGCTGGCACAGATCCTGAAGGAGGGAATCCTCACACCCAAAATGCTGCAAGAACGGCTGCAGGTACGGATGGGGGGCAGGGCGGGGGAGGGCCTAGTCTAGCCTCGTTGCTACAGCGTGTGACATCCCCTTAGAGAGAGGATTGTAGTGTTTGAAGTCTAAGACGGGCGCGGTGGGCGAGGGGACGGGAGGCAGGGGGCGGGGTTGCGCCGCCTGCACGCATGCATACAACACGGCTTGTGTGTGTGTGCCTGTGTGCCTGTGCGGGCACGCCAGCTGGCTGGCTGATGACTGGGCGCACCTTGCCACCTTGCCGCTCCCTCCCCCAGCAACCGCCCTGGCTCCCCATCTGCAGCCCTTGCTCGCCAACCTCCCATGCGTTGTTTCCCCTGCCTCTCTGTCCTCCCCTTGCCTTCACTTTTGCTTCCTCACAAACTCCATCCTGTCTCCTTCCTCTTCTTCCCTCCACAAATGCCTCTTGTCCCCTTCTTCTCTCCCTCTCAATCTCCCTCACCAAATGCATAATATCTCCCACCTCTTCTTCTCCTGTTTCAGGTGCTGGTCCTAGATGAGGCAGACCTGCTGCTGTCATATGGGTACGAGGAAGATGTGCAGGCACTGGCCCCCCAAATCCCCCGCTCCTGCCAGTGCATGCTGATGTCAGCAACCAGCAGCGCTGACGTGGACCGGCTCACCAAGCTGGTACTGCACAACCCGCTGGCGCTCAACCTGCTGGGCAAGGCGACCGGAGAGGTGGGTGGGCGGGTGCTGCAATGCAATCATGGGCAGGCAGGGTGGCATGCAAAGGAGCCGGGGGCAGGTAGCAGTGGTGTGGTGGGCACAGCAGCCTTTTACTGGCCCTTGTTCTCCCAGGCCAGGCGACCGGAGATGTGGGTGAGTGATGCAGTGTGTTATTGACAGGGTGGCATGCGTTATTGACAGGGTGGCTTGCATTATTGAGAGGGTGGCATGCAAAGAGCCTGGGGGGAAGGCAGCAGTGCTTTCATATTGCGCCCCACTTATGTACATCAAGCACGCTGCTCTTGCTCAGATCGCAGGCTCACATTCCTGATTCCCCTCCTTGCATCCTGCCTCATCCCGCAGGCGGGTGCCGCAGCCACAGCAGGCGCAGCGGGCGGCGCTGCCGCTGAGATTGAACACTTTCGGGTGGACCTGCCGTCAGGGTGTGACAATGGCGGGCCCGCGGCGGAAACTGCGGAGAAGCTGCTGCACCTGCTGGCCCTGCTGAAGCTGAACCTGGTGCAGAGGAAGGTGAGGTAGGGACAGGGGGAAGCTGCGGGGAAGCTGCTGCGCATGCTGGCGCTGCTGGCACTGACCCGTTGCCGCGCAAGGCGGGTGGAATGGGGCAGGGGCGGGGCGGGCTGGGTGAGGCTAGGGGCGCGCTTGTTTCCTGTGTGCGTTGTGGGGGCATTTCAGCAGAGGTACGGAGCGGGTGGGTGGGTGAAGGGCTCTTGCCCTGCTCATCTTCCCCTGCTCATCAATCACAAACCCCCGCGCCCCGCCACCGCGCTTCTTCAAATCTTAATTTGCTGGTTTAACTTTCCAACCCGCAGGTGCTGGTGTTTGTGAACAGCGCGGAGAGCGGCATGCGCGTCAAGCTGTTTCTGGATGCCTTTGGAGTGCGGGCCGCCGTGCTCAACGCCGAGCTGCCACTCAACTCCAGGCACCACATCCTGCAGGTGGGGCCGGTCCTGTGGGGCACAATTGGGGTGGGGCGGGTCCTGGAGGGGCGGAAGCGGGTCGCTTGGGGCCATAACAAAGTGGGGCCGGTCCTGTGGGGCACCTTGGGGCCATAACTGGGGCGGGGCGGGTCCCGGAGGGGCGGAAGCAGGTCACTTGGGGCCCAGCTGTGGCGGCTGCGTGCTCCGCAGGGCTCCGCGTGCACATGTGGGCCTGCGCCTGCAGTATCTGTACTGGGGGTGTACAGCTGAGATTGTAGCGTGGCGCAATGCCCGGCACATTGGCACTCGTGTTTTACGACTGCTGCCTTCCCTGCTGCCTTCCCTGCTGCCTTCCCTGCTGCCTTCTCTGCTGCCTTCCCTGCTGCCTTACTTGTTTGTTTGTGTTGATCTGTAGTCCCCTCTCTTGCTTCCCTCTTCTCCCGCACTGCAGGAGTTCAACAAGGGCCTGTTTGACTACCTGTGTTGATCTGTAATTCCCTTTCTTGTTTCCCTCTCCTTCCGCACTGCAGGAGTTCAACAAGGGGCTGTTTGACTACCTGATAGCCACCGACGACGTGCACGCCGCTGGCGAGGCGGGCGAGGGGCAGCAGCAGCGCAAGCGCAAGGGGCGGGACGGCGGCGGCGGCGGCGGCAAGAAGGGCGGCCAGGGGGCGCGCAAAGACGAGGAGTTTGGGGTGACGAGAGGCATCGACTTCAAGGGCGTCCACACTGTCATCAACTTTGAGATGCCGGGCAGCACGCAGGGGTGAGCGAGGGGTGAGGGAGCGCTAGCTAGAACTGCCTGTGCCAGCCGGGCCGGCAGGTATGGGGTAGCCTCAATTCAACTGTGATGGGGGGACAGGGAGCTCAGGCAGAGGGGGCACTGCTTAGCTAGCCTGCGTGATCTGTGCACCCTTCACAGGCTGACGTTCATCTGCATGAGCTGCGGTCCTTCTGTGGTCCTTCAACAGAAGGCTCTTGCTACGCCTGTGAAGCACCGTCGCCTTCCTCCCCTGCCGCGTGCCCTCGTGTTCCCGCACTGCCTCCTTCTGACTTCTGCCAGACTCTCTCTTCCCGTCCCCTCAACCCTGGTACTGTCCCCCTGACACTGTCTCCCTCGCCCCCTTCTCCCTGAAACAACCCCCTTTGCCCCCTCATCCTCTGACACCCTATCCCCTTTTTCCTCTGACTAAACATTACTCCACAGGTATGTGCACCGTGTGGGGCGCACGGGGCGCGCCGGGGAGGCCGGCTGTGCCGTCACGCTGCTGTCACCCTCCGACGCCGCCTTTGCTGCTGAGCTGGACGCCATGCTGGCAGCGCCGCCAGCTGGCGCGGGGGGAGACCAGCAGCCACCTGCCGCCGCGGCAGCCCAGGCGGACACCGGCAGCGACAGCGACAGCGACAGTGGCAATGAGGAGGGGGCGGCGGGCAGCGGCAGCGGCGCGGCGGGGCTGCGGCCGCACCAGCGGCTGACAAAGGCGGCGGTGGATGGGCTGCGGTACCGTGCAGAAGACGTGGCGAGATCCATCACCAGAAACGTTATCAAGGAGGTGCGCGGGGCTGTGTTCAGATTGACAAAGTCAGGCAGGGGGCTGGAGTACATTACTGAGGGTGTGGCGAGATGCATCAACAGGAAAGTGCAGCATCCAGAGGGGGGAGTGTGTGCACAAATAAGCGTGGGATGGAGCCGCTTAGGGTGGAGTGTATGGGTGGGTGGCGAACCGCATGAAGGCGTGGCTGGGCTGGCTTGCACATGCCGGCTCGGTGCAGGTGTGCCATGTGTGCTGAATCAGATGCCCCCTGAACCCTAAACCTTAAAACACCGAATCATGAACCCTAAACCATGAATCACATGCCACCATCAGTGCAGTGCCCACGAGCCAACCGCGCCTGGCCCTGTCCTGCCCTGCATTGTCTTGCGCTGATCCTGATCCCTCTCCCACCTGCTCACTTGCCTGCATCAGGCTCGTGCCAAGGAGCTGAAGAACGAGCTGCTCAACTCGCAGCGGCTGGCGGCCTTCTTTGAGGAGCACCCAGGAGGTGGGGGGGGGAGAAGTTAGGCGTGGGGTGAGGTGTGTGGACGGGCTTGGGTGTGGGGTGAGGGCAGGGCTTGGTGGGGCAGGGCTTGGGTGTGGGGTGAGGGGAGGGCTTATGTGTGGGGTGAGGGAGGAGTTGNTGGGGGTGGGGGGTGAGGGAGGACTGGGGGTGGGATGGTGGCAGATGGGAGCAGAAGGTGGCAGAGGGATCCCGCGAGGATGCCCATCAAGCGGGCTTGCCGCAGGCAAGAACACACCCTGCTCCATGTCATGCCCGCTCTGCCCGCCCGGCTGCCTGAACCCGCCTCTGCTGAAACAGCAACCCCGGCCCTGCCCCCTGATGCACTGCCGCCTTCCCCCATGCCCCCTCCCCATCCCATCTCCCCACAGACCTCAACCTCTTGAAGCACGACAAGCCCCTGGCGTCTGCGGGCGCGGCGGCAGCGGCGGCACACCTCAAGCACCTGCCCGCCTACCTGCGGGACCCCACGCTGCAGGGCAAGAGCTTCGTGGGCAACAGCGGTGAGTGGGGGGACGGGCCTGATTGCTGGGGCGATGAGTTGGTGGTGGGATAGGTTGCGGAGACCGGTGATGGGTTGGGGCGAGCGGTGTGGGGAGCACTGGCTTGAGAATTCAGCTGAGGGGGCTGTCCACTGGCCCCTGGCTTGATTTAAACTGCAGTGGGCTGGCTGCCCACGCATTACTGCCACCGAGGCAGAAGTTGAAAGGGTCCGGGCCGGCGGTCAGTCAGTCAGGCAGGCAGGCAGCCGCACGGCACTTTGCACATGTTGTGTTTCCCCCCACTGGCCTCAACGTCTTCTCACACCACGCGCCGTGAGTTTCCCCCACCCCTTGGTCCCCCTGCAGGCCGCGGCGTGCTGCCGGTTCGCAAGCGGCGGAAGACAGAGGGGCTGGACCCGGTCAAGGGGTTCCTGCGGGCGCCACGCAAGGGCGGAGAGGCCAAGTGAGCCTCCGCTGCCGGCCGGTGCCTGTGCCTGTGCCTCCGCTGGGCTAGCAAGCAGTGCTGGCTTTCACATGTGCCTCCGCTGGGCTAGCAAGCAAGGCTGGCTTTGTGCATGTGCCTCTGCGGGCAAACAGGGCTGGGTTTGTGCCTCTGCCTGTGCTAGCAAGCAAGGCTGGCTTGTCTCCTGTGCCTCTGCTGGCAAGCAAGGCTGGCTGGTGCCCGTGCCTTTGCCAGCAACCAAGCAGTGCATCGCTTCCAGCGCTGCACCCTTGCTGCTGCCTGCCCGCTGCCTGTCGGGCTGCACCGCATCTTCTTCCTCAATGCGAGTTCCCTCCTACAGATCATCGCAACGGCCAAATGCCCTCCCCCGTTGCACTCAACTTTACCGCTTGTTGCGCCCGCCCTCCACCCNCACCACTACTGCAGCGAGGACGAGACCGAGCTTGAGAAGTCTGCCAGCGCTTGGGGCAAGAAGCACCGGCCCAAGGGCAGCAAGGGCAAGGGGGGCGCAGACTTCAAGCCCAAGCAAAACGTGCGCAAGGGCAAGTCGCGCAAGCGGTGATGCTGCCGTGGCAGCGGGTCTCTAGGTTACCAAGGGACCGGCCCGCCTTGCCGTCTGATCATCTTTGATGATTGGCTTAATCGAAATATTATCATTGCAAGTTGTGTTGCGACATGGCTGGGTACCTTCACTGTATAAGACACTGTAACATTCACAATCAGGGAAGGCAGGACACAGCAAGTTGGAGCGCTTCGCTAAGCGCAGCTGGGACAGATATGGCGGGGGGGTCGGTCAGTGGCACGCGCATAACAGCAGGTAGCAGCTGCAGGGGTGTACGTGTGCATCGAAGGGGTGGATGGTACAGCCGCAGAGCTCCCGACGCATCTGCGGCACACTTTTGTGTTGCTGCAACTGTCAAATGAACCAATGAATGGCTGATGAAGACGTGCGCGTGCCTCCACTTGCTGAAGCTGCTCAGGCCTCGCCCACCGCTACCTGTGCGTGCCAATACGCAGCCACATTTGTGTGCTGCAAAACTGCCCAACAGCTGCTCAGGCGTCTGCCAGCGCCGCCTCCACCGTGGCCGCGTCTGCAGTCCACCCCACGATGCCGCCCTGCGCATGGATCATCTCGACGGCCGACTCCTTGAACTTTGGGAAGTAGCTAGCTGCAGGGGGGGTAGGGGCGGGGCGGGGCAGGGAACGTTTGGTGGTCATGTGGCGGCATCGGCTGCCCTCTCTGGGGTTCTCCCTGATGCATCTGCAGCGCACACAAATGTGCCGCCGCAGCGCTGTGAAAGCAAAATAAGAATGAAACCAAAAGGTGTGGGGGGGTTAAGAGGGGAGGAGTGGGTGGCAATGAATGCACTCTGGCTCATGTTCTGAGTGGCAGCAGGGGGGGGAGGGGCCTATAACGGTGGAACAGCAGCACACAAGCTGTACCTCAGGCCAGCTGTCCTGCTTAGTTCAGTGCCGGTTCAGATCGCGTGGTGCGGGGCAGGAGCAACCTTGCAATGAATACAAGGCAGGCTCACCGGTTGCGTCGGTGACCAGCAGGCATTCATACCCCCGGTCGTTTGCCTCCCGCATGCTCGTCTGCACGCACACCTGCGGCACTCAAGAAGAAGTAGGAGATGGAGAAGGAGACGGAGAAGATTACAACCCGAGGGCGTAGGGTTGAGGAAATTGGAGGGTAGGGCAGAAGCCAGGGCAGGGCAAGGCAGCGGGCAGCGGTGGCAGGTGGCAGGGCGTGAAGTAAGGAGGGGGCGGGACAGCGGGCTGCGTGCAGTTAGTCATGCAGCTAGGCACGGTGTGGCATGCGGAAAGACTTGGGCACCCTGCCTCCGCCGCGGCACACAATCAGCAGACAGAACGGGCCACCCAGACAGCCAGGCCGAGGGGCAGTTGTCGCCTTTGTGGCGCCGCCCACAAGCAGCAGCAAAGATAAGGCAGATTTGTAAGTCAAGAGAAGCAGTTAAATACACGGGCAGAGCAGTTCACCCGAGGTGAGGTACCCGGAAAGGGAAAAAGGCAGAAAAGGAGGGTTGGGTGGCACACTACAGCCAGGCCGAGGGCAGGGGGTGCCCCACCTCTGTGGTCACCCCCACACACAGCAGCCCAAAATTGGCAGACGCATGCATAGAATGAATCAGCACGTGTGGCAAACCAGCTTGCAAGCCACCACAAGAAAGTGCATGGCCCACCTCTGTGGTCACCCCTGCAAAGAGGAGGTGCGTGATGCCGCGCTTCTGCAGGCGCTCGTGCAGGCCGGTGGCGTAGAAGGCACCCTTGCCCGGCTTCTCGACAAGCATCTCACCCTGCACTCGTTGCGGGGAACATGTTTCGCTGTTTGTTAGTGGCTGCATGTGGGCGGTTGATGTGGTTGAAAATTGAAGGAGTGCCACCGTAGCCAGGTGGTCAAAAGTGTGGTTGGCGCACAGCAGTGCTGCCCTGCAGAAGGAGGCCACGTCAGGGGCGCCCGCTCTGGCTACCCAATGCAGCCCTGGCCACCTTGACTCCCTTGGAACTCCACACCTTCAAGCTTGAGAAACCGCCGTCAAGGTGTTATAAACCACCCCCGCCCACTGGCGCCAGCTCACCTCTCGATGCCACACAGGGCAATTGCGTAGAGCTGTGAATAACTGTAAAGTAAAGACTGGACTCATCATCACCCTCGCCCCGCTCGGTTGTGGGTTCATCTCGCTTCCTGGCGAAGAAGAAGTAAACTAGCTCACCTGTGCTGTGCATGCTTTCATTCATGACACGTGTAGTACCGCAGCGCGTGTAAGACCCCAAGTCAAGCCAGCTCACCTCCAGGGGTGCCACCTCATCCACGATTCCGTTGCCATGCTCCCCAGCCACCAGAATGCGGCCCATGCTGCCCTCATCGCCGATGCGCAGGCCGGGGGGGAGGTTGCCGCGCGTGAGCTTGGAGGGGGGCAGGTCTGCGCAAATGCGTGCCAGGCAGCAGACGTTGTAGGGATGTTGTACAGATTTTGTTTGTCTGGCAAAGGAGGGGAGCGGAGCAGGGGTGCAGGCCGACGACAGAGCAGGGAGCGCATGTGTGAGCAGTGCAGGATGGCGGGCGGGCAGCACCGCTCGGTGTGGACCAGCACAGCCCAGCCCAGCGCAGCACAAGGCAACGCGGAACGGTGCAGCACAGCACGGAACAGCACAGCACACGTAGCATAGCACAACGCACCTCCCACATGACAGGTCGGGCTTGTGCGCTTTAAATGTGTGCACTACTATCAGGCATGCACAGCACAGCACAGCGCAGCACAGCACAGCACAACACACGACAGGTCGGGCTTCTTCGCTTTAAATGTGTGCACCACTATTAGGCATGCACAGCGCAGCACAGCACAGCGCAGCACAGCACAGCACAGCACAGCACAGCGCAGCACAGCACAGCGCAGCACACCCCGCACCTGACAGGTCGGGCTTGTGCGCCTCAAGTGTGTGCACCACCAGCAGGCCTGCACTCCGAGCGGCGGCCAGCAGGCGCTGCGCCGCGGGCAGGCATGCCTGCACACAGCACAGCGGGGGAGGCAGCGGCAGCAGCACTTCACGCAAGGGAAGAAGCAGCGGGGGAGCATACAGGAGCCAGCTCATTGACCATTTCCCCCAACCCCCAGCTCTTGAACCCTCCGGTCCGTCCTCCTTTTGTCTTGTACTGCGCTGCCGTTGGTGCCAAGACATACACAGCCCTACCCCAAAGGAGGCTGGCAAAGACCAAACTCAGGCAATCACTCCCCTGTAATCATACAAGCTGCAGCACACCTTTGGCCCCACACCCTCCCTCCAGCATGAACGCCTTCACCACAAATCAACCACAACTCAACAGAAGTGGTCCCCTCCCTTCCCCCTCATGTGTCCATGGTACACAGATTCCATGGTACACAGATTCCATGGTACACACACACACCAAACACACAACCTGCACCTCACCTTGAGCAGCCCCACTTCGTTGCCCAGGGTGGCCCCAAACCCTCCCTCCAGCATGAAGTCGCGCTGGAAGTCAATCATGACCAGAGCGGTGCCCCCCAGGGGCAGGCGGTAGGGGTAGGGGCAGGAGGGCACCTCGGCTATGCGGCTGGGCGCTGCAGGCAGGGATGAGAGGTGGGCAGCACGTGCTCATGTTACAAGGGGCGGGGCAGGTTGGGTGGGAGGGTGCATGATCCAACAACAGGGCAGTGCCCCAAGGGCAGGCGGTAGGGGGAAGGGGCAGAGGCGGGCACCTGGGCCATGCCGGTGGGAGCTGCAGGCAGAGATGGGAGGTTGGGAGCATGCGTGACACAGAAAGCGGGGTGTGCTCCAGGGGCAGGGGCAGGGGAAGGGGCGTATGGGCACATCGGCCACACTGCTGGGGGCTGCAGGGGTGGGCCCGGAGGGCAGGGGTGGGCCCGGAGGGCGAGTGAGGGTGCAGCGTGATGGGAAGGGGGATGATGGTCGTCATTTTGGGGCTCTGAACCCCCGGAAAAACAAAGCAGGCAGGCGGGTCGGCAGGCAATGTTAGTGCACATTCACGCACCTGCACTTCCGTTCATCTTCACGGGCTGCTCCACTTCTTCTTCTTCTGCTGCTGCTGCTGCTGGCGCTGCTGCTGCTGCGGGCTCTCCCATGGCGGCCAGGAGGGCTTCAGATGTGGCCACTGCGAATAGAAGGGTGCACAAGCGGGTGGGTCAGGTTACGGTTTACAGGGCTGGAGGTTTGTTATGGGAAGTATGGGATGAGCGCCAGCAGCGGGGGCACGGCTGCTGGCAGGGCTTCAGAGGTGGCCACTGCAGGCAGGGAGAAAGCGTTCGTGGCAGCAGCAGTTTGGGCAGGTGGAGAGTGGTTGCTGGGCAATCGCGCCCAAGACGGCTGGGTCGCAGCATGCATGCAGGCAGGCGGAATGCCCTCCTGGTCCAATCAAGGGCACAAATGGAAGGGTACACCCCAGGGTGGGTCAGAACAGAGGGCTGGAGGTGTGTCAAGGAAAGCCTGGGACGAGCGGCAGCAGCACGGGCAAGCCAGAGGCATTGTCTGCCGTGGGCCAGGTCGCAGCAAGAGAAGGCCCACCAACGCTGGCGGCGCCGGGCTTGCCGGGCTGTCCTGAATCGCACGCACCTGCGCCAAACACGCCCCCCTGCATCTTCACCATGTGAAGCGCCGCTGCGTGGTTGCCCGGGTCAGTGGCCTGCGGGGAGCAGGGAAGTGGGGGTAGGGGGCAAGGCAGAAGTGCTGGGGCATGGGCGTGTTTAACAGGGATGAATAGGTTGGAGGAGGGGAGGACGAGGGAGGTGTGAAGGGAAACGGGTGCAGGCGCAGATGACGTATTACAAGGGCAGCTTGATCCCCACTGCAAGCGGGCAGTTTGAGTATACACACGTGTCTGCAAAGGACAGGCAGCCCTGGACGCAAGCCGTGCGGCACACCGCGACAGCAGCAGGCAGTGAGGAAAGAAAGGGCAGGCCTGGTCTTGCGCTCACCGCGGTGCAGTCCGACAGCAGCAGGCACTCGTACCCCCGGTCGTTGGCGTCACGCATGGTCGTGTGCACGCACACTGCAGGGGGACCAGCCGCAGCGGCAGGGGGTGGGTGGGAGGGGTGTAGCGGGGCAGGTGCAAGGGCGAAGCGGGGGCCCGTCCGGGCCCGACCACTTTTCGGTCCAACATCACCTCCTCTCTGCTTCCATCCATGCAGAGGCACCTCCCACCACGGTCTGTGGTGCTGCCCGTCAGCAACACTGTCACGAGGCCCAGAGCGCCCCAGAGCACAAGCAGGACGGCCCTAGAATAAATCAACCTATGCACCGTTTTGCTTGCAAGCACAACGGCCCTGGATTGCCTCAAGCAGCGCACCCACCGTCTGTGGTGATGCCTGTGAGCACCAGGTTGCGGATGCCCTGGGTGCGCAGGATCAGGTCCAGATCTGCGGGTTTTGGGGGACACGCGACACATGCAACTGTGATGCAATCGTCCGCTGGAGGGCCAGGGCAGTGTTTTGAGTTTCGCGAGGCACGGCTTGCTGGCTGCAGGCCTGGCTGGCCAGGCAGGCAGGCAGGCCAGCAGGCCATGGCATGCACGCCCACCTGTTGGGGTGCCCGCAGCAACGCTTGCGGTGGCCAGGGAGGGGGGGAGATCATGCATGCTGGCAGGCGCCATGGTTCCTCGTCCACAGCCGGACCTTGTATGCCGCCCCTCGCTACCTCCCGCCACCCCCAATGCTCCCCCCCACCCATTCCCACACACAGCCCTCCCACCTGTTGCACAGAACGAGCCCTTGCCCGGCTTGTCAATGATGGGCTCCCCTGGCAGGGGCGCCAGCTCAGCAATGATCTCCCACCCGGGCTCTCCACGCACCAGCACCCGCCCCGCGGGCCCCCGGCTGCCGATGCCTGCGCCGATCTGTTCAGACCGCCACTTTTTGTTGGCAGGCAGATCGCTGTGACAGCAAGGGGAGGGGGGCACACGGAGGGGAGGGGACGCA
>JTEE01000031.1:481855-494030 GCA_002896455.3 Chlorella sp. ArM0029B
GGGTGGGGTGACACGGGGGGAAACAAGGGGTGGGGTGAGGGGCTGGCTGGCTGGTTTGCACGCAAGCAAGCAGGTGCTGGCAGGCAGGGAGGTGGGCAAAGTGTTGTGTGTGCAGGCATGGACAGGCGGGATGGATGGGCGGATGGATGAAGAAGAACAAGACATTCATTATGTGAACACGCAGTGGGTGACGTTGGGGGAGATGCGCCGGCGGCACGAAAGCCTGCCGCAGAATCCTCACCTCTCCTTGCCGAATCTAACCTGCTCTGGGCCTGGAGTTTCCCTGGTGCTGCCTCCTACCAGACATCAATTTGGAAGCTGCTATACAGTTTTGGGTGCTGCTTCATTCCTCCCCAGACGTACGCACCTCAGGTCTGGGCGGTGCCCCTCTCGTGTGTGGATGACGTGGAAGCCCCGCTGGCGACACGCCTCCAGCAGCCGCCTGCAGCCAGGGGGCAAGGCGGATCGCATGTTGGGTTTCAAAAACGGGCGGTGGTGAGAAAGGGAGGTACAGAAGGAGGCCCGGTGGGCCGCTGTGAGCGGCCCTAAGCAACCCACGGCCTGTTACAACGGTGCCAGCGCCGCACTCTCTCCGCTCTGCTGCTTACTTGATGGGCTGGATGGGGGCACGCAGGGCCTCGATCGAGTAGCCCATCTGGTCGACATACCCGCCCTTGCCGCAGAAGTCCACTTGCTGCAACAAGCGGAAGTGAAAGGGGTGCAGGAATTAGACGGGCGGCGGCCCATGGTGGCAGCAGGCAGCGGCGGCAGCAGCAGTGAGGGTGCCACCGCTCAGCAGCATGCTCGTGGCGGGGCAAGGCATTCGCTTTGGCTGCGCGCACCATATCAATAATGATGAGCGCAGTGTTCTCCGGCCGCAGGCCGCAGCTGCCGGGGAAAGGCCAGGCGTAGGGTTCTGCCGAAACTGCCATTCTCAGTCCTAGCGAGGGTTGTGCAGGATCGGGAATGCAGAACCACCAGATTGCAAGTGTCTCAAGTGGGGGGGGGGGGTCTCGAACTATAACCGAGGCGGCGGAAGCAGGCGGGAAGGTGAAGGCTGGGAAATCCAGGCCCATTTTTATTATTTGGCCCCATGGCTTGTGCAATAAGCTCAATAATCAATTGTTGGCTGCGCGGTTCACTGGCCTCAGTGAGCCCAGCACGATGCCGGTTCAGCGCAGGGCCACAGCGCAGGGCCACAGCAGCGCGCAGAGCAAGCAGGGATCGAGCACTTCCAAACCACGAGCGCAAAAGGGCGGCGCAGGCCGCAAAGCAGAGCAGCGGCAGGCAGGGCCAGCCGCCGGCGCCGGCGGGTCACCCCTGCGCGCTGCCCTGGCCGTCGCGGCACTGGCGGTCGCGCTGGGCTCAGCCATGTGCGAGTGGCCCCTATACATGTGAGCCTGGGAGGTGCAATACAGCCTGTGGCGTTACGGCACCCTGCCTCTCACGTGGCGCAGGCCCCGCCCCCTGCCCCTCCTTGCACCGTGCCAGCGGCGCTCCCCCTGCACTTGTGCCTTTTCCGCCCCCTGCCTCTGTGCGAATGCACGTCATGCTTACCCGTCCATATGCGCCTGCCTGGGCCACCGCAGGGTGTATGAGAAAGACTTCCGGCGGCCTGCGGTGGCCTTCACGCTCAACCTAGGCATCACTGCCATCATCTCCCTGGCCGTAGTGAGTGCCACTGGGCGGGTTGTTGTGGGTGGGTGGGTGCATGTGTGGTTGTAAGTGGGTGATTGATTTTTGATTGTGAATGCGATGACATTGGGTGGGCGAGTGTGAGCAGCGGGTGGGCTGCGGCTGTCCAGTGCACATGAGTGGGTGGGTGAGTGTGAGCAGCGGGTGGGCTGCGGCTGTGCAGCTCACACACACACACGAATAGAATGCCGTCATGCATGGCACAAATGAGGCACAGACGGGTTTCCCAGCCGGCTCGGCCTTGACACTTGCACTGCCGTCGCGCCTGCATCTCATTTGCCCCACCAACCCCGCTTCTATTGCCTGTCATCCTCAGCGAGCACAATGCCAGCACAGTGCGGGCAGGGGCCACTCCTCCCTCCCTCCTTCCAGAAGGCTCCCTAACAGGCTCCCTCCCTGCCTCTCCTCTCCCAGCTTCCTCTTGACTGCATCATTGCACTGCCCCTGTTCATCAGTCATCTGAGAGGCAGAGTCAGCACCCAGCCGCTGCGACGCCAGCTCATCCTCATCGCCTCCCCTCCTCCAGGCCTGCCCGCTATCCTCATTACCTCTTTTACTCTTCTTTGAATCACAACTGGTTCTCCTCCCCCTTGGCCCCTCCCTCCATCTGACTCCGCTCCCTCCCTGTTGCCTTCTCCCACAGAGCGCCTCGCCCCAAGTGCGAGCTCTGAAGGCAGCGCCAGCGGCGGTGTCAGCAGCAGCAGGCGGCAGCACTGCCGCCATTGTGCGGGCGCCGGTCAGCAAGCAGGCCACGCGCAAGCTCCTGGCAGCCTCCGCAATAATCCTGATGGCCCTCTATTTTGGCTTCGGCCTGTTTGGCCCCTCGGGGGCCCTCACCGCCGCAGGCCTCTCCACCTTCCTCTTCCTGGTGCTGCCCTAGCCTCTCGGCAGATCCCCTGTTATGCATCTGTATCTCGGTGATGCATCTATTACGCATCTGGAATGCATCTCGGTGAATCACGTGTTATGCATCTGCTGCGAGCACCTGCCCCAGCGGGCCAGCCAGCGAGGCGTCCTGTGTTTCTTTGCTACAAACTACATTCTGATACACTCACACCCCGCCGTGTCCCATGAGACCTTGCTGGCTCCCCCTGGACTTGAAATGTAATTAATTGATTGATTGTGACACCTCTAGGCGCCTGTACTTGCTGCCTGCCGATGGGTGCCCCGATGTGCTAAAGAGGGATGTGCACCAGGGGCGGGAACCCTGAACGAGTGTGTATACTCACTTTACCCACGTGTGGAAAGAATGTGACTCTGTAACAGTGCCATTCAAATTCCTGTGGCACCCCTGGGCGCTGGTTGCGGTGACTGCCTGATGCGAGCGTGTGAGGCACAGCCTGGCAGCGGGTGTATCAAAACCCTGTCCCCTGTTCCTTTGCCTTGCCTCTCTCTTCCTTTCCTGTCAACCTCATTTGCTTCCCGAGTGACCACGAAAGCAGACCGGGCGCACCACACCCTCCTTGCCCGGGCACTGCTCGGCTTTGACACCCTAGCCAATCCCTCCTGGCTTCCTCCGCTGCGGGCCTGGGCGTCCCTGGCTGCACAGAACTTGAACTCAGACTCTTGCCGAGCCAGCCCGTCACACTAATCACCGCTGCACCCCCCACGCAAAGCGTGCGAGCGTCTAATTTACAAGGGAGTCTTGGGGTTGGAAGGGATCGATTCAACTTGGCTTTCGGTTGATTGGGACACGGGCGCTGCGCGACCGCTGTGGCTGCCGTGCCGTGCTGTGCCGTGCGGTGCTTCTTTCGGGGGGCGATGCTGAGGGTCGGGGCGGCAGCCAAAGACTAAGTCGGGAAAGGAATGCAGGGAGAAGGGACAGGGAGGGGTGGGCGGGTGCCCGAGGGAGGCACGAGAGCAGCCCCGGTGTACCCGCCGAGAGCTTCAATGCATGCATTGCATGGGGGAAGTGGAAGGGACATGCGGGAAACAGACACGCCCCTGCCGGGGCCCCGCGGGGTACGGGATCAGAGTTGGCAGGGGCATGGGGAGGGGACGCAACGGCAGCAGAAAAGAGAATTGAGAGGGAGGGAGGGCCGAGCTCCTGGAAGGCTGGGTGCAGCGGGCGGCTCGCACGTCGGCGGCGCCGGCACGAGGGGAATGGACAGGGGGTGGGGTGGGTGCTCAAATGTGTCGCGTTTCTCACTGGCCGCGCAGGGCAGCCGACAGTTGGGCAGGCAGGGGAGGCGCCGGGACGCACGGGCTCACGCAGCACAGGGACGGATCATGGGGTGCTGATGTGTGGTCGAGGGGGGTGGGGGGGACGGGCCAATGAAAGGGGGCAAGAAGTGCGCTGTTCACTCCGAGGTGCACGGCTGGGGTGCGACGTGTGTGGGAGGTGCCTGTGTTTGGGTGCGATGGGATGGGATGGGATGGGATGCACTCCGAAAAGGGTGTGGAAGCAACGAGCATGGGGCAGGGCAACTAAATGGGTGGGGTGGGACGGGGCTGGCCAGAGGCCCAAGGGGGGGCGGCGCTTGAATGGAGCCGCACACACACGTGCCCACGCCAGCGGTGTGCCAGTGACAGCAACAAGGGAGGTGGGCACAACAACGTGGGGACGGGGTGGGACAGGATGCAGGCGCTGAGCTGGGGGCAGCACCTGCTCGAGTACAGCTGTGCGCAGGGGAAGCTGCGGGGTAGCTGACCGGGGAGCTGGTCCATATGAGGAAGCTGCGCCCCATCAACTACCAAAGGGTGTGAGGGTTGGCAGGAGGGGGGCGGGCACATGCTGCCACATCACCTGGACTTGCGCCCCGCACGGGTGGCAGTCGTCTTGCCTGCCTTCTTCTTCCGCCCGCGCCTGGCGCCGGTGACAGCTCCAGACTGCCTGGCCTTGGGCGCAGCAGGCGCAGCAGGGGCGGCCTGCTCCGGCGCAGCCACCGGCTTGGCAGATGCCGCCGACACAGCCTCCACGGCTGGCTCCGCGTCAGCCTCCGCCTCGGTCTCCGCCTCATCCTCCGCCTCTGATTCCGCCTCAGACTCGGAAGCCGCCAGGGCAGCTGCCTCCTCTGCCTCTGCCTCTGCCTGTGCAGCAGCCGCAGCAGTGGCAGCGGCAGCAGCAGCTTCCGCTTCTGCTGCCGCTGCAGCTGACTTTGCGGCCGCCGCCGCCTTGCGGGTGCCTCCGCTTGTCTTGCTGCCAACGGCCAAGCTGCTCTTGCTGCCGCCAATGGTCACGCTGCTCTTGCTGCCTCCACCCACAGCGTGGCCCACAGCATGGCTGCTGCCAGCCCTCGGCACCGCCCCATTGAGGCTGTGTCCGGCACTCGGCGCCACACCGTTGCGGCTGGGCGCTGCATCACTGAGGCTGGGCCCCGCAACACTGCTGCTCACGCGGTGTGTAGGCCACGCGTCCTCTGTGGCCGGTGGCGGCACGGCAGGGGCGGCAGGCGCTGGAGCTGGCGCGGCAGGGGTGGCCGGCGGTGGCGCCGGCGCCTCGCTGGCAGCCTCCTTGTCAACCGCTGAGCTGGCAGCCTGCTTGCGAACCGTTAAGCTGGCAGCCCACCTCTCAAATGCTGAGCTGGCAGCTTCCTTGTCAACCGCTGAGCTGGCAGCTTCCTTGTCAACCGCTGAGCTGGCAGCCTCCTTGTCAACCGCTGAGCTGGCAGCCTCCTTGTCAACCGCTGAGCTGGCAGCCTCCTTGTCAACCGCTGAGCTGGCAGCCTCCTCGTCAACCGCTGAGCTGGCAACCTCGTCATCAACCGCTGAGCTGGCGCCCTGCGTGCCGGGCACATCTGAGCTGGCAGCCTCCTCGTCAACCGCTGAGCTGGCAGCCTCCTGGCCATGCGTGCCGGGCAGCTCATAGCCAGCACTGGCACCCGTGTCGACCGCCTGTGGCAGCAGAAGCGATCCTGTGGACTCAGCTTCCAGCTCGCCGTAACGGCCGTCGCCGCCGCTGCTGCTGCTGGGAGCGCCGCTCACTTCGTCAATCTGCCCCAGAATCTCAGAGGCGGTCCGGAGGGCCTCCTGGAAAGCGGCAGTCGTGTCCTCCAGCTGCACAGCACGCAAAGCAGGGCGAGCAGGGGTGACAGTTGGTGAGGTGCTGACACAGAGGGTGCTTGTATGGCGGCAGGAAAAGGGAGACGCAGCCAAGCAGGGGCTGCAGCCGGGGGGTGCGTGAAAGTGGCGCACGCAGCATGGAGCCTTGGCAGCACAGCACACCGCATGAGTGCCAGCGTGACAGCGTGGGACATCACACAGCACGCAGCACAGGGTGCCCGCTGCGCCTGCGCCTGCAGCAACCGCTTCGGCTCCCCCGGCAGGCCAACAGCATGCTACAGCGCAATGGGCACAACACAGCAGCAAGACAGCCCAGCATGCTCGTCGCAAGCCGCCAGGTCTGCACAGCACACCTGGCAGCAACCCGCGATGCAGCGTGCACAGCGCATCACAATGGCACAGTGCAGCAAGCGTGCACAGCAGGACAAGGCGTGCGCCTGGCAGTAATACACAACCAACATGGCAGCGCAACGGCACACGACAGTGCAGCGTGCACAGCAGGGCAGAGCGTGCCCGTCCCATCGCCGCACCTGCGTCTGCAGGGCCTCGTTGAGTGCCCGGGCGTGGGTGAGCATGGACAGCGTCTCTGCCCGCTCCATCTGGGCCGCAGCCAGCTGGGAGCGAAGCTGCTGCGACTCGACGCGCGCCTCACGAGCCTCCTGCAGGCGGGCAAGGCGGGCAGGGGAGGGGAGCGGGCATAGTGAGCGGGAGGCGGGCAGGGGAGGGGAAGCGGGCGTAGTGAGCGGGAGGCTGAGCGAGTGGTACTACACATATGATGTCGAGTCACGGCTGGTGCGGCAGCGCGTTCATGTTGAGGCGAGCGGGCAGCACAGTGTGGCAGGATGCGCCTCTTGCAAGGGAGGCCCGATCTGGCTCGCGCCTGCTGCTGTGCTCGCAGTGCGCACCAACAACCGCACAGCCCGGCTGCGCAGTGTGAGCAGCCCGGAACAGCAGCAGCAGCTGCACCAGCAGCAGCAGCTGCGGTGCCGGCTGGGTGTGCAGGCGCACCTCTGTGGAAGTGGAGACCAGGCTGCGGAGCTGCAAGGACTCCATGTTGGCCTCCCGGGCCTCCTGCAGGCACACAGACACAAACACACACACACATAGGGTATTAGAGCATGAGGGCCGGGAGGTTTGCACACACACACACAGGGTGCCAGGGTATGTGGGCCGGGAAGTGAAAGGTTAGGAGGCTAGCTAGGGGCCACGTTATTGGACCCCTGCACGCCAGCAGCACGCCACCCAAGGCGCTCCCCCAGGCGCACACACAAACCACCCCGCCAGCGCCGGCCACCCCCCGACCGCCGGCACGGCACGGCAGCAGCAGCAGGCCCTGCAGCAGCACGCACTGCTTGCCGCCACCGCAGCCGCATTCTAGAACCCTTGCACCGTTGTTTGATCCCAAGCCGGGCAGGCAGCCAGCCAGTTTGACCACCCCCTCCCTCTCCTCTCAACCCCACCAGCAGACGCTCCTTGCACACGGATCCAACGCCTTGACACATGCCCGCAGCCCCTCGCTCGTTGCACAACGCCCCAACACGTGCCCGCAGCGCCCCCGCCGCCTCTCACCTCGCGCGCCGCCGCCAGCTCCATGTGAGCCCTCCTCAGGTCCTGCCGCTGCGTCACCAGCTGCGCCTCCATCTCCCCCGCCCAGCTCAGCAGGCGGTGCTCCCGCGTCACTGGCTGCCCCCCGTCGGCCACAAGCTTGGCACCCGGGGCGCCCCCCCAGTTGTCAAACACCTCCACCAGGTCGTCGCCACCACGGATGGCAAGCACGCTGTTGTTGCCCTCCTGCGGGGCGGCAGGCAGGCAGGCAGGGCAGGAGGCGGGGTGGTGTGGGGGAAGAGCAGGCGGAAGGGTGGGGCGGGCGGCGGAATGGCGGCTAGCGGCCCGCCGGCGAGTGCTTTGCGGCGTGCAGGTGCGGGCAGGCAGAGTGAGGAAGGAGGTGGTGAGTGCATGTGGTGCCAGGCTTGCAGGCAGCGGCATGGCTGTTCATGCCACCCACCCTGTTCACATGGCTGTACACGCTAACAACGTCAATGACACACCCTGTGCATGCTGACAGCACTCATGCCACGCCCTGTACATGCCTTGATCAGAAGCCAGCTGCCCGATTGCATGCCTACCTGCCAGGCCACTGCATGGTGGCCCCCATGGTCCAGCAGTACATACTTGTACTCCGCCACGCCCCCTGCGGTACAAGAAGTACAGCGGGCATGTGAGAGGGCAGGCCAGCAGGGGAGGTGGGGCCCACCGCCGCAGGTTGGGGTACTGATGCCCGTACTGATGCCGGTACAGCGGGGCCACCAGATGCGTGCGGTACGGTGCACTGAGGGAGGGCAGACGGGGCAGACAGAGCTCTAACCACGCAGCCAACCTCCAGCAGATGAAACGAAGGGGAAACAAGCCAGGGCACCAGGCGCAAACACGGCAGTGGGGAGGCCACTGGCTCTTGCCCCCCCGCCCTCGGAGCACGCATCAGCCCACCCCACCCCGGGGATGTCCCTGGGCGGCCCTCCCACCTGCAGGCAGCTCTACAGTTGTGTGCCAGTTGTCCCCCTCGGACCACTTGAGCTCCGGGGCCTTGGCCAGCACCCAGGCGCCTGCAAGCAAGCGGGCAGGGCAGCCGGGCAGGGGAGCGGAGCGGGCACGGTGAGCGGGCGGCGTGAAGCAGATTCCCCACACCACTCTCCCAATCTCTGCCAACGCACAGAAAGTGGAGCACGCGCTGTGTGCGATGCGGTCAGCGCGGTTGCTGACTCAGCATTGACCGCGACATGACACCTGGCACTCACCCAGCTCCTCATGGCTGCCCACCACCTTGAGCCGCTGCCCCCACTCGGCCTTGAACTTGAGCCAGAAGCGCACGGTTGTGAGCTTGCGGGGGGCCAGCGAGTCGTCACGCGGCGCCGCGCGCAGGCCGCGGGAGTCGGTCTGCGGTGCTGGCACCATGAAGTTGCCCACCGTGGGGGCGCTGCCGTTGAGGCTGGCGCCCGCCGGGGGCGCCGCTGCGGGTGCGAACGCCGAGGGAGGGACGTAGCCGCGCTGGGTGGCCCCGTTTGAGGGGGACCACTGGCCGGGCTTGTAGGCCTCGGGCAGCTGCGGCTCGGCCTGCTGCTGCGGCTGCGGGGGCGCGGCTGCTGGCGGCGGCGGCGCAGCCGCCGTGCTTGCATCCTGCTGCCGCTGCAGGCGGTCGGCGCGGCGCTGCAGTANGGGGGCGCGGCTGCTGGCGGCGGCGGCGCAGCCGCCGTGCTTGCATCCTGCTGCCGCTGCAGGCGGTCGGCGCGGCGCTGCAGTACCTGCCGCAGCAGCTCGCTGCTGCTGGCCAGGCGCTCCTCAGGCGTGCTGCTGGCGGTGCTGCCCCCTGGAGAGGAGTAGCCGTCGTCTGATGAGGAGGTGTAACCGTTAGTGTGGTGCCGGGCTACGCCGTTGAGCCCGGCTGCCACGCTGGCCGGCGGCGCCTCGCTGGGGGCAGCGGTGGCGTCGGCCAGGGGGGCACGGCCCGTGTTGCGCAGCAGACGGCGCACGCCGCTGCTGCTGCTCCTGTCGGAATGCCGCAGGCCCCTCCCTGTATCGACAAGAAAGGGAGGACAGGCAGCCAGTGGGCGGCGTGCAAGCGCAGGTTGCTGGCTGTGCAGGGCAGGCAGCGGGAGTTGGTGCACGACTGGCGGCGGAGGCCAACAGACTGCGCCTGCCTGCCGCACCTGGCCCGTGGACGCCTCCGGCAGCTGCTGCCGCCCTACATTGACGAGCCAGGCTCGTCGGCGCCGGTTGAAGGGCTTGAGCCCGCGTAATCGCGAGCCCCGACCGCATAGTTGCTGGCAAAGGTGCCAACCGCGAGTCCCGCGGTGACGGAGGGCGGGTGCTACAGAACCGGGGCTCAGCAAAGGGCGGGAGTGGCGTCGGTTTGCGCAAAGAGCATGCTCCACCTCCTGTGCAGCAGCACCAAGCTTGGAGACTCTGCGTCAGCTCGCCAAAGCGGTCACGCGACGTTGGTACTGATGGCGAACGTCTGGGATCAGCGGAGGGCCCCCGAAAGTCCGTGTGACAAGGCGACCTCCCTCCGGCCTGCTGGCAGCCAGCAGGGCGCAGCGCCGCGGCGCCGAGCTTGAAATACTTCGCACCGTGCGTTACAATGGGCCAATAGAAGTGATCACCGCATGGGTGGCGCCTGGCCCGCAGCTGCAGCCCGGCGAGCCGCCGCTGCCAGCGCCGCGGGCGACGGCCCTGCGCCCGGTTGCCGCGCCTTCTTGCGGTGCCACGTGCTGCCCCAGGCGCCTCCCTCCGCTGCATAGTAGTCCATGGGATACGAGTCGGCCTCCTCCCACCATCCAGCCACCTCCCCCAGCGCCACAAAGGCCTGCGGGGGCGAGCGCCAAACGGCGGGGCGGGGAAGGGGCAGCTAGGGTTGCTGGGAGGAAGGGCGGCAGTGCGGTGACCGTGTCACGGCACGCTGCTAGTGCAGCGTCACGCCACCTCAATGCGTCTGGCGTGCCATATATACCCAGCATCAGCCCAATGCACAAGATGTTCTGCCAGCACCCACCTCGTACGGATTCAAGGTTGGCTTGGTGAAGCCCTCCCCCCAGTCGATGCTCAACCGGGGGCAGGCAATCTGCACCCACGCATCGATGCCCTGTGACAACGCGTCCAGCTTGGGTGGCGACACTTCTGCACGACGCATGGTTTGGGGCGAGGAAGGCAGCAGCAAGCCCATCAGAGGGTCATCCGGCAGATGCAGCTGGTGGTGCACGGTTTGCTGCCACGCCACTGGGCGGCGGTTAGGGAACAATGGCGGTTGTCAAGTCCTTTGCTGCCAACTGTGGAACCAACATTAATCCACTCCAAATTGTGTGTTAGTCATGGCTTTCTGAGCTGGCAGCGGTCATGATACCCACACAACCTGCGCGCCACCAGGTGCCGCACCCCCCATAAGCCCGCCAGCTGGCACCACCAGGCACCCCGCTCACTGCACCCCTCTGTTGAGCGGCAGATCCTCCGCCCTTCAAGTGCAGCCCACCTGAGAGCAGTACCGTCACGTACTGTCTCCCTTGCGCCGCCAGCAGCCGCTGCAGCTGCTCCAGGATACGGGGGTTGCCCTGCCGCCCCAGCGTGCCCAGCACCAGACCCCAGCTGCGTACCCCCGCTGCCGCCTCGATGGCTGCCCGACGCGCCGCCTGCGGCACAACGACCGCAGTTGAAACGAGCGCGGTTGAAGCACAACAAGCTGCCGCCAACTTGACACAGCGGCAGGCAACAAGAGGCGGGGAGAGGAGACGCACATCTGGGTGGCCCCTAGGCAGCATGTACAAATCACAAGCAGGGCAGTGGCAAGCCAACCAGACCATTGGGCACATGACCTGCCCAGCCTCTATTGAGAAATTCAGGGGGAACAAAGAGTTCTTTAGTTATTTGTGTAGTTCCAAGAATGGGGTAATACGAACACATCCCAAGCCGGAACGCAAGCCGAGCTCTCAGCCCTGCCCACGCGGTGCGTCTGCAGAGCAGCCCTGTGCTGAGGCGGGGTGCAGCCTGCGCTTGCCTGCATGCCTTCGTGGTCATAGGTCTCCTTGGTGAGCAGGCGGGGGTAGGGGTCGTACCTGCCAGGGTCAGCACGGGGGCGGTGCCAGGTCAGCACGTTGGGGGGGAGGTGCCAGGTCAGCATGTGAGTGCATGATGACAGGTCAGCACCTGAGCGGAAGGTGCCAGGTCAGCACGTGGGTGCAAGGTGCCAGGTCAGCATGTGGTGGAAAGGTGACAGGGAAGCGAGACGAGCGGTGCGGGGACAGCAAGGGGCAGCCAGTAGGGCAATTGACCATGCCACCCAGTCCCTTGGGGCAGAGCCCTGAGTGCTGGCTCGCAACCTACGCTTGCACGTGGCACACACAGCACACACATGCTCGCACCGCTCACGCGCGCACACGCACAGCAGGCGTGCTCACACACGGGCACAGGTGCGCGCCACACTTGCACGTGCGCATGCGCATGCCCATGCATAGAATGGTGGACCGCAAAGCAGACGTATCAACCTTAATTACCACAACAGGAGAGGGTCAACCCAAGCCAGACGCATAGGAAGAGAGCGGGGAAGAGATGAGGCGGGGAGGGGACATCGCTGGGGACGCGCACAGATGCCCCAGATGACAACACAACGATTTTGTCAACAAAACGACTTTGTCAACAAAAACGACACTTATGCGTGCCCAGGACCTCACCGGTACGCGCGATTTGTGTGGATTGGCAATCATCTCCGCTTACCCCAAAACAAAAGGAAGTTTCTGCCGACCCATGCATGCACTCACCGGTATGCGGGGATGTGGGGGTTGGCAATCATGAGTGCCTCCAAATGGAAGCGCCCATCAGCCACAAACACAAGTGCATCGTGCTCCCCCGCAACCTTGGGGGCCGTGCAGCCCAGCACTTCTCCGGGAGACAGAGGGCGCGACTGCGGCGGGGGCGCAGCGCAGAGCAGCAAGGG
>JTEE01000031.1:494035-506860 GCA_002896455.3 Chlorella sp. ArM0029B
GGCGGGGAGCCACGATGGTGGTGCAGCCGGGAGCGGCAGGGTGGGCAAGGCCAGCAGGCAGGTTGGCGGGTCGAGCAGTGCGTCAACAGCAGCCAGGCCAGCGGCAGTCCTTGTAAAGCCAGCCGCAGACGGCACAAGTAGTGCTTCAACAGCGGCCAGACCAGCGGCAGTCCTTAGAAAGACAGCAGGCAGGCGGCACAAGCAGTGCTTCAACAGCAGCCAGGCCAGCGGCAGTCTTTCAAAAGCCAACCGCCCGCTGGGGAGCACCGCAGCAGCCCGGTGGCAGTGCTGTCAAAAGCCTGTTCTGGATCCCAGCGGGCACAGCCCAGTCACCGCTGGACCCGGGCAGCAGCAGCCCAGCTAGCAAGGCCAGCCCAGCCACCAGGAGGCACCTGCCAGACCACAACTTCCAGCAGGGCCACCATGTGGTGCTGTGGCAGTACCGCCCGGCAGTACCCACCTGCGGTACCGTGAGGTGTGGGTAGTCGCCTGCCAGCTGCTGCCGGGCGGCCTGGATGCACGAGGCAAACTGGATGGTGCCTGCCAGAACCAGCCGACTGCTGGGCGGGAAGTTGTGCCTGCGGTGGCACCCAGGAAGTGAAGGGCAGGCATAGTATGCCATATCAAGTACAATTACAGCATGCCAACACACACATGGCGGGACCCAAGGGCGGATGGGAATCCGCAAAAGTGCTGGCTGCCCACCTACAATGCCAACATGTTGCCGCGCGCACCTGCCTTTTCACCCCTCCAAGCCTCCAGCACAACACCCCGCGCCCTTCACTGCCCACCTGACTGTCTCCACAAGCTGTCGAGTCCTCTTTTTCCCCACCCACTTTGACATGACAGAACAAATGTGAAATCCCCTTTCCGCCCCTCCTAGCCTCCAGCACAACACCCCGCCGTCCTTCCCTGCCCACCTGACTGTCTCCACAAAGTGTTGGGTGTCCATTTTTATGTCGACAAAGACGTACATGCAGGGGAGGGAGGTGATGTCGACGGGAACCAGGCAGGAGTGGCCGTAGTGAACCTGCACACAGGCGCAAGGAAATGAATACAAATCAAGTAAACCGTTTTTTTAAAGTAAAATATAGTTGGTGTGGCGGTGCATGGGGTGCTCCTAGAGAGGAGCGGGTGCCGACAGGCAGGCACAGGCAGGAGTGGCCGGTGTGCACCTGCACACAGACGCAAGGAAAGTAGTGGCCACGAGGGTTGAGGCGCAAAGGTTCAGACATGCTCCTGAGATAGGAGGGGAGGCCACCGGGCACCAGGCAGGAGTGCACAGGCAGAGACACAAGTAAACCCCAGCCAGCAGTGACAACTCCGCCCCCCCGTTGGTCCTCCCCAGCGCCTCACCAGGACCGTCTGCCCCCGGCGCCTTTGTCGAGTACTCGCCCTCAGTCTGAACACCACCCCTCCAGCTATTGCAATCTTGATAGCACTCTGCCCTGCCCGGCGGCCCCGCCCTTGATCCTCCAACTGCTTCTTTTTACCAGGAACCAGGAAGTCTGGAACCAGGAAGTCTGCCCCCAGTGCCTCTGTTGAGTAGTCGCCCTCACTCTCTGGCACACCGCCCCTCCTGCTGCAGCATATTCTGACAGCACGCTGCCCTGCCCTGCTGCCTCGTCCTTAAGACCGGGTCTAATAACGAACGGAGCAGTTGGACGTCAAACAGATCCGCATGTGGGTTTAGGCCCCCCCCCCCCTTTCCAGCGCCTCACCAGGAAGTCTGCCCCCAGGGCCTCAGCCGAGTAGTCGTCCACGCAGCAGGCGCCAAAGGTGACGTCACCCATGATGAAAGTCTGCTCCACCGCAGCAAATCTGGGCACAGAACAGAACAGAACAGAAAAACACGCGTTTTTGCTCTTTTACTGTTGAGATGACGCATCTGTGGCGCACTTGTTTCGCTGCAGGGCTGCAAAAGTTTGATTGGTGACACATGGGCACAAGAAGGGCACTGAGGGGCACGCCACAGGCAGCAGGAATGGGAGTGGGAGCATCACAAGTGGATTGGAGCAGGCGGAGGGAGGCAAATGCTGGGATGCTGAGTAGTGTGGCACGCCACACACGGAGGGAAGTGAGGACACCGCATGTGGAACAGATGGAGGTAAACAAAGTCTGGGAGGCTGTGAGGGGCGGGAGGATGTGGGGCACGAAGCGGAGCTGCACATCTGCTCCCACCAACCAAGGCATGGGATGCAGACAGGGTAGCAAGGATGGTCAGCGCAGGACGGGTGCACAGCGTGCCACAACCTTGGCCCCTTGAGCCAGCCCCTGCCCAAGCCCCAACTTTTGCACATCCTCTCACTACGCCTCCCCATCACACCCCTCCAGGTTTCCGGCCCTCCCCCCGGCCCCAACGCAACACTGGATCCCCTCCTCGTCCACCCCTCCTAAACCACACAAGCGAGCACCCACGGCACCCCTCCCCCTGCCCTTCCGTCGCACACTCACCCTTCCAGGATGTCCGCAATCACGCAGGCATACATCAGGAGTCCCTCTGGGAATTGCAGCGCGATGCGTCGCGCCCCCGCTTGGCGGATGCGCCACACAGTCTTGTGAATCTCAAAGCTGTAGTTTGCCGGGAGCAGGGCGATGGCCGCATTGAGCGCAGCATTATTTATGATGTCGGCGGGCACCTGCCAGGGGATCCAGGAGAAGTCGTGAGTGGAAAAAAGGGACGAAGGAGTCGGGGTGCTGCCAGGCGCACTCCATCCGGCGGTGGCGGTGGCGCACCAGTGAGCGGGCAGGCAGGTGGTGTAGGGTTGCGAGAGCGTACTGGCGAGCCACGCGGCAGGCAGGTGGTGGGGCGACCGGGCGCACAGCATGCAGCGCCGCATTGCCCACCTGCTGCCCAATCACGCGGCGCACAACCGTGGGGGGACGTACGGCGGCGCCAGCCGCTGTGGTCACCAATGCGCCGCCGCCGCCGCCGCCGCCGCCGCTGGTGCTGGGAGGGTTTGTCGGGTCCAAGCTTGCTGCCGCCCGCCCGCTGAACCGAGCCGGCTCATGATCAGCCTCCATTTGAGGAGCGCTGCTGCTGTCTCGTCAGGGTTCAAGTCAGTGCTCACGGCCTTGTCGCATGCGCGTGCGCGAGGTGGCGGGAGCTGCAATTGCGTGCCCAGTGCGGTGGGTGTTTGCATGTGATGGCGCGGCGCTGTGGTTCTGCTGTAGCTCACACGTGCTGTCGTGCTGCCCTGCCAGGTGTCCGGTGCTTGCTATTGGCCGTTCATCGTTCTGCCGGTGGCCTTACGCTGATTGCATTGCGGGTGCTTGGTATCAGAGCATAGCCGCACAATGGCGCTCCTCATGAGCGGCCCCAGCTCGCTGCTGTCTCAGAGGCTGGCAAGCGGGCAACAGGCTAGCAGTACATCATATGCGATTCCCATGGGAGCGGGACCGCGCTTCCGAGCAGCCTCTCCTATTGCTGGCACACCAGTCGGCTTTGCAGCGAGCAGCAGCAGCAGCCGGGCGCGACCCGCACATCGGCTAGGCCTTCGTTCGCTTCCGCAGCAACGACCCATGCAGAGAGGGCAGCTGCAGACAGTGGCCAGCGGCGGCGGCAGTGGCGGCAAGCCGGTGCGTGGGAGGTCGGGCTTGGCACGGGCCAACACCTCTTTTCGGTTTGTGACCCGCGCTGTGCAATGTGGGGGGGGCCTGGCTGTGTGGTGCTGCTGCACGCCCGGCGCGGCCCGGCTCCCCCAATCATGAGTCCCTCTGCTGTCCGAGTGTGCAGGCACATTGTGCGCGTCCGCCCGCCGCCTGCTCCCACCCATCCACCCACCCACATGCCCGCCTGCCTGCCTGTCCCTTGCGCGCTGCTCTGCTCCCTTTGCAGCTGGAGACGGTTGGCCAGAAAGCTTTGGTGGGTGTGGCAGTGGGGTACATGCTGCTCATCGTCATCATCCCCTTCCTCAACGTCTTTGTGCAAGCCTTTGGGCACGGCGTGGGGCCCTTCTTCGAGACGCTAGCAGAGCCAGACTTCCAGCAGGTGTGTGAGTGTGTGTGTGCGTGTGTGTGCGTGTTTGTATGAGTATCTATGCATTCCCCGTCGGCGTGCGCGTGCGCAGTCTCTTGTAGTGTTGTGTGAAACGGCCAGGTTTGCATCAGGCGTACGTGTGTGCAAGAGCCTTCCAGCAGGTGCGGGGGGCTGTGTGCGTCTCGGTGCCTGTGCATGCGGGCAGGTGTTGGTTGTGCAAACCAGCATGTGGCGGGGCATGTGCGTGCACGGGTGTGCGAGTGCACGTGTAATTTGTAAAAAGCATAGGTTTCTATCACGTGTGAGTGTGCAGGTGAGCCAGCCTGACTTTCCTTTCCAAACGGGTGCGGGCATTGAGGGAGCGCGCTACCGCCTCAGCGCAGGCAGGGCCCGCATCGTTTGTTTCCACTCTCGGCTGCGTGCCTCATTTGGCGGCAGGCGGAGCGCCCTCGCACCGTCTCTGCCGCTCCACTCACCCATCTGCCTCCTGCTCTCCCGCTTGCAGGCCGTCAAGATGACGCTGCTGCTCTCGGCAGTGGCTGTGCCCGTCAACACGGCTTTCGGCATCCAGGCAAGGCGGGCAGGAGTGTCGGCTAGGGTGGGCTGTTGGCTGGCTGGCTGGCTGGCTGGGTTGGTTGCCCCATGCCCCCACTCATCGCAGCAGGCCCGCGATCTGCCGGTGCACCCTTTCCAATGCTCGGCAGCAGCACACACATAATGACTGGTACGTACCTGTATCCGACCCTGCCGACACCCAAGGTGTCTGATGCACTGCCACCCAGATCAGCACATTCACCACACAAACAGCTAGCCAGACCAAGGCAGGGGCCGTGTAGTGGCCCAGGCCAGCATAGAGGTTTTTTTCCAACTGACAATTTGACAACTGGCAAATTTGGTGGTTTTTTTCAGCCGACAAATGTGGTGTCTTAGTGGCCCCGACCAGTGGCCCGTGCAACACAGCCAGCTTCTACCTTACTCTGTGTCTCCTCGTTCCGCCAGCGGCTGATGCTGTGCTGCTTCGCCCTGACTCCATGGCTTGCAGGCAGCCCTCTTCCTCGCGCGCAACGAGTTCCGGGGCAAGACGTTTGCCATCTCCCTCCTCGACCTCCCCTTCTCAATCTCCCCAGTCATCACCGGTGGGTTGAAGGTTCGTCTTGCTCTGTGTGTTTGTTGTGTTTCCACATGGTTTGCATTCTTGCTTGCCATCTCCCTCCTGGACCTCCCCCTCTCCATCTCCCAGTCATCAAAGGTAGGTCTAAGGTTGCTGGGGTTCTTGCTCTGATGCACTCTGTGTGTATGTTTGATGTGTTTCCACATGGTTTGCATTCTTGCTTGCCATCTGCCTGCTCGACACCTGCTCTTCCCCATCACCCCTGCCATTGCCGGTGTGTTGCTGGTTGCTGGGGTTCTTGCTCTGATGCACTCTGTGTGTATGTTCGATGTGGTTTCATATGGTTTGCATTCCTGCTTGCTATCGGCCTGCTCGACACCTGCTCTTCCCCATCACCCCTGCCATTGCCGGTGGGTCAACTTTTGGCTGTGCATGTATGTAGAGGAAAGGGGGATGTCGGTTTGCCGTGTCCCTGCACAAACCTCTGCCCATCTCCGTCGATTCTGTCGTCACTTTGTGTGGGCTCACTGTGGCCTGCTTTGCGTGCGCTTGTGTCCAGGCGACGTGCATCTGTGTCTGCTCATCTCCTCCTCCCATCACAGGGGCCCTGGATGCACGCTGCCCAGGCCCTCACCCGGGGGCTGCGGCAGCTGCTGTGCCTGAGGGGGCAGGTCTACATCCCGGGGGCTGGACGAGGCAGTGCCGGCTGCAGAACTAGCTCTCAGAGCAGGCCCGCCGCTCACATCAACCCGCCGATTGCCGGCACGCCTGCGCCGCCCCCCTCCCTCGCCCTGCAGGCCTGATGTTTGTGCTGCTGTACGGCCGCAATGGCCTGTTTGCGCCTCTCATCGCGCAATGGGGCTTCCAAATCGTCTTTGCTTTCCCAGGTAAGGGGTGGTAGGGGCGGGCAGGCGGGCAGGTGGGAGGGCGAGTAGCTTAGGTGGACCCGCTGCCTGGCTGGGCCAGGGCCAAATCGGCCGGCCTGGGCAGCCGCCAAGCTCTTGTGGGCCCCATTTGGAGCCCATTTGTGCTGCTTGGTCCTGTACACGCACTCCTTCAACCATGATTTGACGCCAACCCACTGCCCGACCCCGGGCACAACCCTTGCCGCATGCTGCATTGCATCCCTTTCATTCTGCCAGTTGCCTGCTCTTGTACTGTCAGACAGTGTTTGACCATGCTTTGACACCCTTTCCCGCCTGCCAGGCATGGCCCGGGCCGCATGCTTCATTCCCCTCTTGCTGCCTGCTCCTGTACTGACACACATGTGTCCACGCCCCCCCCCCCCCCCCCCCCCGCCCCTGCCAGGCATGGCCCTGGCTGCCCTGTTTGTGACGATGCCGTTTGTGGTGCGGGAGCTGCTGCCCATTCTGGAGCAGATGGACATGGCGGAGGAGGAGGCGGCGCGGTGAGCTGGACAGACTGTATATGAACTCTGTATGAAACACCTCCTCCAGGCCCAAATTATGCGATTTTGTGTGCGCGGATTTGTGTGGTTTGGGGCAGGCGGCAGATGGACGTGGCGGAGGAGGAGGCGGCGCGGTGAGTTTGAATGCACACACCACAAAGCATGTTGTGCGGCAGCAGGCTGCCTGGTGTCGGGCACTCAGAAGCTGCTGGTTTTGTTTTCTTGGGCTTCGTGCACTTTACCAATGGACGTGGAAGAGCGTGAGGTGGAGGCGACAGGGTCAAACTGCTTCCCCTTCAATCGGCAGTACTGAACTTGAGCTTACTGTGTTGCCTCTCTCCCTCTCATCAAACGCGTGCAGCCCCTTCTATCGGCAGTACTGTCTTCTGAGCTCACTGTGATCCCTCTCTCTCTCTTTCAAAACAATGCGTGCAGCTCACTGGGAGCCAACGACTTCCAGGTGTTTTGGAACGTGACGCTGCCCAACATCCGGTGGGGGCTCATGTACGGCATCATCCTCACAAACGCGGTGAGTGGGGAGGCCGGGGGCGCTGAGCTGGCAGCACTGAAGCACGCTGAGCTGGCGTCGCTGAGCTGGCGGTGCTGGTGGCACGCTGAGCTGGCGGTGCGCTGAGCTGGTGCCATGCTGAGCTTGGCTGTCAGTGGGGCGTTGGTGCCGCGTGTATTGCACAGCACTGTGCCCCCTGACAGCTCCCTAGCCCTGCCCACCCCATGCCAACCAGCCTGCCCCTCTGCCATCCACCCTGGCTCATGCGCCCATCACGCAACCCTGTGCCTCCCGCCCCTGCATCCTGCGCCTCCCCGTCTCCCCGCGCACCCTGCCTCCCTCTCTCCTATCTTCCCCACCCCCCTCCGTGTGCCCCCTTGCTCTCCCCGCCTCCCTCCCCTCTCCTCCCCCTCCCTCCTCCCGTGCCATCGCACCCCGCCTACCTCACCTCCTCCCCTTTCTCTGCCCCCCGTGTTGTCCTCCCGCAGCGTGCCATGGGCGAGTTTGGCGCTGTGTCCGTCATCTCCGGCAACATCATTGGGCAGACGCAGACGCTGACACTGTACGTGGAGTCGGCGTATAAGGTGAGGCCCGCTGCGCATGCTGTGCTTGCTGTGCTTGCTGTGCCTGCTGTGCCTGATGTGCTCGCTGTGCCTGCTGTGCCTGCTGTGCCTGATGATACCATTCCGTGCTGGGTCGCGCGGCTCTGGCCTGGGGCTGCCCGCAGCTTTCTTTTGTGTGCGGAGTCGGCATGCAAGTTTGCGTGGCTCGAGGGCAGGGCTGAACGGTGCATGCTGGAGTGTCTGTGTTTGCACTGCGGGCTGGGGCGCGCTGGGCCGCAATCCAGGCTGCATGCACTCTGCCCTCCCCTCGCATTTGCCCCCGCCCCCCGAACCCGCGCAGTAGCGAGGCCTTGTTCCCCTTGCGCTGTCCCCCCACACCGTGTGTGCCTGCCTGCCCAAACGAGCCGCCCCTCTCCCTCTCGCCTACCCGCTTCACCCTGCCGCCCCCCTCCTTCGCACCCGCCCGCTTCCCTCCTCTCTCTCAACAATTCCTCTCCCCCTGTCACCCCTCCCTATCACCAACCCGCTCCTCCCCTGCCGGCCCCATCCTCCCACCTACCCCCGCTGCCCCTCTGCCGCCTCTCGCCCACCCGCTTCCCGCCCCCCTTTCCTCTCCCCCCCCGTCGCTCCGCCCGCAGGAGTACAACACAGAGGCCGCCTTTTCCGCCGCCGTGCTCCTCTCCTTCCTGGCCCTCTTCACTTTGGTGGTCAAGGACCGGCTGGAGGGGATTGCCTCACAGGAGACCTCCAAGTGACGTGGCAGACCCTCCCCTCTCACACAATAGAATTGGCCACAGCGGGGCCAATGGAGGGCACGGGCATGATGGGCCTTTTGGCACACCATCGGCATGCTGGGGGGGGCCCGACCGGCTGCAGGGGTGCCTCCTCCCTGGCGGCTTTCATTCAGTGCACCTTGCCCTGCTTAGTGGGGGCTGGGCGGGGCCGGCCCTTCCCACCGGTCAGACTGGCGGGCTGTTCCTTTTCCCTCGGGGGGCAGCAAGCGCGATCTTTTGTCCACACGATGGTGGTGTGGTCTGCGGCTGCTGCCTTCGTGTGCTGTCGGGAGGCTGGCCCCTGCTCGTGCCAGCTGCCGCCCAGCTTCCTCGGCCAGCCAGGCCTGCCCCGTCAGCCACAGGGTATGGCTTGACGGCAGCTGGGAATTGCATGTCCACCTTTCTGCCGTGCCGTGAGGCCCTGTCCGCCCTGATGCACCCAGCTTCGCGAATCCTCGAGGCCTTCACACCCCTCATTTGCTTCTTGCTGCTCCCTACTTCCCTGCACTTACCTGCCTTTTACCTTGCACGCCCCCCATGACTGCCTGCACACGCACCACACATCTGACCGACCTGCTGCTGCTCTCACTGTTCCCTCTTCCCCCGGCCTCTTAACTTCGTGTAACATCTGCCGGGACGCAAACTGCGCAAGAGGCAGCAGTTGTATAAGGGCCAAACCCTTGGTGTCGAGGTGGTAGGCGGCCTCATGTGGTGCCAGCGGGTAGGACGGTCCCAGCAACTGAGTGCACATTGCCCCCCCTGTGCGTCAGTCTTGCCACCAGCCTGCCACCCAGTCCAGGCAAAGTGGCGACCCCTGTAGTGTATCTTCCTGCTTAAGACAGCGGTGGCGCTGGAAGTGGGGAAGGGCGAGGTGCGGTAGGCAAGCGGACCGAAATTTCTGGTCGCCGCCTGCGTCAGTAGCGGCGGGCGCCCGCTGTGCGCCGTGGGGCGCTGTCCAAACAAGCGGCGGTCCCCTGCAGAGCGTCCCTGCTTCTTTCCCGCGACATTGAGCCACAGCCATGGCCCCGAGACTGCGCAGAGGACAGCCTCCTCCCCTGTTTCTGGGGCTGCCAGACGCGCTCGTTGTCGGTGTGCTAAGGCGTGTGCCAGACAGGTGCGCTGAGCGATCACATCCCGACGAGCAACGACGCTTCGCGGGCCTCTCGGGCGCCTTGGGACAGGACCCCGCCCCTCCCGCCCCTCCCGCCCCTCCCCCTGCCCGCCTGCCTCGCTCTCACTGCAGCCGCCACACCACTTCCCTCCTACCACAGGCTCGTGTCTGCGGCGCTGGTCTGCAAGCGGCTGAGGGAGCTGTGCCTGTCGCCAGAGCTGCTGCGTGAGCTGCCAGTGCACATCACACAGTCCCGTCTGGAGCGCACGCAGGCGCTGCTGCTGTTCCTCGCCTCCCACGCCCGGCATGTGCGCCACCTGTCGCTGCACATCCATTCTGGCGACGGTGGGTACGAGGCTGACGAGGAGGAAGAACTGGGAGCCCTCGTTGCCAGCTGCCTGGCGGTGTGCGGCGCGCAGCAGCCGCAGGGGCGGCGTGACAGCGCAGGCAGCGGCGGCACAGCTGCCGGCCTGCAACACCTCAGCATCTGCCCCGACACGCCGCTGGTCACCCTGGGCTGCCTCCCCGCCTTGCGTGCCCTGAGGCAGCTCTGCCTGCCCGGGCGCAACGACAGTGCCGCGCTTCGCCTGCCGCCGTGCACCCAGCTTACGGCGCTCCGGGCTGTCCACCTGTCGGGGGGGCTGCTGCTCCGGAAGGCGGCCGGGCAGGGCGGCGGCCCACCCGCAGGCTACCTGCCACCGTCGCTCACAAGCCTGCATTTGGAAGGCGACGTCGAGCCTAGTGACAACACAGCACAGCAGGTGGGCGCCCTTGTTGGTTTGCTATTGTTGTTCACACGGAACTGGGTGCTGCGCAGCTGTATGCACTGAGGCACCGCTGCTGGTTGTTGCGTGTGGGTGCTGCCCCGCTGCCCCAGGCAGAGGTGGGGAGGGTGTGGCACAACGCTGGTGGCAGGCACAGCACAGCACAGCACAGCATGGCATGCAACCTGCTTCTCTTCCCACCTCCCACCCTCTGTCCCCCGCCCCCCGCCCGCTTGCCGCCGAGCCGCAGCTGCTGGCTGGCCTGTCTGGCCTGCGCAGCCTGGAGTTTTCATCTGTCATGTATGACGCTGACGACATGACGGCGGTCTCCCGGCTCACCGCCCTCACCCGCCTGGCGCTCACCCGCGTCGAGAACTTTCCTCGAGGCAGCTGCCTCGCCCCGCTGACGGCGCTGGTGCGGCTGGAAGTGCGGGGCGGCGTGCTAGATGTCGACATGCAGCTCATAGACAGCATGGTGGAGACGCTGCCGCAGCTGACCTGCCTAGCCCTCGATTTGGGGCGGCCCACCATCATGGAGCTTCCCCTGGGCGTCCCCTCAACAATCACGAGCTTGCGCCACCTCCACCGCTTCTCGTTTTCCACCTACAAAGTCAACGCGGATGCGCCCGCCATGCACCTGAATCCGTGCCTCCCCGACGGTCCCTGGCTCGCATGCCTGCGCTGGCTGGCGCTGCCGCTCGACATCGCGCTCGCCGGCGTGGCACCGGTAGGGGGCCAAGAGGCGGCGCTGGCGGCGGCCCGCCAGCTGGAAAACTTTTGCATCCAGCCCGCCGGCTCCCCAAGCTTTTTGGCCACGGGGCTGTGTCAGCGGCAGTGGGCCGCCCTGTGGCGGTGGCTGGCCACCCACCCGCCGCTGCGCCGCTTCTGGTATGAAGCACCCACGTCGCCGGCAGCGCTGGGCTTTGATTTTGTGGATGGCCTGCTGACGCTGCAGCGGGAGCGCCCTGCGCTGCAGCTGGGCCGCCTGGAGGCGCCCGCCGACCGGCAGGAGAGCAATGCCGGGCCCTCCTTTTGGTGGGAGATGCTGGGCAGCATCTGAGGGCAAGTGGGTGCTGCCACCCGTCACCCCACGCTATCATGCAGCCCGCCGCGCCTCTTTGCAATGACTGTGTTTTTTGCTTTCCACTGACTTGTACGAATCTTCTCAATGTAAACAGCATGTTGCTGAAGGATTGGGGCCACAAGAACCACTGGCAACTCGGTGACTTGTGGTGATGCGTGCTTCGACCGCTGCGGCGCCCGACGGGGCTGTTGATGTCAACATCAGTTGGGCTCTGAGCGGCCTCTACCACTTTCCGGTCAATAGCACAACTCAGAGTCTGTTCTTGACGTTCTGGCTGTCTGGCTGTGCACACTTCTGAAGCGGGCCGACAGGGCCGCGAGGCGCGCTGAGCTGCCTTCCCCGCGTCACGTCGAACAACCAACGGCCGTAGTTTGATAGGCGCCGGCGAGCGGGCCATCCGCGCCGCCACTGCTGTGCAGCGCCCCGGCGCCTTAGGGCAGCGGACCGCTGAGCGGTTGTGGCACCCGGCCCTGGTGGCGCCATCTTGCTTGCACGACTTGCTTGGCGCAGTGGTGCCTCTACCACTTACCCATATCCTTCTGTCTTCTGACCCGATCCAAACTTCCTGCACCTTCAGAGCGATGCAAGGGACAGCTGAATGCTGTGCTCAGCTGCCGTGCTTGGCTGTGGTGCATCTCCAACGGCTCATCTCCGCCGCCCATGCTGGTTCCTCCTCAATGCTTCAGACTCTAGGAAGGGAGGAGCTGCGCAGGCGGCGCCCAGCCAGCAGCTGTCAACTGAGGCCTTGGCGGCTGCAGCAGCTGCAGCAGCAGCCCTGCTAGAGGAAGCGGAGCACGAGTCCCAGCAGCAGCAGGCTAAAGCTGCGAAAGCCTTGAAAAAGCAGCGTCAGCGGGAGAGGCAGCGGCAGCGGGCAGCCGCCAGCGGGAGTCAAACCGACGGCAGCGTCAGCCCAGCTGCCGAGCAGCAGTCACCGGAAGATGCAAGCTCACGCATTGCGGCAGCCACTGACAGAAGGTGGCAGCGTTCCTGCCGACAGCTGGTCCCTTTGCACACTTTAGCGACAGGCAGCAGCAGCAGAAGTCAGCGCCCGCGCCGCCACCACGGCAGCATCGCGCGTCTGAAGAGCATCAGCAGCGGCAGGGCGACGCCGAAACTTTGACTCCAGCAGTCCGCCGGGGGCAGGGTGTCACTGGCACGGCCAGCAGTGCCCACGGCGGGGGTGGGCCGGGTGCTTGCAGGGGGCTTGCTCTCACAGGGCAGGGCACAGCAGGCATGTCTCTGGTGCAGCTTGCCAGCCTGCCAGTGCGGCAGCAGCCTCAGCAGCAGACATCCAGGATGTGCGCCGCCATGCCTGCTGCACCGTGGGCACGCACACCGGCATATGCTCAGCAAGCAGCCTCGCAGCCACTGCCCGAGCCGCCGCCTCCGCATTCCGTTGGGGCCCCGGCCCAGCTTGGCAGTCGCCCTGCCCGGGGCACCATCAGTTTGGATGCCTGCCTGCTTGACGAGGCGCTGTGCCCCATCTCACACGAGCCGATGGAGGACCCGGTGGTGGCGGCAGAC
>JTEE01000031.1:533984-559664 GCA_002896455.3 Chlorella sp. ArM0029B
CCCCCCCCCCACCGGGGGGATGGAGATGGGGAGGGGGACGAAGCCCTGGTGTGCTGCCGATTCTGTTGAGGTTTGGTGCACGTTGTCGGCAGTCATGCCTGCCTCATCCCTCATGCCGCATGCCTCATGCCTCCCCACCACACTCTGCCCCACTCTGTGCTCGCTGCCCTCTCCTGTCCCCACCTTGGTGTCCCCTGCCCTGCCCCCCCTGCGCCTCTCCGCGTCGGACAATTTGGTCCCTCGTTCCTGGCGGAATGGGGCCCGTTCCTGGGGCCATTCCTACGTTCCCAGGAACGGGCCCGTTCCTAGGAACGGGCAACGGTGGCCGGACCCAAACAGCCCCTGGCATTCGATTTAAAGGGGTCTGATGTAATGAATCGCGGCATGAAGTTGAAAAACAGACCGGGAAAAGGCTGAGTGTAGAGCGCCGGCGTGCTTTGCTCGTGCTGGACACAAAGCATGGTGCTGAGGCGCTCGGAGGCGCCAGCGACGGGTGCAGCACACATCTCGAACCCAATCCAACATCGGAAGGCAGCTTGCAGATCTAGCAGCAGCGCTGGGCCGTCGCTCTGGCAACTGTCACCGCCACCGCAACCGGCTTCCTCGGCTCTGCGGGCATTTTGCAGCGGCCTACGGGCACATTGCGTTACTATGCACATCGCAGAAGCAGTGCGGGCTCTGCAGGGGCAGAGCTGTCGCTTCATGATCGCGAATGGCGGCTTGCGGCGGCTTGCGGCCGCCCCGCACTGGCTCGTAGCACCGCAAAATGATCACCACACGGCATAGGTGCTGCCGGCAGGCTATGCCGCTCAGACGCGGCACCTTCCTCTTCTGCCGCCGCCCCCGCCTGCCGCCACCCCTGCTGCCACTGGCTGGCGGCAGCAGGATGCCAGGAGCCAGGAGCTACGCTTAACTACTATGTCCTAAGGTGGGTGCAGCTCTAAGTGGCATTGCTGGCGTGGGTCAGAAGATAATCATGTGCATGGGGTCCACTGGCTTGCACTGGACCGCCGCCCCGCGCTGGCCCAAACGGTTGGCTGTGCGGCGTGCCTCTCCGCAGCAGGTGCAAGGCTCTGCTCTGCATTGTTTGACCGAAGCCAAGAACCCCATTGATGTGCTGCAGGATTTGAGACCCATGCACCACCGGGAGCGCGTACGTCACCTGGCCGCCTGAACTTTGAGGTGGGTGGTTTTGGGTGGGGAGGCGGGGGATTCAAGGGGGCACATGGCCTGCAAAGGAAGAGCCAGCCACCGGTGCATCCACAGCCAATACTGCAGGAGAGTTGCACATTGGTTCTTTCTTGTGTTCTGACAACTTTCCGTTGCTGCGTGCAGGTGCGTGTCCGATCCCGTTGGCCCCCACCTCTTGCGTTAAGCGTGCACGCCCACCAAGGCGGGTGCCACTGCCTCGCACTGGTTGCAACCTCGCCCTTCAGTTAATCCGAATGACCAGGCAAGCACGATATCATGGGGGCTGATAAAGCACGGGGACTGCTATGTCTGGCTTTGTGAGAGCATGCGTTTCGGGCCGGGGGGCGCCTAGCGGGCGGCGCGGCGCGACGCCCTGTTCATCTCGTGGTGTCAAACATATCCACAGTGCCGCCCCTGCTGCCCCTGACAATGCCTTCAGTTCCCACCAAATGCTGCAGGTTTCACAGACAGCTGGTTGAGGGCCTTCTGCACTTGCCACCGTGGCGAGGCCAGCACCGCTTCTCACAGACTGGTACCGCCGGCGGCGCCAGCCGTCAGCCGGGCGCCTGCAGCCACCGCAGCCGGGCACCTGCCCTCTCTCAACTCTTGATTTCCCCACATGTATTCCCCTCGAAATGTCATCCCTTGTGTTTTGCTGTTCATCGTTTTGGGCCAACTGCTGCCTGGGCATGTCATGCACCATGTCATGCCAGCAAGCAAGTGCCGGCCTTCTAGGTCGCGGCCTCGATCGGACTAGTTGATGTTTGTAAGACGTTGCTGAATCACGCGAGAACGAAATAGCGAGCGAAATTGGCACGGGGCCGACGGAATGGCCCCCGTTCCGAGTGGGGTTCCTGGCGGAACGGGCCAGGAATGGGCCAATTTGTCCGACGCGTGCAGGGCACACGTACGAGCGGCGGGAGATTGAAGGTGAGCGGGCACGTGTAATGGGTCTGGTGGGCAGGCTGGCACCTACGGCTTGCTGGCTAGGGGGCACAGCAGTCACGTTATTGTACCTGTCCTCGCCTCTCCCCACTTGTCACCTCTGTTCACATGCCGTCTGTTCCTTCCTGGTGTGCAGCCTGGATTGCGCGCCATGTGGCAGTCGGCCAGGCCCCCTGCTCCCCGCTCACCAACCTGCCGCTGGAGCACACGGCGCTGGCACCCAACCGCATGGCGCGCGCTGTGATTGCCGCCATGCTCACAGCGGGGCTGCTGGACTGAGCGGGTGGTGCCCTGGAGGCGGGGCTGGGCATGGGCAGCACCTTCCAATGCCCGGGTCCACACAGCTTGCACAAGTGGGCCGACAGAGCAGCTTTCTTCACACCCAGTATCCTGCAGTTTCTCGACATGCCCGCTCACCGTTGCACGCACCGCTACCTTGCATATGTGTGTTACTTGCTGCTGCAATCTCCAACTTTTCACACTGCATGCATGCATATGGCTCTTGCAACAGGACCCATGCTTTAGACCACCTGATCTGGAGCCCAGCCCTTTGGCAGGCCCGCCAACCCGTTGAAAAGGGTTCATTTGTGGATAATGCTTTGATGCAGTCTGTTTCAGAGGCAGCACATTGGAGGTAGGGCACGGGGTGTACTGCTGGTGCACTGCCGCCACGCCTCAGTTTCAGTTGACAAACAAGCAAAGAAACAATAGGCGGCGGCGGCGGCGTGTCCTTTCTGCCTGTTCATCCTCTCAGCCGCAAGAGCGCTGTTGCACGCGACTGGAGCGCGACTGGCATATGCGAGGTGCACCGCAGAGCGTCTACCTAGGGAGGTGGGCGGGGCTGGCGGCAGCGGGAGGTGGCACCACTCCCCACGGGGCGGCGGCGACAGGCGGCACGAAGATCGAGCTGTGCACTGGCGGCGGCAGCAGCGTCGCTGGGGTGCATTCTTGACCATGCCCCCTGAGACGGCAAGAGGCCGTTTTGCGTGCTGCTCAGCAGCTGCAAACTGTCTAACATGCGCTAGGCAGGCGGGGCAACTTGCCGGCCCTTTGAAACTTGGCGGCAGCAGCTGAGGGCGGCGGTGAGCGGCACAACCTGGGCCACTGCCCCAGGACAGTTTTTTGCAGCTGGCTTCATGGCAGGGATTCCAGGCCTGTGTGTGGTGCAATGGCGCCTGTGAGTTCGGCAGGCCCGTGAAGGGGGTTGTAGTAGGTGCAACCCATCTCGCAGCTCCAGGAGCAGCTGGGTGACTGGCGGGGTGTGCCCGCGGCTTCCATGCCTTGTCACAGGCGTGCTCTGTGCTATATGGAAGGGCGGGGGTCCATCAGATCACACAATTCTCTGCATTTTCTCCTCGCGCCAAGTCTCCCGCCCCTCTCAAGCAGCAACCTTGCGCTCGATCAGTACGATGGCCCCCGCCATGCTCTCCGCCAAGCTTTCCGCCTGCACCGTGGCTGTGGCCGGCCGGCCCTCCCGCAGCCGGGTGGTGAAGACCCGGGCGGTCTTCGACACGGAGGAGAAGAAGGATCAGACCGCTCGCAAGACGGTTTCTGGCAACAAGACCCGCAACCTGCAGATGACCGGCGAGGAGTGTGAGTGAGGCTACGGCCATTGCTGCCTGCCGCAGCACGACCTGTCTGACCTGCTCGTTGATGCCCAGGCCGCCTGCACAGGGGTCAGTACCGCGCGCGCGGGCGGTGCAGGCGGCGTACGTCGGGCGGGGCGGCTCCAAGGCCGCACCTTTGCTCGGTGACCTTCATCTGGATTGGCCCGCGTGCGCTCCCTGCATGTTGGCACGCAATGGATGAAGAGCCCCGGATGCTGTTGCGTGTTGCTCGCCTGCTGGCACGCTTGTCCCGTCCCCCGATCTTTCACCCTCCACATCTGCCTTGCGTGCTCCCCCATGCCGACCGTGCAGACGCCCGCCAATTGCCCGGCATCTCCGCACCCTTCCCCAACATGTGAGTGTGGCAGGCCGGGCGGGGTTGACTGTGTGGGGTTAGACGCCAGGCCGCACAACGGCACCCACACAGAGGTGTTGGTTTGTTGGCGCGGCTGCAGCTCCGCTTCTGCCCGGCAGCTGTACCGCTTCTGCCCGGCAGCTGTACTGCCTGGCCGCTGAACCCAAACGTCTTGGGGCTGCGCATTTGCGCAACTCGGAGAGGGCACGGATGATCGGCACGCTGATCGCCTGCTCACCCTGCCCCCTCCTGCACCGCTGTGCTGCGCAGGTTTGACCCCGCCGGCCTGGCGAAGAAGGCCACCCCCGACGTGAGTCGAGCTGCTGTGCCCTGCCCGCGTCCCCTGCCTGCTAGCGCCACTGCCAGTGCTGTTGCTGTGGCCACTTGGGCATTAACACCGGCGGTACCCGACACGCGCCTGGCTGGCGTGTCACTGCCAGCCGCCCCTGCCTCTGGTGCCTGCCCACCTCCCCGGGTGCTCACACTGCTGCCCTCATGCCGCCGCGGCTGCCAGCCGTGCACTACCTCTGCATCGGTGGATTTTTTTTCAACCAGCCCCGTCCTTTGTTTCCCACTGCTACAATTGCAGGACATGAAGCGGTGGCGCGAGTCTGAGCTGACCCACGGCCGCGTGTCCATGCTGGCCGCCCTGGGCTACATTGTGCAGGAGCAGACCAAGGTGGGCGGGTGGGGTGTGCCGTGCTTGCTTTTGCCTCTTTGTGTAGCCACGCACAATGCATCTCTGTTGTTGTCAGCCCAATTTCTTTGGCGCTATGGATGCTGTTGACATGTGGAGCATTGGTACATACGTGACTTGACATGTGGAGCAGTGGTACCGCAGCGTACAAAGCATCGGTCAGTTGCAGGGCCTGTCTGCCGCAGCTTCCTAGCGGCAGTTGGCCTTACCTTCTCTCCCCTCCTGCCTTCCTCTTTGCCTGTGCAGGACCTGCCTTTCTTCCTGAACAACTGGGGCAAGGTGCAGGGTGAGCACCGCTCTCGTCATGCTGTGCCCTGCTGTGCGGTGCCCTGCTGTGCCCTGACGTCCTACCTTCAAGGACTCGGTTGCTGGGAAAACCTACCACAATTGGTCATGTGCTGTTGTAGCTGCCTGGCTTCAATTGGCGGTGATGCCTGTTTCGCTTAAAAAGATGGGGTCACTTCTGTCAGCGGCACACACGCCTACACTCTCACATGTTACAGCTTGTCACACATTGCTGCCCCCACCGCTCTTGCCCTGCAGGCCCTGCCCTCGTCCACGCTCAGCAGATCGAGTTCCAGCGCCCGCTGTTCTGGGAGGTGCGTTGGGGTTTACTTTTGTGCTAGCTGACTGCTGGCGGGCTGGCCGGGTTAGGTGATCTCAAGGAAGGCTGATGCTTTCGTGTCACCTGTTTGCTCAGTGACTGGCGCTGCCTGATAACTGGTGCACCAGGCAGGATGAGGCAAGGAAAGGCATGGGCAGTGCTGGCTCAAACAGCTGCTTAATAGAAGTGTTCTCTGAATGTGCATTGTTCAGCCTGCGTGTCACAATGCATGACGTAAACCGCATCGCGTTTATGAATGTAAATCGCGCCATTCTGCCCACCTCAGTCTGCCTACCCCTGTGCCGCCCCTGGTCCTCCTGTGCTGCCCAAGTGCGTCTCTGTTGACCTGAATCGACTGCTGTGCACTGCCCTCCTGCTGCAGATTCTGGTGCTGGCCATTGGTCTGGCAGAGGCGTACCGCGTCACCGTGGGGTGGGCCACCCCTGTGGGCGAGGACTTCAACCAGCTGCGGGTGAGGGGTGAACTGAGGGTGCTTTTGAGATGGTGCCTACTGCAACGGGTGGTGGTGAGATGCTGGTGTGTGCCTGAGCTGAGATGGTGCTGCGTGCCTGGATGCCGCTGAGATGGTGGTGCGTGCCTGGATGCTGCTGAGATGGTGCTGTGTGCCTGCTGACGCGTGGTGCTGGTACTGTACTGCAGTGCTGCAGCTTGCCAACTCTTTTATGTTTGGGCTTTCCATCCTATGTTGCAGGACGACTACGAGAATGGCAACCTGAGCTTCGACCCCCTAGGCCTCAAGCCCTCCGACCCCGCAGCCTACAAGGACATGCAGACCAGGGAGCTGAACAATGGGCGCCTGGCCATGCTGTCCATCATTGCCTTCTGGCTCCAGGAGATTCGCGACCCCAACCACACCAGTGAGTGAACGATTAACCAACCAGGCCATCGCGTGTGTTCTTGGAACACAAGAAAATAGAAGCAGTCCTGTGGGACTTGCTGGGAAGGGAGAGTGTACTGGATGGAAATGAATGAATGGAGGGATAGGGGTGAGGAGAGTGTGCCAGCAAGAGTGGCACGTCGAGTGAAGTTTGTGGTCATGGGATGGAACATGGGCTGGCTACCTGGCTGGCTGGCTGAGGACACTTTAGCTTGGCATGAGCGGGAGTTGTGGATTGGATCGGCAGTACACTAAATGTGCCTGCAGAGCATGTTTACTGACTGTACCCTCCCACTGTTCTTCCAGTGCCTCTGCCTGTCTGCACCCTTGCGGCATCTGCCCAGTCCCACTCACCCACACATCTTGCTGTCTGTCACTCCTCTCCTTCCTTCCTGCAGTCGTTGAGCAGTTCAAGATGACCCTGACTGGGGAGGAGATTGCCAGCACTGCTTCCGACATTGTGAGCGGTGTGCAGAGCATCCCTTGAAGTGGCGCAATTGACGCGCATTCAGGGCTGATGCTTCTTCTCCAAGCGGCGCTTCATTTGACCCAAGGCAAGGCATGTTGCCACAACATGGCATGGCATGCAAGAAAGGGCACAAGCATGCGCATCGGCACACTGCCCTTTGTTTTGCTTGATGTCATATCAGTTGTTGGGAAGGGGCTTTGTCCCCCACCCCAAGCCCCCTCATTTGCTTTCGACCCTGCCAGCCCACTTTTTGTACCAACCAATTCATCAATTCTGAGAGTGGCCGTTCGGAGCCCTGCCACGTCTTCCGGTGTACTGCAAGTCTTGTTGTGTAATACGTGCCTTCTGATTTGTATGTCCTCTGTGTCTTGGACGCTCTCCGTGTTTGCCAGCTGATGTGTAAATCAGGTTGTGATTGTATATATCATAGGCAACAGGCGAGCTCATTTGGTGTGGATGGTCGTTGACTTCTCAACCTTCCGCTCTTCGTGCATCTTAAAGAGTGTGCCAAGCCACGGGGGCACTGCTCCCCGTTTGCCACCCGGCATGTGAGACAGTCTGTGGGGTGGCGCGGGGCTGTGGTCTCTGCTCTAGCGTGGGGTTGGGGGTTGGGGTTGTGGTTCTGTACGGCGGGGTCCTGCAGCAAGGGGAAAGGCGGTGCCTGCAGGGCTGCCTCCACGGTTGTATTTTGCTCCAAACACCTTCCACTGCGCAGCAGCACTGCGTAGTGTGCACACGCGCACCGGCACGCCAAAATGCTGTCGCCGGGCGGCGCGTTTGGGGGCATTCCTGGCGGCACTGGGCGGCACCTGCGGCGCTGCCTCCAGGCCGCGGTGCTGGCTCAGTCCTGCACTCATCCAGGGGCCCTGCTGATGTGAAGGTTGGCTGCACAGGCGGGGTCACGTGCGCACATGTGCAGTGCAGGCATGCCGATCACAGCCCATCCGGCTGTGGCACCGCTAGCCACCCGCCCACATGTCAGATTGTATTGCATGTACTGCATGGCAAGGCGAGTGACAACCGAGCGAGCAGGCAGCCGGCACAGGGCACAGGGCATCTCGGTGACCGAGAGGCCTACCCGCACAGCTTCAGCTCACAGCGTGCAGGCATGGCCAGCTGGCACTGGCCAGCTTCCTCTGGCCAGCTGGCACCTGACAGTTTCATGCCTTGTCAAGGTCTGCTCATGGCATAAAGAGGGGATCACTTCTCAAGCTCATAATCCAAACTTCTCCCCGCATTTCTACTCCTTAACGCCCCGCCCCGCCCTCTCAAGCAGCAACTTTGCGCTCGATCAGTGCGATGGTCAGTGCGATGGCCCCCGCCATGCTCTCCGCCAAGCTCTCCGCCTGCACCGTGGCTGTGGCCGGCCGGCCATCCCGCAGCCGGGTGGTGAAGACCCGGGCGGCCTTCGACACGGAGAAGAAGACGGTTTCTGGCAACAAGACCCGCAACCTGCAGATGACCGGCGAGGAGTGTGAGTGAGGCTACGGCCATTGCTGCCTGCCGCAGCAAGAGATGTCTGGCCCGATCGTTAATGTAGAGGCCGCCTGCACAAGGGTGCATTGCCGCGCGCGCGGGCGGTGCAGGCGGCGTACGTCGGGTGCGGCGTACGTCGATTGCGGCGGCTAAGGTTTACCTTCATCTGGATTGGACAGCTTGTGCTCCCTGCATGTGGGCACACAAAGGAGGAGAGCCCCGGATGCTGTTGCGTGTTGCTTGCCTGCTGGCACGCTCGTCCCGTCCCCCGATTTTTCACTCTCCACGTCTGGCCTTGCATCCCCCCCCCCTGCCGACCGTGCAGACGCCCGCCAATTGCCCGGCATCTCCGCACCCTTCCCCAACATGTGAGTGTGGCAGGATTGGGGGAGGGGGAGGAATTACTGTGTGGGGTTAGACGCCAGGCCGCACAACGGCGCCCACATAGAGGTGTCACTCTGTTGGAGCGGTCGGCTCCAACCTGTACCGCTTCCTTCTGCCTGATAGCTGTACTGCTTGGCAGCTGTACCCTTAGGTGTCGGGGTTGTGGATTGGGCGCAGTTCTTGAGGACAAGATTGATAGCCACGCTTGTCTACTTCTTCTCCTACTCACCCTTGCCGTCTCCTCCACCGCTGTGCTGCGCAGGTTTGACCCCGCCGGCCTGGCCAAGAAGGCTACCCCCGACGTGAGCTGCTGTGCCCCTGCCTGCCTTCCCTGCCAGATGGCGCCACTGCCAGTGCTGCACCTGTGTCCACTTGGGCATTAGCAGCGGTGGCACCCTGCGTGGCGAGCCAGGCGCCCTTGCCTCTGGTGCCTGCCCACCTCCCCGGGTGCTCACACTGCTGCCTCCTGCCCTGGGGCGCTGCGCCTGCCAGCCGCACACTGTGCAGCACTGCCTCTGCATCCGTGGAATGTATATGCTCTAACCACCCCCGTCCTTTGTTTCCCACTGCCACAACTGCAGGACATGAAGCGCTGGCGCGAGTCTGAGCTGACCCACGGGCGCGTCGCCATGCTGGCAGCCCTGGGCTACATTGTACAGGAGCAGACCCAGGTGGGTGGGTGGGGTGTGCTGTGCTTGCTTTCGTCTAGCGGCAAAAGAGCTCTTGTGCTGGGTGGGGGAGGTGCAGTTTGCTTCGCCTCTACATGTGGAGCAGCAAGGTCTAGAGGGACAAGAGGTTCTGAGCGCAGCAAGCACTGTCCACCTGCTGGCAGCCTATCTCCTTTGTTGAGATGACATAATGTGGGCTGTTTACAGGCGGATGTATGGGGCAGTGGCGCCTGCAAGGCCGACCTGCCGTAGCGCCCTAGCGACGGTTTGCCTTACCTCCCATCCCCGCCTTGCGTTCCTCCTTTTGCGTGTGCAGGACATGCCTTTCTTCCTGAACAACTGGGCCCAGGTGCAGGGTGAGCGCACTCGCTGGCCCTGCTGTGCCTTGCTGTGCTTTGTCATGACGTGCTGGCCCCTGGCACCCAATCACCGGGCAAACCTGTCTCTCTTGATCATGTGATGTCGAAGGTGGGTGATGCCTGTTTGGCCGACAGCGGCACACACACACGCTCTCACATGTTCTAACTTGTCACACATCGCTACCCCCCGCCTGTCTGCCCTGCAGGCCCCGCCCTCATCCACGCTCAGCAAATCGAGGCCCAGCGCCCCCTGTTCTGGGAGGTGCGTTGGGGTTTAGCTAGCTTTTTGCGGGCCGGACGGGGTGGGTGGTCCCAAGGCTGGCTGAAGCTTTCGTGTCACCTGTAAGCTCAGTATGTGTTCAGTGACGCTGGCTGACAGCTGGCGGAACAGCTGCTGAACGCATGGTTGCGGCGCCTGGCATGACACGCTACATGCCGTAGCTGCTCTTCAGTCTTTTGTCCATCCTGTCTGCCTGCCCCTGTGCCGCCCCTGGCTCCTCAGTGTGTCTGTTGACTTCACTTAAATGCTGTGCATCCCCCTCCTGCTGCAGATTCTGGTGCTGTGCATTGGTCTGGCAGAGTCCTTCCGCGTCGCCGTGGGCTGGGCCACCCCCGTTGGAGAGGACTTCAACCAGCTGCGGGTGAGGGGGTGTGCTGGGTGCCGCTGCTGAAATGGTGCTGCCTGCCGGTGCATAGCGCTGGTACTGCAGCTGATGCTGATGGTGCTGTTGTACTGCAGAACTTCAACCAGCTGCGGTTGAGGGGTTGGACTGGGTGCCGCTGCTGACATGGTGCTGCCTGCTGACGCATGGCGCTGGTATTGTGCAGTAGTACTGCAGTTGTACTGCAGTGCCGCAGCCGCAGCTAACACAGCCTCCCAGCGGAGACCTTCAAATAACACTTGCAGCACAGCTCCCTTTCCCTGTGTGTCAGCTTGGTTGCCAACTTGTGTATATTGGGCTTCCTATCCTACACTGCAGGACGACTACGAGAACGGCAACCTGGGCTTCGACCCCCTGGGCCTGAAGCCCACCGACGCCGCTGCCTACAAGGTCACGCAGACCAAGGAGCTGAACAACGGGCGCCTGGCCATGCTGGCGATCATCGCCTTCTGGCTGCAGCAGATTCGCGACCCCAACCACACCAGTGAGTGGGCATGAGCAACCAATTTGGCTTGGGTTATGGCCCATAGAAATTTAGAGTCAGCCTTGTGGGATGTGGCAGGGAGGAGTGATGGAGAGGAAGCAGGCCTTGTCAGTGTCCTTCATTGACATTGCATGCAAAGATTCGGTGGTGAGGTCTGCCTGATCCGTCCCACTGACCCGCACACCTTGTTCCCTCCTTCCTGTCTGCAGTCATTCAGCAGTTCAAGTTGACCCTGACTGGGGAGGAGATTGCCAGCACTGCGTCCGACATTGTGAGCGGTGTGCAGAGCATCCCTTGAAGCGGTGCAATTGACGCGCCTTGGATGGGGCTTTGTCCCCACCCCAAGCCCGGCCACTGCTTTGGGCCATGCATGTACAAACCAATATATCAGTTGTGAGAGTGGCCGTTCTGAACCCTGCCACATTTTCCGGTGTACTGCCAAGTCTTGTTGTGTCATACGTGCCCTCTGAATTTCATGTCCCCTGCGTCTTGCACGCTCTCTGTGTTTGCCAGCCGACGTGTAAACCAGGTTGTGATCCCACAGCTCAGGCAACAAGCGAGGTGTGGTTGGTTGTCGACTTGTCAGCCACAACATCTGCACACCTCCTGCTCTTCGTGGTTCTCATACGTGTCACGACTGTCATGGCATGGCTTGGTTATTGTCTCTGCCTCCTCTTGAGTCTTGCATCTTGCCCTGTGCGGGCTGCTGCCTGCTTACGTGCCGCCGTGCGTGTGGGAGTTGAACAGCTGGCCACCGCTGGATTCCACCAGCTGCCTGGTGGTGTGTGATGGTGCGGGGCTGTGGTCCTCTGCTCGCCGTGTTGGGGTTGTGGTTGTCAGAGGAGAGGCCCACACCATTTGGGTTCTGGCAGGAACGTGCCACGCCAGGTGAGATGAGTCTACAGTGGGTTCCTGCACGGGTTGGGGTGCAGCAACAGGCAGCAGGTGCTGGTGTGTGGACGTGCGGGCCGCTGCTGCCACGGTGGCATTGGAAGCGCTGCCACGGTGGCATTGGAAGCTGACGTGGCATTGGAAGCGAGTGCTCAGGTGAGCTGCAAGCAGCCTGCTGCCACGGTCGGGCAAAGGGCTGCACGCAGCCCCGACGAACCGCCTTGCTTCAGCAGCGTGGCCAGGCAGGCCGCAGTCCCCAGCCAGGCCAGGCAGGAAGGCAGCAGCTGGATGCCTGCCGGTCACTGATGTGCCCTGTGGGGGTCCCTGAGCGCACTGCGCCACCGCCTACGCACTGGCGGTGAGTGCTGGGCTTGATTCGGCGCACGTAAGGGGTGCGCTTCAGGCGGGGCAAGGAGCAGCACATGACCAGGACCATGTATGCATCGTAGGCTGGCAGGGAGCCCCCGCCGGGTCTGCACTCACCCCACGTCTGGGCGAAGGCAACACCACACGCCGGCAACATGACTGTACCGACTTTTCACGCCCCCCCGCCTGCAGATTGAGCACAAGCTGCGCATGCCCGCCGGCAGCAATGTGCGGATGCCGGAGACCGACGCACAGGCTGGAGTACAAGGGCCTCAGGATGTCCTTTGCCGACAAGTTGGCAGAGCGCACGAGAGAGCTGGTGCTCAGCGAGGTGCACCCCCATCAGCTGGGCGACGGGCGGCGTTACAGCAATCACGCCCTTTCAGCAATGCCACCTCTCAAAGGCACTGAAGCCTGGGTGGCTACTCCTGTTACAACAACATTTGTCGCCTCAACCACCAAGCGCCTCCCAACCTCCACCAGCCCGCCTCCCCCCAGCACCTCTCCTTCCCCCTGTGCCCCTCCACGCTGCCGCCCAGCACCTCACCTTGTCCCCCTGCCCTTCCCCGCTGCCGCCCAGCNGCGCATGTGCAACCACCAGGCGAGTGGCCCCCAGGGCTCAGTGTGCTGTTGTGCGCTGCTGAGCGGCTGAATCGAACGGTTGGGGTTGGGGTTGGGGTTGGGGTTGGGGTTCAACCCAAGTTGGGGAGTTTGAGGGCACATGGCAGGGGCAGAAAGCAGCCCCTGCCACCTGAGGCAGTCCTTCTGCTTCTAGGCTGAAAGGGAGCACGGGGTGGTGATGCGGGTTGCAGTGTTGGTGGGCCGGGTGCGTGCACTGATGGTGGGTGCTACGTGCAAGCACAATTTGGCACCCCCGGCCTCACCCCCGCCCGTGCCAAAGTCGCGATGATGCGCCAGTGCCACAGGCTGAGCTCTGCACCAATACCGGCCCGGGGCGTCGCCCAGCCCTGCCCCGCCCAGCCCAGCCCCGCACCCCCGGCACCTGTGTTGAAATCGCTGATGATGATTCCCGGCCGCAGGCTGTTCTTGCGGCTCACCCAGGCCTTGGGATACCTGCACCCAGGAAGCACGGGTGGAGCGACACACATGCACACAGCGTTAAGTCATCAGGCCCCGCCGGGGCAGGCTGCCTTCCCCTGCCTGGCCTCCTGCCTGCCTTGCCATGCCTTCAGTGATGAATTCGGGAGCGAGAACATAGAGGGTGTAAAGACAGGGATTCGTGAGATGTGCCAGCAGCACAGCGTGCACAGCAGGGCACAACTAGGGGAAGGCCAGCGCACAAAGCGGCAGGCTCTGCGAGAAACATTCGTGCATGACAGCGACTCACTGGAACACGTAAGGATCCAGCCCGTTGTCATAGAGCCTGTACCCTTTTGCGGCCCTCATTTGCGGCAGGCCGTACGCCTGCAGGGCGCGGGATGGTGAGCGGTGGGGAGCGGTGGCAGCGTGGAGGGTGGGGTGAGCAGAGGTGGGCAAATGCGGCAGCTTGATCCTCGAGGCACCACATGATTCGCCACGTGGAAGCATTGCAAGCAATACACGCCACTCTTGATTGAGGCGGGTTGGGGTGCTGAGACCGGAAGCAGCAGCGGCATGAGGGGCACGGGAGGGCAGCAGGCCCACCCAGCTCCAAGCATCAGAGTTTGCCCACCCCTAGAATGGAGTTGATGATTGTTCGTCCATCCATGCTCCCGCCGTTATCGGGCGCCGCAAGCTCTCCTAGCACCGCCCAGCTGGCAAAGCTGTGCAGCAGGACCTCGCGCCGGGCCGCACCGGGCCGGGCCGGAGCTGGNGAGAGAGAGAGAGAGACGGCCTGCCATACAGAGCTGACTCTCCCATGATCCCACCCTGTATACTCGAATTGACGGAGTAGCACTTGTAACACCTGCCATCACAAGCGTGCTTATAAGGGCTAGAGAGTGTGAGGCCTGCTGTGTGCACAAGAGCATCAGTACCCATGAGCAGGCAAGGGCAGCAGCAGCAGCACCGGCAGGGGCTGGTGAGTGACAGCGCCCATGTGCTCTCAAGAGAGATGCGCTCCTGAGATCTTACGAGTCTTGCACTTTTGAACTATTCGGATATGTACTGACACCCCTTGAGCCCTTATGAGAGGGGTTTACTGTACCCAGATGCAGCCCCCAACACCAAACCGCCCCCTGCTTGTTTTGTTGGACTGCTGCGGCCTTGTATAACTCCGTGCAGCTCTCAACCGGGCCGTTGGTGGTACTTCTTCTTCGAGGCGCGGCGCGATGGGCCCGACATCGGCGCGATGGGCCCGACTTCAGGGCTTCAGGGGCGGGATTCCTTTGTTGTCAAGGGTTTGGAGCCCGATGAGTGGTCGGCGCCAGGCGTCCGCGCTCCTACCCTGGCCCTCTGACGGAGGCAGGACTGGCGGCAGCGGCAGGCTGGCTGGCAGCAGCAGCGTGCCCCTCCTTGAAGGTTTGTGAGGTTTCGGTGCCTCACAAACCTTTAGAAACACACATGTCTGGCAGACCGCAGGGGATGCCAGCGCTGATTGAGGTGCCTCTTCGCACTGCTGTTGCGGCTCCGCAGAGGTCCTGTATGGCGGGGTCCCGCAGCGGGGTGTCAAGGCAACGCCTGCAGGGCTGCCTCCACGCTTGTCTTTTGCTCCAAACACCTTCCACTGCGCAGCAGCACCGCTGAGGTGCAGGGGCGCTGCAGCGCAGGCGAGCGCATGCCAAATGCTGCCGTGGGGCGGCCCGTTTCGGGGGACCTGCTGGGCGGCACCGGGCGCAACCTGCGGCGCTGCCTCCAGGCCGCAGTGCTGGCTCAGTCATGCAACCATGAAAGTTGCACTGATGATGTGACGGGTGGCAGCGCAGGCGGGGTCACGTGCGCCCACCTGCAGTGCAGTGCAGGCATGCCGATCACTGCCCAGCCGGCTGTGGCACCGCTAGCCACCCGCCCACCCCATGCCAGATTGAATTGCATGGCAAGGTGTGTGACAACCGATCGAGCAGGCAGCCGGCACAGGGCACAGGGCATCTTGATGACCGAGAGGCCTTCAGCTCACGCACTATGGCACCTGGCCGCTGGCACCTGGCCCAGCTGGCCGCTGGCACCTGGCCCAGCTGGCCACCTGGCACCTGGCCAGCTGGCAAGCTTCCATGCCTTGTCACAGGTATCACAGGCATATAGGGGGCCTCACCATCCACCATTCAGATCACTTCACAATCTCAGCAGCCACATTTCTCCGCGTTTCTACTCCCTTGCGTCCCGCCCCGCCCCCTCAAGCAGCAACTTTGCACTCGATCGGTGCGATGGCCCCCGCCATGCTGTCCGCCAAGCTTTCCGCCTGCACCGTGGCTGTGGCCGCGCGCCCTTCCCGCAGCCGGGTGGTGAAGACCCGGGCGGCCGTCGACACGGAGAAGAAGACGGTTTCTGGCAACAAGACCCGCAACCTGCCGATGAGCGGCTTGGACTGTGAGTGAGGCTACGGCCATTGCTGCCTGCCGCAGCACGACCTGTTTGTCCTGCTTGTAAATGCACAGGCCGCCTGCACACTGGTGCAATGCCGCGCCGCGGGTGGTGCAGGCGGCGTACGTCGTGCGCGGCGGTCAAGGTCCCCCCTTTGCTTGGTGACCTCATCTGTGGTGGGTGTCATCTGCCTGCGCTCCCTGCACGTCACACTCAATGTATGGAGATCCCGGAATGCTGTTTCTTGCTGCTCGCCTGGTGGCCGCGCATGTCCCGCCCCCCCCCCAACTTTTTGACCCGCCAAATCTGCCTTTGCGTGTGCCCTGCTGACCATACAGATGCCCGCCAACTGCCCGGCATCTCCGCCCCCTTCCCCAACATGTGAGTGTGGCAGGCAGGGCGGGGTTGACTGTGGGGCCAGACGCCAGGCCGCACAAGGGGCGCCTCAAATTGAGGTGTAGCTCTTTCAGCGCGGCTGCAGCTCCAGCCTGTACCGCTTCCTTCTGCCTGGCAGCAGTACTGCTTGACAGCTGTGCCCAAACGTGTCAGGGTTGCGCAGTCGTGCAACTTCAGAGCGGCATGGCTGAAGAGGGGATAGGCCGCTGGTATTTCCTCTCCTACCACGCTCGTACTTCCTACCACGCTCCGTACTTCCTACCACGCTCGTACTCCTCCTCCTCCTCCTCCTAACCCTTGACCCGCCCCTACACCGCTGTGCTGCGCAGGTTTGACCCCGCCGGCCTGGCCATCAACGAATTTACAACCCCCGACGTGAGCCGCTGTGCCCTGCCCGAGTATCCTGCCAGATGGTGCCAGCGCCTGCTTGGCGTGTGCCGCTGCCAGCCGCCCCTGCCTCTGGTGCCCGCTCACCTCCCTGGCTGCTCATACTGCTGCCCTCCTGCCTTTGGCGCCCGCGCCTGCCAGCCGCGCACTGCCTTTGCATCCATGGGAAGTCAAGTCATCCAATGGGCTATTGAAACCAGCCCCGTCCTTTGTTTCCCACTACAACAACTGCAGACCATGAAGCGGTGGCGCGAGTCCGAGCTCACCCACAGCCGTGTCGCCATGCTGGCATCCCTGGGCTATGTGGTGCAGGAGCAGACCAAGGTGGGTGGGGTGTTCTGTCCTTGCTATTGCCTCTTTTGTGTAGCATTGGTGGGGCAGCTTGTGTGGAGCAAAGTTCAGTGGTAAAGCACGATGCATCTCTGTGGTCAGCCGATCTCCTCCGGCGCTAAGTGGGCTGTTTACATGTGGAGCAGTGGTGCAGTTACTACAGCGTACAAAGCGTCGGTCAGTTTTGGGGCCTGTCTGCCACAGCTCCCTAGCGACAGTCTACCTGACGTCCCATCCTATCCTCCCTCCCTCCCCCGTCTGCTTGCAGGACCTGCCTTTCTTCCTCAACAACTGGGCCCAGGTGCAGGGTGAGCACCGCTGTGGTCATGCTGCGCCCTGCTGTGATGCGCCATGATGTGCTGGCCCTCAGCGCCCAACATCCAGGCAACCCTTTTCGTCTTGATTCATGTACTGTTTCAGCTGGCTGGCCTCTGGTGTGGGTGCTGCCTGTTTGGCTCCAAACAGCTGGGTAGCCAGTTCACTCGAAACGGCTCATGCACTTTCATATGGGCTAACTTGTCACGCATTGCTGCCCCCCACCTCTTCTGTCCTGCAGGCCCCGCCCTCATCCACGCTCAGCAGATCGAGGCCCAGCGCCCGCTGTTCTGGGAGGTGCGTTGGGGTTTACTTGTGCGCTAGCTGACTGCGGGCGGGGTGCCAGGGTGGATGGTTGAATCAAAGCATCCAAAGCATCAGATGCCTTCTTGCCAGTCTGTATGCTCGGTGGATGCCTTCAAGCTGGCTGGCATATGTCAGGCCAGGTGGGGTGCGGCAAGGAAAGGCACAAGCAGTGCTGGCCTATTCCACAGTCCAAACACTTGGTATGTCCCCACAAGTGTACCTGAGCTTGAGCTGATGGTAGAGCTAGCGAACGAATGATTCACAGACTGCTGTGCATCCCCCTCCTGCTGCAGATTCTGGTGCTGTGCATTGGTCTGGCAGAGTCCTACCGCGTCGCCGTGGGGTGGGCCACCCCCGTTGGAGAGGACTTCAACCAGCTGCGGGTGAGGGGGCTGGGCTGCTGCTGCTGCTGATGTGGCGCGGCCTGCGGATGCGTGCTGTTGCTGTTGCTGATGCTGCTGATGTTGCTGCTGTGCCGCAATGCTGCAGCCCCAGCCAGACCAGTTGGCAGCCTCCCAGCGGGGACTGCAAACATTGTGTGCGCAGCACAATCCCTCTCCCTCTGCTGTGTTGGGTTGTGGCGTACACAGCAAGATCCTCTTGATTCCCTCTCCTTGTCACTCGGTACATCCCCGCTTGCTTGCCAACATTTGTATTTTGGGCTTCCCATCCTGTGTTGCAGGACGACTACGAGAACGGCAACCTGGGCTTCGACCCCCTGGGCCTCAAGCCCTCCGACCCCGCAGCCTACAAGGTCATGCAGACCAAGGAGCTGAACAATGGGCGCCTGGCCATGATGTCCATCATCGCCTTCTGGCTCCAGGAGATCCGCGACCCCAACCACACGAGTAAGTAGAAGCGAACAGCCGATTTGGCTTGGGTTTCTGGCTCATAGACACCTAGAAGCAGCCTTGTTAGACTTGGTGGGGACGGCTGTTTACAGAAGTGTGATGAACAGAAGCAAAGCTTGTACATGTCAGTGCACCATGTTGGCAACCTCTGCCTCTCCGTGCTGCATCATCTGCCCGTCTGAGCTTTCCCACTAACCCGCAACACCTTGGTTCCCCTCTTCCTGGCTGCAGTCATTGAGCAGTTCAAGATGACCCTGACCGGGGAGCAGATTGCCAGCACTGCGTCCGACATTGTGGGCAGTGTGCAGACCATGCCTTGAAGTGGCGCAATTGGCGCGTCTTTTCAGGGTTATGCCTTTTTCGGGGGTGACAGGATCATCTCTACAGCGGGGTTTGGCGTTTGACTCAGGCCAGGCATGCTGCCACAGCCTGGCAGCATGCTTCCGCGATTCTGATGGCTGTTCTCTACTCCGTCCCTTCTTTCTGGGCATCTTCAGTTGTTGGGAAGGGGCATTGTCCCCCACCCCAAGCCCGGCTACTCCTTTGGGCTAAGTCTGCCCACCTTTTGTACCAACCAATTCAACCCTTCTGAGAGTGGCTGTTCTGAACCCTGCCACGTCTTTCGGTGTACTGCCAAGTCTTGTTGTGTACTCTCGTCTTTGAGTTGCATGTCCTCTGCTTGCACGTCCTCTGTGCACTGCCAGCTGATGTGTAATATCAGATTGTAGCATACAGTGAACAAAGGTGCTATGTGAGGGAGATGTCTCAGCCACGCCAGCCGTGCACTTTGCACTCTGCCTTCTGCAACCCCGCCTTCGTCCGCAGGAAGGCAAGCAGGCAGGCACGCCCCGCAACACCCGTGCCTGCCGCGGGAATTAAGAGGCCCTGGTGTCCGCTCGCCTTCTTCCCGGCTCGCCCTTCTCTGATCATATGTCGAGCGGTCGCATCTCGCTTGCTACGGGAGTGGCAAGGTGGGGCACAGTCCCCTGTCAGCTGTTTTGGGGGTGTGGTGTGCCTGCTGGGCGTGCCTTGAGCACCACAGTTCGCCCTACCCCATCCCCGCTCGTCTCCCGGCACGCGCTGGGTGCCACGCTGTGGTCAATCGGCGCAGCGCGCGTGTGGTGGGCTGCTCCTGTGCTGCCCGGTAGCGTATGGGTGGCGCGGGGCTGGAGATCACCTGCTTTCCGGGTCCTGTCGTGTCCTGGCGGGACGTGCCAAAGGGCGGTGTGGTTGGAGGCCGGGGGTTGTGCCAGGCGGAAGGCAGTACCACGGCGGGACGCCACCACGGCCATGTTCTTGCGCCTTCGTAAGCCAGAAGGGAACAGCCAGCCGGGAGCTACTACATGTGAGCACACAAGAGAAGCCACAGGCAGGGAGACCACACAATTGGGGCAGCGGGGCGGGGCTGGGCGAACATGTGGGATCGGTAGCCCGCGGAAGGGGGGTCCGCTGAGGGACCCACACCTCCGCTGGTTTCCTCAAGGGCGTATTCTTCTTCTGCTTCTTCGGACATGTGGGACCTGCGGTTAAAGGGGCAGGCTACTGAAGCAGTCCTGGCAACCTGGTGGAAGCCACGGTCAGGCAGAGGCCGAGGGGTGCATGCATGCAGTCCCAGTGTTTGGCTGGGTGACAAGCGCAGCTTCCATGCCTCGTCACCGGTCCCTGTCGTGTTCTTAGCAAGCCCTCTGGCCCATCAGATCACACACTTCTCTTCGTTTTCCTTTCACGCCCCGTCCCATCCTCTCAAGCAGCAACCTTGCGCTCGACCAGCTGCGATGGCCCCCGCCATGCTTTCGGCCAAGCTCTCCGCCTGCACCGTGGCTGTGGCCGCGCGGCCCTCCCGCAGCCGGGTGGTGAAGACCCGGGCGGTCTTCGACACGGACGAAAAGAAGGATGAGAAGCGCAAGACGGTGTCTGGCACTAACAAGACCCGCAGCCTGCCGATGAGCGGCGTGGAGTGTGAGTGAGGCGAAGGCCACTGCTGCATGTCGCAGCACGACCTGAATTGCCTGCTTGCTAGGGTCCAGGCCGCCTGGTGCCAGCGCGACGGGCGGTGCGGGCGGCATGCGGCGGTGGGGGCGGCAGTCGGTGGGCGGGGCGGCTCCAAGGTGTCCCCTCTTGAAACAAGGATTGCCCGACGTGCGCTCCCAGCACGTCACTCGCAGCAGCTGTGTGAGCTGCTGATAACGAGCTGTGAATGTTGTTGTTGTTGTTGTTGTGGGTCGCTCGCCAACGCTGGTCCCGCCGCCCCGACTTGTCACCCTCCTAATCTGCCTTGCGTGTGCCCCCCCCCCTGCTGACTGTGCAGACGCCCGCACGCTGCCAGGCATCTGCGCCCCCTTCCCCAACATGTGAGTGTGGGCAGGCAGGGCGGGGGTCAACTGTGTGGGGCCACACGTTTACCGGGACAAGGCGTCAGGGCGCACAAAAGTGGCTCCCCAATACAGGTGTTGCTGTGTTGTCTCAGCTGCGGCGCCTGCCCAGCTTCTTCTGCCTGGCGCTGTACCGTGTCGGGGTGGAGTTAGAGAGGGCGAGGCTGATGGCCACGCTGGTCTACTTCCTACTTTCACCTACTCACCCTTGCCCCCTCCTCCACCGCTGTGCTGCGCAGGTTTGACCCCGCCGGCCTGGCCACCAAGGCAACCCCCGACGTGAGGAACCGTCTGTGCCCTGCCTGCGCACCCTGCCTGCGCACCCTGCCTGCGTGCACCAGTGCCGGTGCTCGGTATCTGGCCCCAGCCTGCTCTGTGCATATGCGTTATCGGCAGCACAGGACAGGCGCCTGCTTCAGAGGCCCTCCTGCAAGCCCCCCCTTGCCCCGGTGCCCGCCCACCTCCCTGGCTGCCTCCACCTGTTTCTGCCCTGTTGCCCGCTCACCTCCCTGCCTGCCTCCACTCGTGTTTGCCCTGGTGCCTGCCCACCTCCCCGCCCACCTCCCTGGCTGCTTCCACCTGTTTCTGTCCTGGTGCCTGCCCACCTCCCTGGCTGCCTCCACCTGCTTTTGCCCTGGTCCCCGCCCAACTCCCTGGCTGTCTCCACCTGTTTCTAACCACCCGCTGTCCTGCAACCTCCACTTCCCTTGAATGCAGGACATCAAGCGCTGGCGCGAGTCTGAGCTGACCCACGGCCGCGTGTCCATGCTGGCCGCTCTGGGCTACATTGTGCAGGAGCAGACCAAGGTGGGTGGGGCCAGCTTGCCTGTGCTCCCCTGTGCTCTTGCCTCCTGTGCTCTGGGCCTCTTTTGCCTCTGCGGCTGCTTGCTTGTGCTTTGGGGGAAGTGCAGCAGTGCGTGGTGGAGTGGTTTGGGGCCGTGCGGGTGGGCCAAGGTGCGCGGGTGGGGTAAGTGGGGTGGAGATGGCTTGTCTTTGCCATGTCCTGGGGCGGGAAAGGGGGGGTGGACGATGGGTGGGGTGGGTGGACGATCTATGCACCCCGGCGAAGGGGGTGGGTGGCGACAGTTTGCCTGACCTCCTATCCCATCTCCCCTCGCCTTTCGGTGTGCAGGACATCCCCTTCTTCCTGAACAACTGGGGCAAAGTGCATGGTGAGCAGCCGTGCTGGTCCTGCCGTGCCCTGCTGTGCCCTGCTGTGTCCTGCTGTGCACCCTGGCATTCAATCTCCATTTCCTTGATCCACGCTTTGGCACAGCTGGCTGGCTCGAGATTTGTGGTGGTCTTCCCACCAACCGGGAGCTACTTGAGGTAGCGGCACACATGCCCACGCTCTTGCATGGGCTAACTTGTCACACATTGCTGCCCTCACCTCTTTGCCCTGCAGGCCCCGCCCTCATCCACGCTCAGCAGATTGAGGCCCAGCGCCCGCTGTTCTGGGAGGTGCGTTTAGGGGTGCCACCTGTGCTTGCTGGCCGGGCGGCAGGGCAGTTGGTGCTGGCCCGGTGCGTTGTGTTGCGGGGTGGATCGGGATGAATTCAGCGCTGGACTGGCACCCTTTTCATGGCAGGTCTGGCGGGGGCAGGAGGGGGTTAGGAGGGGATGCCTGGCACCCTTTCAAGGCATCGTGGATGGGGCAAGAGGGGGGGCAGTGCTGGCCTGACGCCCAAAGTCATCGTTCCAGCCGTCTGAAACTTCCTTCCTCAGCTTGCCTGCCTCAACCTGCTCTCTTCTGCGCCCCCTGCTGCAGATCCTGGTGCTGTGCATTGGCCTGGCAGAGGCGTACCGCGTCACCGTGGGATGGGCCACCCCCGTGGGCCAGGACTTCAACCAGCTGCGGGTGAGGCCTTGTGCTCTGGGGGGTGGCTTTCTGTACCTGTGTAGCAGGAATGACGGGTTTGCATCAATATGGTTGGTCAGCAGCGAGCGAGGTGCCCTATGGCGCATGCATTGATGGTCCCGGCCTGGCGCTGAACCTCCCCTGCACCTCCCTAGTGCCTTGTCTACAGTTTCCTTTTGCCAAACCCTCGTTCTCACTGCTGTTGCCCCCCTTCTCTTTTGTGGTGCAGGATGACTACGAGCCCGGCAACTTGGGCTTCGACCCCCTGGGCCTGAAGCCCTCCGACCCCGTGGCCTACAAGGACATGCAGACCCGGGAGCTGAACAACGGGCGCCTGGCCATGCTGGCCATCATCGCCTTCTGGCTCCAGGAGATCCGCGACCCCAACCACACCAGTGAGTAACTGGAATGCACCTGTTGAAAACATAGAGCTACAGGGTTTCTTGAGGGGGGAGGAATATGAAACACATGGAGGGAGCCTGAGCCGAGCCACACAAATGAGAAGAGCGAGTACTGGCAGGGTTGAGTTTTTCATATGTGTGTTGAAGGAGGGAGCAACAGTGTGATAAGAAGGGGTGCTGGCGGTGATTGAAGTGGGCTAAACGTCTGCCGCTACACGTCTTTTGACTCTTTCGAGGAGCAGTCCTCCTTTTCTTGCACTCCTTCTTCTGCCTCTCTGCACCGTCACTCACCCACACACCCTGCCCCCCCCAACCCCTCCCCGCCTGCCTTCCTGCCTGGCTGCAGTCGTCGAGCAGTTCAAGATGACCCTGAGCGGGGAGGAGATTGCCAGCACTGCGTCCGACATTGTGAGCGGTGTGCAGAACATCCCCTGAAGCGGCGCAATTGACGCGCATTTTCAGGGTTGACGCCTGTTTCGGGGGTAAAATAACAGTCCCTGAAGCGGCGCACCCTCGGTGCCTCACCCAGAACCGGGCCTGTTGCCACAGCATGGCAAGTGAGAAGAAAATTGAGCACGCTCAACGACTTTTTTAGCTGTCAAGCTGGTCTTCGAGCTGAATAAGCTCTTCTTCTTTTGCTGAGTGTCTTCAGTTGATGGGGAGGGGTGTTGCCCCCCACCCCAAGCCTCGCCACTGCTGTTGGCCACGGCTGCCCACCTTTGATAGTAAGCAATTCATGCATTCTGAGAGTGGCCGTTCTGACCCCTGCCACGTCCTCCTTTGTACTGCAAGTGCTGTTGTGTACCCGTGTCTTCTGAGTTGCACGTCCTCTGCTTGCACGTCCTCTGTGTACTGCCAGCAGATGTGTAATATAAGGCTGAAAGTGAAAGAAACACATAGACAACAGGTGCGGTTGGCGTATTGACTGTTGACTTCTCAGCCATGTGTGTGTGTTAACTGTCTGGTGTCGTAACCCACGCTCTGTGGTGCCTGTCAGCTGCTGCCTGCTACGCTGCCACCACGCACAGCCGCAGAGTGGGGGTAGGAGACTAACCAACCAGAGGGGCAGGCAAGCGGCAGGCACGCCCACAACACCCGACCCGCAGCTGGATTTGAGCACAGCAGGGGCAGCCACACACGTGCATATGGTGCCAGCAGCCCTGCTGTGCATGGCCTGCGGCCCTTCCTTGGCCGCCCTGGTTTGCACCTGCTCCCCCGCGCGGGGTGCTTGCCCTGTAGGCTTCCTACTACCCGGTCGGTGGTTCACAACCCTCACAGCGGCAGCGAAGACGGGCACGAGAGAAGGGATGACGTCGGCACAGGACACGCGGGGGATGCAGCGCGGGTGGGGCTTGGGGGTACAGCCGTCAGGACTCGGGGTATGATGCACGCCCAGTGCACCGCCCAGGATACATGTAATAAAAAAAAGATGCGGTCAAAGTAAAAAGCAGCAGGGGTGCCACACGAGCGAACATGTAAAAGGGCTCGCGGTGGGCGACAAAACGGGTCATGCCCAAGGTAGGAAGGCGGGCGGGCACGGGCAGATAAGAATAGGTTGTGGTTGAAGGCCGGGGGTCATGCCAGGCGGAACGATTCAACAATTTGCTCAAAGGTTGCCTCCTTGTCTGCGTTGAACTGGTCGCTACGTGCGCTGCAGCCCAGCACGTAGGCGGTACCACGGCGGGACGCCACCACAGCCATGTTCTTGCGCCGCACCTGCGGAAGCCAGAAGGGAAGCAGCCAGCAGGGAGCTCACGCAATTGAGCACACAAGAGAAGCCACAAGTAGGGAGACCACACGATTGGGGCAGCGGGGCGGGGCTGGGCGGCCTTGTGGGACCTGCGGTTTCAGGGGCAGGCCACTGAAGCAGTCGGAGGCAGTCTGCCAACGTGCTGGCAGCCGCGGTCCGGCAGAGGGGTGCATGCATGCAGTCTAGGTGCACCGCCCTGCTTCAAGAGCGTGGTAATCGGCCGGCCGGCAGCCGGCCACGTCCCGTCCCTCCAGACCTGCCTGGCCAGGCGGAAGAAGAAGAAGATCACAGCCCGAGGACGTGGTGCGGTGTTGACGAAACCGACAGGAAATGAAGCCACAGGCACCAGTCAGCTACCATGCCAGGCCGCTGGCAGTCGACCTGCCTGTGCCCCTCCCTTCTGCGGCTGCTCATCTGGCACGCCGATTGCATGAGCCACGTGTTGCACAGGCCGGCACGCATTCCTGCTGGAAGCCCTGCCAGCGCACCTGGTAGCCGCTGCGGGTGGTTGTTTCCGAGGGGAATGCCAGATATGTGTACACCTGCGCAGCCACGCGTGGGGAGGGCACAGCAGCATGTTGAGAGGGTGCAGAAGCACGTTGGGAGGGTGCGGGTGTGCGTTGGGTACAGGATTGCACAGGCTTCTGCATATGGAAGTGATGGGCAGGGGAGGGCACATTAGGGTTGCAACAGGCGTATGCAAGTGACAGTGTCGGGCAGGGGAGGCCACAGAAGATCGGGGCGGGCACAGCACGGATACAGGTGGGGCGGGCACAGAACAGGCAGCCAGCAGGCCCACTGAGGATGGAAGCCAGGGAAGGATGGCCTTGTGGTGATTGAATACATGTTGGTTTGGGAGGCACAGTGGGTGTGGACGTGCTGGGCAGGGCAGGGCAGGGCACATGGGTGCTGTGGGTGGGGTGTCGACCACAGCGCACACAGCATGCAACTCAATTTGCGCCTCCTATCCTGCTGCTCCAGGCCCTGCTCCTCGGCGCCATCGCACCCACAACAACAGCACCAGAAGAAGAAGGAGAAGAACACGCCCTTAGGCGTGGGTTGAGGAAACCAGCGGAGGTGTGGGTCCCCTAGCGGGGGCCCCCTCCGCGGGCTACAACAACAACAACGCACATGCACGCCCACACACAAACAAACCACAAGTTCATCCGACCTTGCCTTCTACCCCCCGCTGCTCCAGT
>JTEE01000031.1:561289-573511 GCA_002896455.3 Chlorella sp. ArM0029B
AGCAGCGACGCAGCCATTGTAAGCGCCTGTATTTTTGCTTGCAGGAGCGCGATCACTGATCAGAGCGGGTTTGTGGCGATCTTGGAGGTCCTCATGAGCGACCGGCTGACTGGTCGCGCTCTCTCTCGCTCGAGTGTCATTTTCGCCTCTTGTTGATTGGGACTTGCGGCATCTGGAGCGCTTCTCGTCAAAGGGATTGCTTGTGACGATGCAGGTGAGGGCTGCGGAGCAGCAGCGCCCAGGTTAAACGCGCAGCCTCTCACAGGTGCCAACCGAGCCAACCTAGCTCCCTTGCTGCAGGGATCGGGCTGGGGACAGCCGTCTGGCGGCCGCTCCGGGCCCTGGAGCCAGCTGCCACAGGCGGGCGCGCAGCAGCCGCCGCTTGCGTCGCACCCGGCCTCCAGCGCTGCCCCCGCTGCATCTGGCGTCAGCACCCACCAGCTCACTGCAGAGCAGCGTGCCCGTGCAGAATCCAACCGCCTGGAAGCACTGCGCCGGCAGAGCGGGCGCTGCCAGTCTCGAGCGTCCGGGCATGCGTCGGGTGCGCACCCAACAGCGGCAGCACCCAGCAACGGCGGCAGCCTTGGATTCAGGCCAACAGTATCTGCTGCCGCGCCTGCTGACTCAGCTGTCAGCCGGCCGGACTCTGCTCTGCGAGGCATGTTCTTGGCCTCTGGGAGCGGGCCTCTGGGCAGCACCCAGCAGCAACAGCAGGCGTGGCCGCTGCAACCGCAGGGTGCTGCACAGCAGCAGCAGCGGCAGCAGGCATGGCCTTCGCAGCCGCAGAGTGGCACTCAACAGCAGCACCAGCACCAGCATCAGCGCTTCCTGCCCACCCCGCCCCCGCAGGGCCAGCAGCAGGGGCGGCAGGGGCAGCCATCAGACGTCGGCTGGCCGCAGCCAGCCCAGCTTGTCGGCAGCTGGACGTCCCAGCAGGCACAGCAGCGCCAGCAGCAGCAGCAGCAGCAGCAGCAGCAGCAGCAGCAGCAGCAACAGCAGCAGCAGTTGTATGCAACTCCAGGCCCCTGTATGCCTGGCAGCTGGGTGCAGCAGGCAGCTCAGCATGAGACGCCCCGTCAGCACCCACAACCGCCGCCGGCACAGCTAGATTATTTGCAGGCACCGCAGCTGCTGCAGCAGACCCCGCACAGATGCCTGGCCTCTGTTTTCTCCGCTGGCAAGCCTCCCCGGCCCCAGGGTTTCACCTTCCAGCCTCCGCCAGGCCTGACCCCGGCCACAGAGCCGCCCGTCGCGCAGCGCCCACAATGGCAGCAGCACCCACAGCAGGAGCAGCAGCAGCAGCCTTACCCCGACATGGGTGCTGCCACAGCTTGCACCCATCAACCAGGGCACTCACCTGGCCGGCAGGCAGGCTTGCAATCGGCAGGGGGGCAAGGCGGCGGCGCGCGCTGGCACCAGCAAGCAGGCTGCGGGGGCGAGCCGCACAGCAGCAGCATTGGGGCAGGGCAGTGGCCCTCCAGACCTCCGGCGCCCATGGCTGGTGCTGCATGTGCTGCACCGGGCAGGCCTGCCGTGCAGGGGGGCAGGGGTGGGGGCAGCAGCAGGGGCGGCAAGGGCGGCAGAAGTCATTTCAGCACAACATATGGCCCGCCTCAGCCTCACAAGCCGACCACGCAAGTCACGCTGCAAGATGCACTCAAGCGGCACGCCAAGGCAGCCGCCGAAAAGCAGGAGCAGCAGGCGGCGCAGGCGGCAGCAGCGGCGGACACGGCTGTGCCACCGGGGGCGCCGCCCTGCGCCGCAGCCGCAGCAGTGACCACACCCGGGCACCCGCAGGCAGCACCGTCTTCGGGCTACTCGCAGCAGCCTGTGCAGCAGCAGCAGCAGCAGCAGCAGAAGCAGCAGCAGCAGAAGCAGGTTCCAAGCGGCCGTCACTGGCTGCCGCCGCTGCCCCCCACCGCCCTGCACTTTACAGCAATCACCCCTGCCTCCCAGCTGCCAGTCGCTGCCAGCACCCCGCCTGGGGGCAGCGCTAGCAGCAGCATCAGTGGCCGCAGCCAGGCACAGCAGGGGTGGCAGCTGCCAGCGCCTGCTTGCGCCAGCCCCTGGCTGCCCTCTCTTGAAGCGCAGCAGGATCAGCCCCGTTTGCTTCCATTGGCCTTTAGAGGCGTGGCAGCGCCCGCAGCACCCGCCACGGCCCTGCGGTCTGTGCTGGCCGCAAGCAGGCCCCCCCTGCCGCCTGCCAGGGCGGCATCGGCGTGCAATCCCAACGGCCCAGCAGCTGCCACTGCCACCTGGCGAGTGCCCGCGCCAACTGGCGGCAGCGGGAGCGGGCCTGCCAACAAGGAGGCTCGCCACCTGCGCCTGCAGCGCCTGCTGTGTGATGATGCCAACCCTTTTGAGCCTGTCAGCACCGGCAAGTGAGTGCGCCATGGCGGGCTGCCCGCTCACTTCCTGCCTCGCTGACCTGCTCTGTGGGGCGTTTACCTGCCTGCTGCCAGCGACACCAGCCCTTGGACCCTGTCTGCCCTGCCGCATCAATTTCTAGTTCCCTCACCATGCCACCTGCCATGCCGCCACCTGCTGTGCAGGCGCTGGGCGTGGCTGGCCAGCCCGCGCGACCAGCAGGGGCGCCCGGCCTCCGACCCGGACCACGACCCCACCACCCTCTTCATCCCGCCCTCTGCCTGGGGCACCGACCTCACAGGGGCCCATGCCCAGTAAGTGGCAGCTTGGGGGGCCTGCAGTTTGTTTCAAGAGGGCTGGAGCAGCGCCCGCCTGGCAGTGCCGCTCTGCTTTGCTTTGCTCCTGCAAGACGTACATCTATGTGTGTATCCATGTGCATCAGCGTCGTGCATCCATGTGTGCATCCCACCACCGCTGTGAGCATCCGCCTCGCTCTCCCACCCGCCTCCTGTGGATGCTAAACCATAAAACACGAAAACCCTACCCCTAAATCCTAAACCCTATTGGCGCAGGTACTGGCGCATTAAGGCAGCTGGGCTGGCGCACTGCGTCATGTTCTTTCAGGAGGGTGAGCGGGCTGACCATGGGGTGAGGGCGGTCATCTTGGGCGGGCAAAGCTTTAAGAAACCTGGGCAGTTAGGTGGGTAGTTGACCTGAAGAAGTAAGACAGGTGCGTATGCGGAGTGTGTAGGAGCTAAATGGGAGCCGGCCTGACGCACACACACCTTGCTTATTTCTTCATGTCACCTAACCACCTAACTTCCAAGGTTTCCTGAAGCATGTGGGGTGTGCTCCTGCAGGGGTCCAGTGGCCACTGAGGGGTTGGGGGCAGATAGTGGCGTGCTCAACTACCGTAATACACTACTGCTGGAGTTGAGGGGAAGCTGGCCTGTCTGCAGGGGTTGTGAGCTGGCAGGGTTGTAACTGGAGGGAGAGCTGGGCTGCACCTTGCTGTAGTGGACCGGCACCACTGCCAGTGTGTCACCTGCCACCCGGGGTGCTGAGCAGCAATGCTGAACTGTGCTGCTCTGCTGTTCAGGCAACTTCATGCACTTGAAGGACACGGACGCAGACATTGGTGAGGGTGCAGCGTGTTATGCATGCAGATGTGCTGCACTGAGCACTGAGGCCAACTTCCAGCAGCACTTGCAGGGCGAAAGGCTGCACTTGCCCTGAGCTGAGCCGCGCAAAGCCCATGGGATGCCATGTGCCGTGCACTGCATGGAACCCCTCCTCTTCGAGGTTACCCTGGACACTTGCCGCAGCACCATTCACACTATGCCTGCTGCCGTGCCTGCCATGCCTGTCTGTTTGTGCTCTGCTGCAGGCATGCGGGTGGGGTTGTCCCCCATGGGCGGCACCCGCGGCTCGGCAGCAAACATGTGGTGCGTGGGCTGCAACGTGTCCGCCTTCAACGAGTGGGCAGCCAAGGTGCTTGCCCTGGGCTACACGGTGGCCAGGTGAGCTGGCGAATGTACCCGAAGAGCGTATCACTGGCAGCTGGGAAAGGCTGCAGCAGTTGGGCAGGCTGTGAAGGGTGCAGCTTTGGTGCTGGCACTTGGCGACATGGTGTTTTTTTGTATTATTTTTTAACCCGTGGTGCCTCGTCAATTCAGCAACAGTACCTGCAAGCTGTCCGCAGCCGCCACCTGCATCAGCGCTCCCGCCGTGCCCACACAGCCCCTGGTCTTGGCTTTCCCACCAGCCCCATCCCTTGTTTCCACCGCCCCTGCCTCCCAGGGTGGACGAGTGCAAGCGGGGCAGCCGTGAGGCGGGCAGCACCCTGGTGAAGCGCAGCCTGCGCCAGGTCTACTCGCCAGGCACACTGCTGGACGCTGGGATGATGGTGTGTGTGTGTGGAGTGGGTGCGGCTAGCTGTGGGGATGCTGGGTTGGGGGACGGTTGCGGGAGGTGCCACTGGTAGGGTCTGTGGATGAGACTTGTGGATGAGAACGTGGAAGCAGATCGCTTGTGGTGCCAGCCTGGCGTCTGGCTGCGTCCCCATGCCAAGGTTCCATGTCGCATTTTTATGCTTTGAGCCTACCTGTCGGCACTGCGTGGCTCCTCCCAAGCCTCTGACCCTCGGTTGGCCCGCCTCTTGCCCGCAGGACGCCTGTGGCGGCAGCCAGCCGCTGGTGACAATCTACGAGGGGGCGCACCTGCGGTTTGGGGCCTGCATCGTGGATGTACAGAGCGCCACAGTCAGCTTTGCCGCGTGGCAGGTGGGCCCAGCTGCACAGGCGCAGGACCTTTCAGAGGGGCTGTCCTGTGGCGATCTTTCTGCGAGGGGGTGGAAGAGGGTGCCTGCTCCCCTCCCCTGAAGAGGAGAGGCGGAGGCCGGGAGTTACTGCACTATTGGCGTCTGTCGTCTATCAGGCAGCCGGATGCCCCTTTCGGAGAGGAGAGAGAGGGATGTGAATGGCTTACTGGCCGCGGGTTGAAGTTTCAATGTGCCCCTTTGTCGAGCAGCGAGACCCCCCTGCTGTCTTGCACGCCCTGCCCTGCCTGCAGGAGGCGGACACGCAGCGGTCCATGCTTCAGGCTCTGCTGCTGCAGGCAGACCCGGCAGAGGTGCGCACCGGGGCGCCAGGAAGGAGTGGGCGTCTTGCATAGGGGTGGCTGGGAGGCAGGCAGGCAGTCAACTCGCCCTTTGGAGCACAGAGTGTGGCTTGTTCTGTTGTGTCCAGCGCCCGCGCTGCCCTCTGACAGACGCCTTTCCGAAACGCGTTCTGCCAAGGATGGATCTCATTCCAACCGTCGGGGATCATTCTACTTTGCATTGTGGTCCATGCCTCGTCGACCTCTCAGAAATTAGTTCGTCCTGAAGTTGAATTCTCTTTCAGGGGATGTGAACAGCTGTAACGACTAGACTAGACTAGACGATCATGAAAACTGACGGCTCTGCTTGCCCCTGTTTACATTGCAACCCCCCAGGTGGGCTTTTCCCGCGGCCAGCTGGCGCCAGAGACGCGCCGCCTGCTGCGTGCGCTGGGCCCTGTGGGCGGCTGCGGCGGGCGGGCGGTCACCCTCACCCCCATCCCGCACTTGCTGCCCTGCGACCCCGAGGATCCGACAGCAGCAGAGGAGCTGGTGCAGCACACAGGTAAGCGCTGGACACTGGTATAGGTATCAAGCTTGATGTTGAGTGGTAGGCAGTGCTGAGCATGCTGGGCGGTGTGCGGATGACACCGACGACAGCAGGGGCTGTGGTGAAGCGCTCAGGTGACAGCGTGCGTGTGAGTGTGCCCAGGTGTGTGTGCTCTGCGACGTTGCAGGGTGCAGCACCAGCGTGCCCAGCTGCTCATACGCATTATTGCACATGCACTGACATGGGTTGCAACTGCCCTCTGGCCCCACCCCATCTCTCCTCCTCCCTCTCCCCCTGTGCAGCCGACATGTTCCTCACCCACCACGGCAAGCCCGCGGCCTTTGCCGCCGCACGGCCCCAGCTGACGCCCCATGCGGCAGCTGCCCTGCAGCTGGCCATCCACCACCTGTTGGTGTGCCAGGCGGCGCAGCACGTGCTGCCACCCTGCAGCCTGGTGTGCATGGATGGACTGGTGGGAGGGGCGCAGACCTCAGGTGAGATCAGGGCAGGGCAGGGTCAGACAACGTGGGCCTCTGATTTTCTTTGTTTGGCATTGAAAGAATTGAACAGCTCCATTATTTCAGACTTGGGTGGGTGATCAAGATCCGATGCTCTGTGGTTGCCTGCCATTGAGTTCCAGCCACATGCGCAAGCACATGCACGAGCATGAGGGCAACCTGAAAGCGCCAGCGGGTATGGTGGCAACACCCTGTCACGCCAGCTGCGGCGCAGGGGGCTGTGCTCTAGGGCTTGCCAAGGTGCCCTCCCGCCTGCCACTTTAACCCACACCGTGCCTCGTGCCTCGCACGCCCCTCTCCGCCCCTCAGGGTTCATGTTGCTGGACGCCTGCGCCATGCGCTCCCTGGAGCTTCTGTCCAACAGCGAGGGAGGGCAGCAGGGGAGCCTGCTGCACTTCCTCAACGGCGCCGCCACGCCGGCGGGCAGGCGCAAGGCGCGCCAGTTTGTGTGCAACCCCCTCTTCAGGTGGGTTCCCGCACTCGTGTCAATCTATCTCAGAATCGAAAGCGGTGTGGGTTAGTGCCACCTCAGGGGCAGCGGGGTGGGCTGCAGAAAGTCAAGTCTCACACATCTGCTGCCAGGGCGCTGACCTGGCAACCAGGCTCAACCACAGCGTGCATGTCGCATGAAAGCCCTTTTCACGCACTTGTCTTATTTTGTTCACCCCTTCCTCCTGCTCTCCCACCACCAGGGTGGGCGACATCGAGGAGCGCCTGGCCGCAGTTGAGCTCTTCATGGCTCACCCCGAGGCAGCAGATTCTTTCCAGGGAGGCCTGCACTGGGCACCCGACTGCGAGCGCCTGCTGGCAAAGGCATCCAATGTGCTGGCAGCAGTGGTGGACAAGGTAGCCAGGGCCGAAGAGGCCGAGGAGGCTGAGGTGGAGGAGGCGGGTGGAGGAAGCGCTGAGCTGGCTGCGCCGACGCCGCTGCAGCAGGCGCAGCGGGCGCAGCAGCGCGGGGCGTGGGGCGGGCCGGGCTGGGGCGCATCCCAGGGCTGGGGCGGCAGCAGCACACCCAGTGGGAGCTTTGTTAGTGGCGCAGGGGGCGGCAGCGCTCCCGGAAGCAGCAGCAGCAGCAGCAGCATGGGGGGCAGCCTGTGGAGAGCTCCAGCCTCCCAGCTGCAGCAGCAGCAGCAGCAGCGGGGAACAGGTGCCCAGCATGCCGCGGCCAGCCGGTGGGCTAGCCCAGGGTTCCGCCAGCCTGCAGCTGCACAGCAGCAGCCGTCTGAGGAGGCAGGTGGGCAGGTGGCCCAGCTGGCAGCGGTGCTGGACCTGTCCCAGGTGAGGGGATGCCTGCCGAAGCCTCCACCAAGCCTCCACCCATTGGGCTGCTCTCGGGGACTGCCTCTCACACCGCAGAGTAGTGCCAGTCTTCTCGCACTCCCTGTGTCTCTGGCATGATTCGGATGGGACCTGGCACGCCCCTGTTCTGGCATAATGCGGCTTTATCTGGCACGCCTGTCTCCTGCAGGCCACCTTCTTGCCAGTGGTGCAGCTTTTCGAAGGGTGAGTGGGCACTGGCAATGATCACAAGTACAGAGGACTGTACTGTCCTAACTTGGCGGAAGGGACTGGCCGCCTGCCTGCTTATGGATCAAAAGGTGCCTGCACCTCTTCCTAATCAACTCCCTTGTGCCCTGTGCTCCCAACCGTGCAGGGCCGGCATGCTGCTGCAGTCCCTGCACAGCCTGTGCTGCTCCCTGGCAGATGCTCGAGGCGCGGGCGCACCGCTGCCGCCGCCCCTGCAGCGGGCGGTGCTGCGGGGCGAGGCGGTGGCTGAGACACTGCAGCTGCTGGCACAGGTGATACTGGGAGAAGAAGTTGCAAACGGCGGTGATCAGGTGGCAGAGGTTGTCAGCGCCACGCCGGGTATAACATAACATTTGCACCAAGTCTGCTGAGTGCGGCGGACCTGTGGCTATAATGCTCGTCTCCTTGCCGAATGATGCCAGCGCCAACCGCACCACCCCATGCAGCACAGCCTGTTGCACACATGCACATAGCATTCATGCGGGCGACTGATTGTGGCCCTCGGGCCGGCCACGTGCGCTGCAGGTGTTTGATGCCTCCCGCTTTGACGACAGTGCCGCTGACATCAGCTTGGAGCCGGTGAGCGGATTTGGAGGCCTCACCACACTGGCTTGCTCCTCTCTCTTGTGCCCTGCCGCCCCTTGCTATGCACCCACCCCACATCGCAGCCCTGGCCGCTCTGCTTGGCCCATACAGCCTGCCCTGCTGGGTCTCTGCTGCATGATGCTAGCTAGCACTAAACGCTGCCTGGTGCCAATGTAGCAATAACATGGTTTGCCCGCGCACACGCCGCACCGCCACCACCTTGTCTGCTTGAAGGGCCTCTGTGCCGACTACGATGCTGCACGCGCCAGCCAGGCACAGCTGGAGGCGCAGTCGAGCGGAGCGCTGGAGGGTATTCGGCAGGCGCTTGCGGGGCGGGGGCAGGCGGCGGCGGTGCTTAAGAAAGTGAAGCTGGTGGACTTTAGGGGAGAGCAGCTTTTGGAGGTGAGGAATGGAGAGGTATTTCGGTGACAATTTGATAGCGGCAGCGAAACGGGGGTGGGGCGTTTGGAAAGGATGGGTAGGGCAGGCGGGAGAGCTGCGGCCGGAGGCTGCCTTGCCTTGACGGTAGCTGATTTCATTTCCTGCCGGTGTCCTCAACCCCACGCCCTAGGGCCTGAATATTCTTCCCCCTTGCCTTACTGTCTGCGCGTGGCGGCGCCAGTGAAGGCAACAACATGATGCCCCCCCGTCCCTGCACAGGTTCCCACCTCGGTGCGGCGAGATCTGGAGGAGGTGGCGGGGCCGGCCCAGGTTGTGAAGGAGGCTCAGACCATTGCCAAGTACAGGCTGCCAGCGCTGGCGGCCCCTCTCAAGGTATGTGCAGGCGTGCTTGCCTGGAAGAGCGGCAGGGAGGGCTGGGCAGGAGAACCAGGGCAGGGAGGCTTGGGAGAAGGCCTGGCAGAGCTGCCGAGGGCAGGGCAGTTATTTTGGAAGAAACTTAAAAGAAGAGCAGTCAATACTTGAAGGTTGATTTCAATAAACATTTCGACGAAATAACAAAGGCAGGGCAGGGCAGGGAGATTGGGGAGAAGAACGGAGAAGGAGTGGCGTGCTTTTCGCTTGGGAAGCTAGGGGGCAGCTGGACCCTCTGGGAGCAGCGCGCAGGCTTTGCCTGGATGGCCTGCTGTGAGCGCTGGCTGTGGAGGTAGCCAGGAAGAAGCCAAGGCGGGCCTGTGCCGTCTTACCAAGAAAGCTTCTAATGTTGTTTTATCTGACATCAAATGCTGCAGGCTCTGGAGGCGGCCCGGGATGAGGCCAAGCTGTGCGTGCTGCGCTTCCTGGCTGAGGCAAGTGTGCCATGCTGCGCTGCGCTGGGCTGGGCTGGACTGCGGGCTGGGCTGGGCTGGGTTAAGGGCTGCTGCTGTTGCTGTTGCTGCTGCTGCTGCTGTTGCTGTTGCACTTTCTGGCTGTGCCAAGCGTGTGTGTGTTGGTCGGCGCGGGTAAAGGCAGCCGCGCTTGGCGCTGTACGGCTGACTTTGTGTTGTGACGTGCTGTGCCTGCTGCGCTTCCCGGCTGAGGCAAGCATGTGTGTGTTGGTCGGAGTGCGGCTGGACTCTGCCCCAACGGCAGAAGCAGAGGCACCCTTTCTCGCACGCCCTCGCCCCAGCAAACCTTTTCTGGGCAGACAGGGTTTGGGATGTCGAGAGAGAGAGCTAGAGAACGCAGCTCTTTGTGGGCAGCCACCACACTGCCACCGTGATGCACCATCTAGTGCCTAACACGTTGCCTGCACCCTCATCATATGTGTGCACATCTGTGTCCCCCCCGCTTCACTTGGCTTGCAGAGCGCCCAGCTGTTTCTGGACAGCCACGCCAGCTTCCGCCAGCTTCTCTGCGCGCTTTCCACCCTGGACGTGCTGGCAGGCTTTGCTGCTGCCACGCACCCCTCGGCCGCACCCCCGGGCTGCACCTTCTGCCGCCCCACCTTTGCTGCTGCGGGGAACGGGGCGGGCCCTGCGGCTGGCTGTGGTGGTAGGGGAGGCGTGCCCCCACTCAAACTGGAGGTGTGGTTTGAACTCTTTTCAAACAAGTTGGGTGCCTGATCCGCTGTGTAGGGTTGCAGGCTGTTGAAAGGGTTGCAGGCTGTGAATCTTCCACCCAAGCTGGAGCTGAGCACCGCTGTTAGAAATGGGGGCCTGCAGTAGTCACCTACTTTCGCCTAAGAGGGGCAGATGCATAGGCACCTGGCTGTGTGCGCACATGCCCACGCAGCAAGCCGTGACTTGCTTCTCTACATGTCCCCCTGCTCTTCCTCCTTTGCCTGGACAGCTTGCTCGCCGCGGAGCCTTTGGTACCCCGCCCTGCTGGCCACTTTTCGTCTCCCAACAATGCCCTTGCCCCACCTGTCTTCCCCCGCCCATCCCTGTTTGCTGCCTGACAGGGCTTGTGGAACCCCGCCCTGCTGGCCAGCCGTGCGCAGCCAGCCGCAGGCGGCATCCAGCCAAACGACCTGCAGCTGGGGGGCAGCAGCCGGGGGCTGCTGCTGCTGACTGGAGCCAACACAGGCGGTAAAAGTACGCTGCTCAGGGCGACCTGTCTTTCTGCGGTGATGGCGCAGGTGGGCGGGGAGATGGGGGGACACTGTTGCAGCACACAGGGGGAGGCTGAGGGGCACCTGCCTGGCAGCGGTGATGGCTCAGATGGGCAGGGAGATGGGGGGGCACTGCTGCACCACACCAGGCACGGGGCAGCCCTGATTGATCTTTATGAGGCTCGAGGTCCATGCAGCATGCGCCACCCAGTTCTGACCCGCCGCCGGCCTGCCCGCTTTGGGCGTCCCCTCTCGAGACATCCCTTCCTTGAAAGCTTCCCGGGATGCCCGTCACCTATGCTTCTGCACCCACATGTGCTGCATCCACTCCTGCCCACAGATTGGCTGCTACGTGCCCTGCTCCTCAGCTGAGCTGGCGCCAGTGGACCGCCTGTTCACGCGCGTAGGTGAGCAGCCACTCCCGTAACAAACCGGGAGCCGGTCTGGGTAGGCCTCAAGGGCAGGCCGGCAGGGCGCAAACAGCTCCTGGGTTGCGTTGACAGCCCAACCCAGCAGCAGGACGATGCGGTTTCCTACACACGCTGCTTGGCGAAGAGCAGCGGCAGCAGTGCATGGCCTCCTGGCAAAGGCTGACTATTGCATGCTCCCTCTAATGTTGTTGTTGCTCCCTCTGCAGGTGCTCAGGACCGCATTTTCAAGGGTGAGTGGGCAGCAGCCTGTGCGTTCCTTAAGAGCTTCATAAACAGCAACAGCCAGTGGCAGGCTCAGGCAGGCACACACGCTCGTGGGAGGGCAGACGGCACTGCCAGCTGGAGCCCTGGTCCGGCCTGGTGTCGTGCCGCGCATGTTCCTGCAATAGCACCACCCCCTTGCTACGCCTCTGTAACCCCTACTCTGACCCCCTGCTGTCACCTCACCACCCGCCCCCAACACCCTGCAGGCGAAAGCACGTTTGCTGTGGAAATGCTGGAGACTTCCTCCCTGCTCAGGCACTCCACACCCGCCTCCCTGGTGGTGCGTGGGCCAGGAGGGCCGTCGACAGGCTGTCAATGCATGGGGGGTGCAGTAGCTGTGGAAATGGCCATGGCAGAATGCATCGGCACTCCATTTGTCACAACTACCCTCGCTCTATTCACCGTCTTGTTCTCCTCTGCTTTTGCCATGGCAGCTGTTGCGCGTGCCTTTGCCTTGATCTCCTGTCGGCTTCTTCGACTCACGCTTTTGGGGCATCACTTTGCTGACCGTTGTTTCTGCCTGCTGCCATTCTGCACAGGTGCTGGACGAGCTGGGGCGCGGCACCGCCTCCTCCCCTTCTGTATCCTCCTGTCCACCCTCGCTGTTTTCACATTTGCTTCATAATATGTGCCTGCTGCCATGCCCCACAGGTGCTGGACGAACTTGTGTAGTGCATCATGATGTTGCTCCGTCACGGTCTTCTGTACCGGATTCTTCTCTGCTCCACTTCTGTTTTTTTTTCTTCACTATGCCAACTCCTGCCTCACAGGTGCTGGACGAGTTGGGGCGCGGCACCGCCACGCACGACGGGCACGCCATTGCCTACGGGGTGGCCCTCTGGCTGGCCCAGAAGAAGCGCTGCAGGTGGGAGGGGCCGGTGGGAGGGC
>JTEE01000031.1:573531-588208 GCA_002896455.3 Chlorella sp. ArM0029B
GTCGGGGGCGGCGGCCAAGGGGGAGGGCAGGGAAGGCAACAATCCAGGAGGCTGCAGTCCTGCGGCTGGCAAGGTAACAGTGTGCAAGTGACAGCATTCGTGAGACAGCAGGGTGAATTGTATGCTCCTGTGCGCCCAAAACCTGGCCATTGCCCCCATGCCCCCCATCACGCCGCTGGCGGCCATCTGCTGAAATCTTGTGGGACACATGCTATCAAGGAACCGACACCAGGATTCCTTGAAATATCACGATTCTCATCTCTCAAACTCCAGGCTGCGCTTGCCTCCCACCCTGCCTCCCTTGCACCCCTGCAGGTCCCTGTTTGCCACCCACTACCACGGCCTGTGCAGCGACCCACAGCTGTCAGCCCTGGTGCAAGTGGCTCACATGCAGTCTGACACGCACCCCTCCCGAGGGCTGCTGCCTTGCTACAAGCTGGCTCCAGGTGGGCGCTGCTGTTTTTATGGTGGGGGGGAAGAGAGGGAGGTGAAGCCTGCCCGCCGGCTGCCCTTTATTATACGCTTGTGTTGGCATCAGTTATTGCATCCCTCCTTCCCACCTGCTTGATGACTTCCCAGTGCATGGCTTGTCTCAATTGCCCGCCCCATTCATCGCCCCGCCCGCCTGGCTGCAGGCCCCGCCCCCCACGGCAGCTGCGGCATCCAAGTGGCCGCGTCATGCAGCATGCCGGGGCGAGTGGTGGCCCGTGCAGCACAGATCGCCCGCCAGGCAGAAGACAGCAGCCTGCAGCGCAACACCGGCAGCGGCGGCGGCAGCCCGGGCAGGCAGCCCCTGGCGGCGTTCAACAGCCAGCAGCAGCCAGGTCCCGGCTCCCCGCAGCCTCCTGCTGCCAAGCGGCAGCGCCGCGCAGAGGGAGATCAGCAGGCACCCCAGGATGCACAGCTGGCAGCAGAGCGCCAAGAGGCGTTGGCAGCTGTGCGTGCAGCGGTGCAGGCGGTGCTTGCGGGGGTGCCGGGTGCTGTGGGGCAGCTGGTGCGCCTGCAGGGTGCCGTAGTAGAAGCCCTGGCCTGCGGGCAGATTTGAGGGCCTGCCTGGCAGCTGGCGGCGCGCTAGCCGATCTCAGGGCGTTCTTGTGCGCGCGGTCACGTCCCAGCCCCCTCATGAGAGTGCCACACTTGCTTTTTATTCCCGTCCCTGTTCCCATATCTATTTGAGGTTCATGCTACATTTTTAGTGCACTTTTTGCACACTTGGCAACTTAACGGATCTACACTGCGCCAAGCTCGCCTTTTGAGTTAAGGGACCACCATATGCACCAATCCCATGACGCCCGACCGTGTCTGTAAGACGGGAGGTGAGCCGGTGCGAGGCGGCAGGGCGGCGCACCTGCCACGCACCCTAACGCCACGCAATACGCATTGACGCCAGCGGCTCGTCACCAAAGACAAAATTTGGTGGCTCCTTAGACTGTTGATTTTCAATCATCTTGGTTGTTTGTGACTGCCTGCGACACCGCCAAGCTGGGGAGGTGGGGGATGCTGCTCCTCACTGCCACCGCCTGCTGCCTCCCAGTCCACCACTGGGGCCGCTGCAGCAGAACCTGGCACTTGGCAGGACATGTGCTAGCCAGGCTGGCGGCTCCGAATTCCTCACACCTGTCCGGAGCGCCACAGCGCTTCTCAGATCCCCAAATTGCCGCCTCCTGCCGCCCAGCAGTCAGCGTGCCTTGGGTGCAATAATCAAAGTTTACAAGCTTGGGCAGGGAGGGAAATAGCAGTGCACATGTTGAAGAAAAAGGGTAAGGAAAACGTTGGAGCTGCACACCCCTGCTGAGCGTGCGCGGTAATGAGAGGCATGGGTGCCGTGCCAGCTGGCACGTACAGCCGCTGGAGCTATTCTGCTCGGAACTACGCAGTTGCAGGCTCACTCCCGTCGGGGAATGCGTCTAATGCGTGCAAGTCTCCGTCCACGTATCGCTTGACCACCGCTTGCACTGCAGGGGGCGGGCAGGCAGGGGGGCGGGAAGGGGTCAGGAGGCTGGGATGACCTGGAGGTCCTAGGCGGGGTGGGAGGCTGACGCAGTGGGTCGGCAGACACAACACTGCAGGGTTGTTCCCCAGGAGTGGCACAGGAACACACTCAGGTACCGCAGGCAGCAGCACAGGGCAGGCTTGGATCAGGGAACAAAACGCCGAGCCGCGATGGTGAGCCCCAGTTCATGGAAAACACCCGGCACTGTTCATGTTCACACAAGGCCCACTCACTGCGCTCAAACTTGTTGGGGTGATACTGCATACAAAGGGGAGGGGGGTGGGGAGGTGTTGTTTGTTGGAAAGCGCTCTGCCGTGCCGGCCGGCTGCGCAATGGCGCTTGCGGGGCAGCAAGCCGACGTGCACTCCTGCTGTGCATGCCTCAGTGCCACCTCACTGACACCGTCGCACCCGCATGCTTCGGCATGCCATTCCCAAATCCAGCATCTGCACCCCACCCCACATGCCCCAACAGCCCTCCCCCCACACAAGGCGGCGCCGCTCACGTTGACGTGCACAGACACGGGTTTGTGCGCCTCAAATCGTCCCTGGTCGTGGCGCAGGTGTTTGAACAGCACCTTGCTGTTCATGAAGAGCATGTAGTCCAGCACACGGCGGGTCACAGAGGGGTCCTGCAATCAAGCAATCAAACAATCAATTACATGGCAAGTCCAGGGGGAGCCAGCAAGGTCTCAAGGGACAGGCGCAGGCGCAACGAGGGTGGTGCGTGGTTTGAGGAAGCAGACGAGGCGAGTCGGTTGATGGGATGGGAGGCAGGTGCTGTGGCAGCATGTGTTCCAGCATGCGGGCGGGGCACAGAGGGGTCCTGCACGCGTGATGGGGCGGCATACGCAAGTGGTGAGTCGGTTGCAAAGAGGCACGTGCTGCTGCAGCATGCGGTCGAGTACGCGGCAGGTGAAAAAGGAGGATTCCTGTCAATGTGGATGACCAGCAAACTTGAAAGGCAAGTGGTGAAGGGTGTGGGGAGGGCATGTGCTTTTAAGCAGCATGCAGCGCTGGACGCAGCAGGCAAATCCAGGGCCCGGCTTGCCCCAGGCGGCAGCATCGAAATCCCACCTTGTACCCAGGGTGGTTTGGGAAGAAGATGCACTCGTTGAACAGCGCCTGGTCCCACCCATTTTCTGTCTCCACGCGGTAGATCAGCTTATCCAGCAGCTCAGTGGAGGCGGGGCTGGGGCTGCAGCGGGAGAGGGGGAGGAACGGAATAATGAGTGGGTGGGTTGGAGGGCAGCAGCGGGAGGCCAGCTTGGCCAGCTGCACTCTCCTTCTGAGCGCTCACACCACAGGGAGATGCGCCCGAGTTGAAGGCAAAGATGCGCGCGGAGTGCCCCTCAACTTCGCCGCCCTTGCACACATAACAACCCTCGCAAGCAACGTGGATGAAGAAGAAGACTACAGCCCGAGGGCGGGTGGGCGTTGATGAAACCGCCAGGAACTTCGACAGAGACACAAGTCAGCAAACACTGTGGGCACATGTCCACCAGAAGCGCAAGGCCGTCACCGACAGCGGCCCAAATCCTCACTTCCCCCCCCTTGTCTCCCTCTCCCTCTGGCAGGCCCCCCCCGCTGCCTCACCGCAGGAAGAAGAGGCCCGAGTTGAAGACGAAGATGCGCATGGAATGGGCGTAGCGGGCCCAGCCCATGGAGGGGTCGTCTGCCACGTCATTGTACCCGTCTGTTCATTGTAGGAAGGTGGGAGAGAGAAGGAAGAATGCTTCAGCGAGCAAAGCGGTTCAAGAGCGCGGGCTTGGAGGACGGGCAGGAGGGAGAGAAAGAGGGGTGCAGGCGGTGCACGGCGGAACAAGGACCGAGTGGGAGCGGGGGTAAAGAGGGGCAGCCCTCCTGGGCACAATGCTTTGGCCATCTGGGACGAGGGGCAGGCGAGCGGTGAAGGGTAGCATGCTGAGCAGCAGCAGCAAGAGCAGCAGCAGCCCGCAGCCTCTGCCGCACTCCGGTGTGCCCCCCTGCTCACATGCGGTGCCGTTGTCCCACCCGTCACTCATGCCCTCCACGTCACAGTCTCGTGCCAGCTGGTCAAAGGGGTTTTGCAGGAAGATGATGTCCACGTCTGCAGGGAGGGAAGTGGTGGAAAGCAGTGGTTTGAAGAAGTACGACGTCTGCAGGGAGGGAAAGTGGAAGTGGAAAGCAGTTAGTGCACGCTTTTGCAAGAAGACGATGTCCACATCTGCAGGCAGGGAAGCGGTGGAAAGTAAGCTAGGGTGCATGGGTGTGGGAAAGATGGTTCATCGGATGCCGGACATGACTGGCACGTGACCGAACGCCTTCCTTTGAGCCCACTCGACTGCTGCCAGCCAGTCTGTCCCACCTTCACGAAGTGGTTCAAGCACGCACACGTCGCCAAGCACCACAGCATCCAGCACTTGCTCGACTTGTGACCACCAGCAGCAGCAGCAACGCAGCCCAGCGCAGCAGCCCAGCGCAGGCCAGCGCAGCCCAGGCCATCACAGCATGAGAGCAGCAACCAGTCAGTCATACACAAGAGCAACAGCCCTCACCAGACAGGAACACAGAGTAGCCCAGCTTCAAAAAGTTTTGGAGGATGCGGAACTTGAGGGCGGACACCGCGTGGTTTGAGCCCGAATCCTTTTGGCTCTCCGGGATCTGAGGCGGGGCAGGGCAGGGGGAGCACAGAAGCAGCGGTTGGGGCGGAGAGGGGCAGGGGCTTGGCAGCGGTTGGGGCAGGAGGGGCAGTGGGTTGGCGGGTTGGGGCCCGGGGAGAAACCTGGCTGCCCGGGGATGTGAGGAGCAAAGTGTGTGTGTGCGAGGGAGACGAATGGACTGGCAGGCAAATACAAAACAAGGGTGGAGGGCAGACAGGGAGGCAGCCCACAGCTGCGGATGTGGTGGGATGGTGAGCTGGCTGGGCAGTGGTGGCCAGGTGGCGGACCGATGCCAGCCGCACATGTGGAGGTGGTGGTCTCACAGCACAGGCACAGTGCGGGCGCAAGGCGTGCAAGCAGCACTCGCTGGTGCAGGCGCCAAGGAGCAGGGGCGACATGCTGCTCAGTCAGCTGCTGCCGCCGAGCCATGGTGCTGCCACTATAGACCATGATGCTGCTGTAGACCTGATGCACCAACCCCGAACCGATCGCATCCAACCCCACCCCAACTTCCTGCCTCAACCCCACACCCACCACCTTGCCTCCCTGCCCAGCCCCGCACCCGCAACCGTGCGTCCCTGCCCCACCCACCCCGCCACAACACCCACCTTGACGTCCATGCGGAATGCGGGCAGGCCATAGCTCTCTGCATTCTTCTTGGTGTCGTCGTCAAGAGCCACGACCATCATATTCTTCACGCCTGGTGTTGAGGGAGGGAAGGCAGGGCAACTGCTCGTGAGAATGAGCAGGTATGTCATGAGCTGGAGCTGGTCCTAGAGGTGTCGTCATCCAGAAACACGGCATGTTCTTTACGCCTGGTTTGGTATGGTGGGTGTTTTAGAGAGGGAAGGCAGGACATGTGCTGGTGAGAAGGTACCACACGTGGTTCATGGGCGGGAGCTGGTTCTAGAATGTGGGTATTGTCATTCTAGGGCCACACCCACCACCTTCATCACGCCTGATGTTAAGGGAGGCAAGGCAGGGCAAGTGCTGGTGAGAAGGAGCAAGTAGCTGGTTTTGTTGGAGCTACACCATGGAAGACGGGAAAACATAGGCTGGGGGAGGGTACTAAGGGTACTAGCCGGGTGCTTGCAGGGTTGGGTGGCACAGGGCGGGAAGGGGGCGAGCGCTGGCCCCACACCCAGCACCCAGCAGTGATCATCCCGCTGCAGCTCCTCACAGCCCCACTCCCAGCCTCCCACAACCCATGTCTTGCACTTTCACCCCTCTCCCGCCCTCTATGCGCACCCACCCACCTGCGCGCTTTGCATTATCAAACCACAGCTGCAGCATGCCTCCCGGCCAGGCGTAGTTTGCATTGCTGACCGCAACCAGCACCTCGTTATTGATGGCCACCTGCAGGGGCAGCCAAGCACAGCATGCACAGCAGGGCATTGGGGCAGGGGACGGTGAGACGTGACGTGCGAACAGGGGCAGTGGGGTCAGTGGGGTGCTGACGACCGGCGCATCGGCGCATGGTTAGTTGACGGCCAACTCTTGCAGATAACCAAGCGTAGGGCCGCCACGTCAGCAATGCCTGCTATCCAGCGGGCAGGGCCACGCACTAGAAGCAGCAGCGCATGAACAGAAGGAGTGCAGGAGTGGCGCGGACCGCCGGGGATGACCCCAGAGGGTGAAGGAAAGGGGAGCTCATGCACTGCAGCAGGGTGGTGGCTGCTGGCGGTGCTGGTGGGTGCAGGCGCAAGAGGAGGAGACGGCCATGGCGCAGCCCAGCAGGAGGCAGGGCGGAGAGGAGGTGGGCAGGCCGCTGCAGCTACCGCCACACGCTGGCATGCGGTGGGTGCTGCACCCCTGCCAGCTTCAGCCCGTCGCCGCCATCCCTCCGTCTCCCTGCACCACATTGCCAACCCCCGCTGCTGCACACCCATGTACCCTCATGTGCAGGCACGGCTATGCGTGCTGGCCTATGAGAAGCTCAACAAGAAAAGCTGCAGCACCCACAAAGCATCGCTCGCACCGGCGGCAGCACCCGCCAAAAGGTATCGCGCTCACCGGCGGCAGCACCCATGGACCGAGGCGCAGCACAGTCACAGCCAGAGCCGCCCCCGAGCCACGCGGCACATAGCAGCAATGCACCCGCCTGCTTGCACAACACATGCCCAGACCCACCTTTTTCAGGAACTCTGCCAGCTCGGGATAAGTTGTGTCCCGCTCTGCCGAGGGCGTCACGGGCGTGTGCCTGTCGGGGCAGCTCCCAATGCCCTCCTGCACCACCGTCTTGGCGACCTTGGCGGCCTCATCACGCATCTTGGCCACCTCTGCTTGTGCAGATTCCTTCTCTGACCGCAGCCGTGCCACCTCAGCCTCCAGGCGGCTCACATCGGCTGCCGCGCTGCTGGCTGCAGCGGTGGCAGCGGCGGTGGTGGCGGCAGCGGCGGCGGCGGTGGCGGCACTGCTGCTGGTGTGGTTTCGCATGTACTGCGTGCCCGCCACTATCAGGCCAACCAGCACGCCTGCGGTCAGCGCCAGCGCGATGGGACCACGGGCGCCGCGGCTGCTGCGACGGGGAGGCATACTGCTGCTGTGCTCGCTCCTGCTGCTGCCGCTAGTCCACGCGCCGCCAGGATTGGGGTGGCGGCCAGTGACTTGCAGTAGAGCACGCACGGCTCAAGAGGAACGCCAAAAACGGACCAGTATTTGAAGAAGTCGAGATACATTGATCGGGGCCAAGCCACCCGCTTTATAACTTCACAAACCCCAACCTGCAGGCGATGGAGATGCGATCGAAGTGTCGGTTGCCCGCCTTTCCAGCGCCCCTTCCCGCATCTCGCGTGGCGTCTTCAGAGGGCCAATGTGCAGTTGTGATTGCATGCATGTCGGCCTGAGTCTGCTTGATCACAATTCAGCTGGTGCAGCGCACCTAGACGCAGCATACGTCTTCTTTGCACTCTGCTCTCCCCGCTGTCGGCCCGCCAGCCCGCAGTCGCCCCCTCCAGCCAGAGCCTGACGTAACTCAAGCGCAAAACTGTCGAGCAGCCGCGTGTGGGAGGCATGCTGAGGGTGTTGCAGGCAGCGGCGGCGGCGCTGCCAGCGGGCGCTGCCCGCCGTCCGCCCCCTGCCGCAGCCGCAGCTTTCCTAGCATCGGCGGCTCCCTACAGCAGCAGCAGCGGTAGCACTGGCGGCAGTGCACTTGAGTGGCTGTCTGGCTTTGTCAACCATGAGCAGCGTGGCGTGCCTGCAGCCGCCGGCACCGACTCGGATGCCGGCTTTGATTTGGTGCGGCTCTCGGCCCCCCAGGGAGGGTGGTCAGCCTGCTTCTCACAAATGTTGCTGCATGGCTCTCATATGCACCACAATCCGTCCGTGCATCTCGCCTGCACCATGCATCTACCATGCCTGCTACCCCTTGTGTGGCAGTGCAACCTGCGGCCCATGTACCTCCCCAGTTTGCTGACCACGCAGCCGGCCTCCTTTGCAGGGGCGCATGCGCCGTCTGCTGGACGATCTGGGGGAGCCTCACCACGCTTGGCCAGCTGCCCACGTGGCTGGCACCAAGGGCAAGGGGTCCACTGTCGCCATGCTGGCAGCCATCCTGCAGGCAGCGGGGTACCGGGCGGGGGCATACACCAGGTGGGTGTGCCAACCCCCTAATTGTGGTTTCCTTCGTCTGGGGGGTCTTCTTCTGTTGTTCATTTGGCCTGGAGTCGCGTGCAAGCTGTAATACTGGTCTGTTTGTTGCAGTGAGAGGGGAGGGGTGTCTAGCCGTTCTGGGCGTATGAAGTGAGTCGCAGGCTTGCGCTGACAGAGGCGTCCACCCAAATGGGTTGGCGTGGGGCTATGTGCAGGGTGACAACAGACAGGCAGGCGCTTGGGCTGGCAGCCAGCTCCCAACCATATTGCCTTCCTCGCCACACCCCGATGACTGGCCATGCCCTGCAGCCCGCACATCCGGTCGCTGCACGAACGCATTGCTGTGGGAGGGTGCCCCATCTCCGGCGCCGAGCTGGACGCCTTGGTGGCACGCCACGCTGGCGCCGTCGAGGCGGCGGCACAGCGTGACCACAGTGCCCTCAGCCACTTTGAGATCCTGACCGCCCTGGCCTACAAGCACTTTCAGGAGCAGCAGGTGGGTGCTAGGGCGGCTCCTGTGTGTGGGGGTGGGGAGGTGGGGCATGGGGGGACTCTTTGGAGTTGGCTAAGGCAGGGTGAGGTGGGGTGCGGCTGAGAGGGCGGCATGGCAGACACCAAGCGCCGGCCCCCGTCCAGGGTGGCACTCGACTGACCTGTGCTGAGCAAAACTTTGTCACCTGCGGCAGGATGTGGTAGTGGTAGCAATGGTGGTGGGTGTCTTTGTTTGTACAAAGCACCACCTTGCCCAGGGTGTTCCTTCCTTGCTTGCTGCCCTGGCCTGCAGCCAACCCTCACTTGACATGCACACCCAAGCTTACATCTTGCCACCCACCTGCCCTTCTGCCTCTCCCCTTCCAACGGTGCTGCCACTGGCACCTGACACGCGCTCCCAAGCTTACACCTTGCCACGCATCTGACTATTTTTCGGTTCCCGCCTCCAACGGTCCTGCCACTTGCCCGCAGGTGGATGCTGCAGTGGTGGAGGTGGGGCTGGGTGGCGTGCGTGACGCCACAAACGTGCTACCGCCTGCCAGCCTGGCAGCAGCTGTGATCACAGCCATAGGCATGGACCATGCGGCAGCGCTGGGTGGCAGCATCGAGAGCATTGCAGCGGCTAAGGCGGGCATCATGCAGGCGGGGCGGCCGGTGGTGCTGGCACGGCAACCTGAGGCGGCGGCAGAGGCAGTGCTGCTGAGCAGAGGTAAGCGGGCGCGCTGCGCTGTGCCTGGGCTGTGCTGGACTGGGCTGTGCTGTGCTGTGCTGTGCTGTGCTGTGCTGTGCTGTGCTGTGCTGGTTGGGCGTTGGTTCATGAGTAGAGCAACGCGCAGGGCATCATTGCTGCAGCTTCCATGTGTGGGTCCCAGCGTAGGGTGACCAGGCAGCCCTGCTGCATGCCACTGACTGTTTTTACGCCGTTCTGGCTCCCCGCTGGCCTGCAGCGCAAGAGCTGGGCTGCCCTGTGATCCAGGCATCAGAAGATGTGCAGTTCCTGCCGCCAGCAGATGCAGGGGCAGCAGGCGGCAGCAGCGGCAGCCAGCCGCCGCAGCTGTGGCAGCGGCACACGATGGCTCTGAGCGGCCAGACAGCGGCGGCGTTGGCCCCCGAGGGGCAGCCTGCTCAGCTCGGTGGGTGCTGCGTGCATTAATCCTCTTAGTTGGTTGGCTTGCCAGCTGCGTGGCTGCCTGCCCTGCCTGCCCTGCCTGCCCTGCCTGCCCTGCCTGCCAGCCACACTGCCTCTGCCCAGCCTGTCACCCCTCCCTCCACCCCTCGCTGCCTGCTGCCTGCCTGCCCCTGCAGACGTGCGCCTGCGCCTGCTGGGCTCCCACCAGCTCGACAACGCAGCGGCAGCTGTGGCAGCAGCCGGCTGCCTCAAGCGGCACGGCTTGGCACGCATCAGCTTGCAGGCAGTGGCAGCTGGCCTAGAAGTAGCCGTGCTCCCGGGTCGGTTCCAGGTGTGCCAATACATCGAAGACGAAGAGGAGGAGGCGGCAGCTTCGGCGATGACAGCCCAGGGAGGGGTGAGCGGCGCCACGTCAGCGGGGCCGTGGGTGGTGCTGGACGGCGCCCACACTGCTGAGTCAGCACGGGCGCTGGCCCAGACGCTGCGCCACGTGTTCCCCACAGCACCAGTGGCTCTGGTGATGGCAATGGCAGAAGACAAGCAGCACAGGTGGGGAATTGACTTTGAGTGGGTTACACGACGCAAGCGCAGGTGGGGGCTGGCTGGCTGGCGGCCCAGGGCTTTTGTAGGACCGCCTGCTCATGCAAATGCCTGCTCCATGCCTGTGCACACGCAGCAGAAGCATGCATGTGCAGAGGAAGCAGGACCCGTGGACTTGCAATGTGATCACTGACTGTTGATTCATGAGTAGCGGGCTGCATGTGAGGCAACAGCGCCCCTCTGGGAGCCTGTGCATGTGCGTGAAAGTTTTCTTTTCTTCTACTTTTTGGGGTCTACCTCTTATTTATTCACTGTTGCCTCCCCTGCCTGCGCCTCTGCCCAACCCACCGCCCTGGATTGCCCCCGTCTGGCTCACTTTTCTTTCTTTGTTTGGTTGTGTTGTATCAATCACCCAATCACTCAATCACCCAGCCATCCATCCCTGTTTCAGCAAACCCACGAACCCACCCACCAACCGCTCTTGTGTGCGGCGTGCAGGGAGATCTGCCAGGAGCTTCGTGTGATCCACCCCGCTGCCGCCATATTCACCACCGTGCCCATCGCCGGCGGCGCAGCACGCGCAGCAGGCCCCGGCCAGCTGGTAGCTGCCTGGCAGGCGGCGGCCATCCTGGGAGGCCGGCGGGCACCGGGCGGCATGCGCACCCGGGAACTCATTCAAGCCTCTCTTACGGCTGCTGTGGAGCGGGGGCGAATGGAGCTGAGGGCCCACCGTGAGGAGCGGGGCGTGGTGCTGGTGTGCGGCAGCCTGCATGCGGTAGGGGCGGCGCTGGCTCACCTGCCTCTTGCTCCCGCTTGAGGCCCGCTCAGGGTGTCACGTGCGTGCGCCTGCCTTGCACTTTCTGCCTGAGCTGCTGTTTTAGAGCGCTGCGCCTGTGCTTCACACACTGTAATTGCACCTCGATGTTACAGTTGTTGCCATCCATCCACGCCACCTCCGCAGCTTTGTCGGTCAGGAGGGGCGAAGTGTGAAGGTGTGGGAACAGGCGTGCACGGGGGGGGACGTTTTTTAGGAGGGGCGAGGTGTGTAGGTGTGAAAACAGGCAAGCAGGGGCAGGGCAAAGGAGGTGCAGAGAATCGAGAGGTGCCTGGTGGCTGATAAGGAATCACGAGCCACTGGCTGGCGTGGAAAGCTCTGGAGCCAGGTTGAAGATGCCCCTGGGGCGGAAAAAGGTTGCTGAATGCTCTGAGGGGACAGGTTGCTTTGGAAAGGGGGAGGGATGCTCTGGGAGTTGCGTCAAAGTGCCAAATACGCTGGGAGGGAAGGATAGGGCGGGCTGAGGGAAGGATGCCCCCCACGAGCTAGATGGAGGGCGGGCTGAGGGAAGGATGCCCCCCACGAGCTAGATGGAGGGCGGGCTGAGNCCCCCCACGAGCTAGATGGAGGGCGGGCTGAGGGAAGGATGCCCCCCACGAGCTAGATGGAGGGCGGGCTGAGGGAAGGATGCCCCCCACGAGCTTGATGGAGGGCGGGGTGAGGGAAGGGTGGTGACCACGAGTGAAGGGTGGGCAGTGGGAGTGAAGGATGGGCAGGGGGGGTGCAGGATAGGGTTGGAGACAAAAAGATGGCCACCCACGAGCACCATGCTGGGCGGGGTGAGGGAAGGGTGGCCACCAATAGGGAGGATGGGCAGGGGGGGTGCAGGATAGGGTGGACGGGGAAGGGTGGCCACCCACGAGCTATGAGGAGGGCGGGACGAGGGAAAAGCGGCCACCACGAGGGAAGGATGGGCGGGATGAGGGATGGGTAGGGTGGGCGGGATAAACCCACCTCAACCACGAGCTATAGATAGGGCGGGATGAGGGAAAAGTGGCCACCGAGAGGGGTGGATGGACAGCGGGAGTGAAGGGTGGGCAGTGGGAGGGAAGGATAGGGTGAGGCAAGGGAAGAGTGCCCCCACCACGTGCTAGAGGGAGGGCGGAAAGAGGGAAGGGCGGCTACCGAGAGGGAAGGGTGGCCATCGTGATCGAAGGATGGGCAGGGGGAGTGCAGGATAGGGTGGGAGACAACAGATGGCCATCCACGAGCTATGAGGAGGGTAGGACGAGGGAAAGGCGGCCACCGAGAGGGAAGGATGGGCGGGATGAGGGATGGGTAGGGGCGGGATGAGGGAAGGGTGGACACCAAGAGGGAAGGGCGGCCATCGTGATAGAAGGATGGGCAGGGGGAGTGCAGGATAGGGTGGGCAAGGGAAGGGTGGCCATCCACGAGGTACAGGGAGGGCGGGAGGAGGGACGGCTAGGGTGGGCAAGGAAAGGATGGCCGCACACGCGCTACTGAAAGGGCAGGATGATGGAGGCGGCCGCCGTGAGGGGTGGATGGACAGTGGGAGGGATGGATGGGCACTGGGAGAATAAGGATTGGGTGGGCGAGGGAATCTAGATCCCATGGTATGGGCATGGATGCACAGCTGTCGCCCAGAGTGGGCAGCTTGAGCCTCGCTCACTCAGCCGGTGCCCCGGCCTGGCCTTGCTCCTGGATGCTCCTGCAAGCGCGGAATGGCGGCAAGCAGCTGTGCATGTCTGCACCGCCAAACCAGTGCCGCAATTCAACCTGAGACAGCCACCGGTACGCCACCCGCCAGTCAGAAAGGCCGCCCCTGCCAGCACATCCCGACTCCTGCCCCCTTCCTCCCTGCCATCCTTTCTCCCTGCCTCCCCTCCTCCCTACGTGCCTGAGTTCGGCTGCAATGTCGGCACATCCCGATACCTGCCCCCCTTCCTCCCTGCCATCCTTCCATCCTGCCTTCCTTCCTCCCTGCTTGCCTGAGTACGGCTGCAATGTCGGCACATACGGACACCTGCCCCCCGTCCTCCCTGCCATCTTCCCCCCTGCCTCCCCTCCTCCCTGCTTGCTTGCCTGAGTTCGGCTGCGATGTCAGCGAACGGGGGGCGGGCAGCCTCCACCTCTGACCAGCAGGCCTGCATGAGCTCAACAAAGGCCGTGTAGCTCTGCCCGTCGGGCTTGTCGGGGCAGGGCAGCGTCTCGAGAAGCGGTACCGCCAGGCGGGCGCCCTCCTGGAGGTCGTTCACAAGCTGGCACATGTGGGAGGGAGGGAGGGTGGAGGCAGGGGAGGAAGAGGGGATTGGTTGTTGATGTGTGGGCGGGGTGGGCGTGAGCATGCGCGCGTGTAGGTGTGGGTGTATGAGGGGCGCTGGTGCTGTGAGGTGGGCCTGAGCACAGATGACCTGGCAGGTTGCCAGCGTGGGGCGGCTGAAGGTGCGGGCTGAAGGCAGGCCGCCTGTCATTGATTGCTGGGCCTGCCCGCACATCGCGTTGGCAGCACTGTTGCTGTGGGCCGCTGCTGTCTCCAGAGCCCGTTGACATCAGCATGCCCCCCTCTCCCGCCCTGCCCTGCCCCACCTGCCAACCATTGACTACGTCGGCCCAGGGCAGCTGCCAGGTCAGCAGTTCCCACCTGCACATTGTAGGGAAGGGGGGGACAAATCCAGTGCTGTTCAGGGGTGCAAAAGGACGCTCATTCCGGAGAGCAAAGACCAGAGGAAGCGCACCCATGGCTGTGGGGGGCACAGCGGGCCAGCCGGCCCCACAACACATGCAGGTGCTCCAAGCCAAGCAGCCTTCCAAGCTCATCAGCCCGGAATGCAACCGTGGCGCACACTTCGTGCCTCCCCAGGCAGCCTGCAAACTCACATCACCGTATCCTAAAACCCCAACCCTAAAACCCTAAACCCTAAACCCCCAAACCCCAAACCCGACTCACATCACCACGCCAAAAGCAAACACATCGGAGGAGCGGGTGGCCTTGCCTCCACGAATCAGCTCCGGAGCAAGCCTGGATGGGGGGCAGAGGATGGCAAGGGGATGTAAAAAGCTGTAACGACTAGACCAGGCTAGATGGCAAGGGCAGGCCTGGGCAAGAGGGGACCGGTGGCGGCATCTCGGGTTGCCCTGGCACCAGTCTGATTGGGTAGCTGGTTGGTGCATCCCTGGGCTTGATTTCCTGCCGGTCTCCTCAACCAACGCCCTCGGGCTGTGACCTTCTTCTTTATCTGCGACGCCAGCCTGACCATGGCATTTATGTTCTCTTTATTGCTCACGTAAGCACCCGCATGACCTGGCACCCGCCCGCTACTCGCCCCTGTCCTCCCAGCATAGAAAAACACCTTCCTGTACCGCCTGCCCTCATTGCTCACACGGATATATTAGCTCGGATTCAGGGCAGCCGCTCTGCCCTCTTGGTGTGACGCCCTCTCGCGCTCACTTCAAGCACACCGGGCAGCCTTGCCCTGCCCCGCCCCGCCCCGCCCC
>JTEE01000031.1:608785-636548 GCA_002896455.3 Chlorella sp. ArM0029B
CAGTGCAGCTCATCAGTGCCAGCTCATCAGTGCAGCGCTCATCAGTGCAGCTCATCAGTGCCAGCTCATCAGTGCAGCGCTCATCAGTGCAGCTCCGCATGAATGCGCAAGCTGGCAGGACGCTTGTGAGACTTGCAGCCCTGTGCACGCCGCACTCCTCTTTGCGCATGCCGGCACACAGGCAAGCAAGCAAGCCGCTTGTGAAACCTGGCAGGCAGCCCTGTGCACGCCACACTCCTCCTTGCGCATGCCGGCACACAGGCAAGCAAGCGAGCTGGGCGCGGCGCACCTGAGGGCGGCGTGCCCATCATCTCCTCCAGGGTCACCTCCCGCTCCTCGGCCAGCTGGAAGTCCAGGCCTGCTGAGGAGGGGGCAGGGCGGAGGCAGCCAGGTCAGAGGGTGAAAGCGGGTTGAAGCGAGCATGATTTGCAGAGTGCTGCCAGGACGATCATATTGGAAGGACAGCAGCACCTTTGAACCGCTCAGAGAGGGCTTGCGCCAGCTGCCCCCCTATGGCCCGTGAGCACAGCCCGTACCACCACAGCCTACGCAGCCACTTGTGATGCAGACCCATCATGCACGCACACACCTGCCAGGGTGGCAGCAGAGGTGGCATCCGCCTGCTCGGCCCGGGCGGCAGCCGGGGTGTTGCCCGGCGCCGAGGCGGGGCAGACGGCACCGCCGATTGAGACAGACATGCGCTCTGGCGAGTCCACCTTCACAGGGGAGCCAAAGCCGCGGAACACCAGGTCCGCAGACTCCTCGGCGGGCAGGGCGGGTGCTGCCGCCACCTGGATGTTGCCGCCCAGCGCCTGCAGCATCGAGGGAGGGGTAGGGGCACGGGGCGCAAGGGCAGGGAGGTGAGCAGGGCAGGGAGGCGGGGGAGGATTGCGGGTGCAAAGTTGGTGCAGGCAGCAGCAAGGCCTGCTGTGCATTGCAGACAGCAGGTGTGGCACGGCATCTGCAAGTGCCTGAATCCAAGCCTAGCTGCCTGCTGCACGGGCAACCCCAAACCCCTGCCCCCATCCCCTGCCCACCTGCACCGCGGCATGCAGCGCATCAGACACGCGCCCCGTGTCGCCCTGCACCCCGCTCAGCGGCGTGGCGGCCGGCGTGGAAGCCGGGGACGCCATGGCAGACATGGGGCTCATCGGGGGCAGGGTGGACAGGCCCAAGCCGGTGGGGGTGGCGCCGGGGGCCAGCGTGGCAGGCGAGGGGGACGCGGAGTGCGCGGGGGTGGCGGGTGGCTCGTCGGCCTGAGCGGCCTCGGCGGCGTGCTCCGAGCCAGCAGACTCCTCGGCAGCGAGCGGCTGGGCCTCTGCGGCCGGCTCCACAGCTGCGGGTGCCTGAGCAGCGGCGGGCACCTCGCCGTCCTGCACACATGGTTTGAAGATGCGTGAGCACAACTGGCGCGCCACGCAGCGGCGGCGCTTCGTGGGTGCTGCGGCAGGCGGCCCGGGCAGGCGCTGGGGCCTTCAAAGACCAGCGCCCACCTGGTCGTTGGTCACGTCGAACAGCACCACGGGTTGCACGCTGTCGGTGGTGCAGGGTGCAACGGAGGAAGCTGCAGGCGGCGCGGTGGCTGCCGCAGCGGCGCGCCGCCGCGTGGTGCGGGTGGCTGGCGTCTTGTCGGGCATCGCCGCCAGGGAGGCTACGCACACAGGGATGGTAAGGAGGCGGCAGGATCGGATTGCAATGGGGAGGCGGCGCTGAGGAGCGACGATGGGCCTCCTCTGGCCCCAGCTGTTGCCACGCATGGCGACGGCGGCAGACATCTGTCTGCACCTGCCCGCCTCCCCGCCAATAGCACCGCACTCACGCGTGTCTCCGCCCGCCGCCATGGTGCGGGCACGGCTACGGGTGACGCGTTCTGTCTGCATGGCGCCGCTACTTCAAACGACCGGCTTGCGAGTGTCAAGGGGGCTGTGGAGGAGCTGAGACGAGTCAGGCACACTGAGAGTGAGAAGCAGCACGGGTAGATGCAATTGAAGGAGGGTGAGGATTGAAAGGCGGCTTGGTTTTGAGCACCCTGGCTTGCTGCTGTGCGTGCTGCGAGGCTCGCTGCGCTCTCCACGCTATTCACTCTCGCAGCATTGCCACAACATCCCCCAGACGGCAATGATTGATATGTGCCGCCACAAGGGCCGCTCCGGCACCCTGGCGCTCGTTTGATCACTTGCTTTGCCGAAAGCTGCACGTCCAGCGCAGCCAGCGCCCATGCTGCGCGTAGTGGAGGTGCACCGTAGCCTAGATAGCGGGTGGGACCTGGTGCAGGGGGTGCGCTGCCCCCACTCAGCCCATGCGGCGGCGGCAGGCGGCGGCGCCACGCCCGAGGGCAACCCCCTGGCGGCCATGTTTGCAGATTGCCTGGCAAAGGACTCGCAAGCCAATGCTTCCTTCAGTGGTAAGTGGCCACAGCGCTTTGTTTCGGTCGCCCGACCAGTGTGTGCTGGCTATTGTGCCGCACTTGTGCACCTATGCTCTGGCCCAGGGACGCTCCTTGCATGCCGCCAGGGGGCGGCCTTCACCACCAATCTCACAAGCCCTGCCCACCATGCACCCCTCTGCAGTGACCGACGTGCACGCAGCAACCCAGCGCCTCGTGCAAGCGGTGTGTGCACCCGTCGACATCACACCGCTGCCAGCAGCAGCCGCAGCAGTGCGCCTGAGAGGGTGTGCGTCACACACGGCGACCTCCGCGGCCGAGGCACCAGCACCCACAGCGGGAGCAGCACCAGCACCTGCAACAGAGCGACCAGCGGATCCACCAGCCGCAGTGCGGGCACCAACCGCAGCAGAGGCAGCAGCAGCACCCGCGGCCGAGGTGCCAGGACCCACAAAGGAGGCGGCGGCAGACAGCCCGGCACCATCCCAGCCCGCGCCGCCGTCGCAGCAGCAGCTCTTGTTGGGCAGCGAGACACAGCCCGACTTCCCAGCCAGCGACTTGCTGCGCCGCCTGTCCCAGGTTCCCGACACACCCAGCGACCAGCAGCAGCGGGTGTCAGAGACAGAAGAACAGGAGCCAGCTGGTTTGGACCTGCTGCGAGTACCCAACAACGAGGCAGCTGCCGCAGCAGCAGCAGTGGCAGCGGCACGAGCGGCGGCTGTGACTCCGCCCCTGGTCACACCGCCCTCGCACGCGTGGCAGGCAGCGCAGGCAGGGCAGCGGCTGCACTTTGTGCCAGACTCATGTGTGGGTGCTGCGCTGCCGGGACCGCAGGCTGGCGCAGCAGACCTGCAGCAGCAGCAGGCGCAGCAGGGGCAGCGGCTGCAGTTTGTGCCAGACTCGAGTGTGGGTGCTGCACCGTCAGGGGCGGAATTGGTAGCGCGGCAGCAGCAGGCGCAGCAGGGGCAGCGGCTGCAGTTTGTGCCAGACTCGAGTGTGGGTGCTGCACCGTCAGGGGCGGAATTGGTAGCGCGGCAGCAGCAGGCGCAGCAGGGGCAGCAGGGACAGAGGCTGCAGTTTGTTCCAGACACTGCGGCAGCAGACCTGCTGCTACCACTGCAGGCGGTGCCCGAGACGGCAGCAGATGCGCTGCCACAGCTGCATTTTGCTCCAGCGCAGCAAGCAATGCAGCAGCAGCAGCTACCACAGCAGCGGCAGTATGTGCCCGAAACAGCAGCAGATGTCCTGCCCTATTTGTCATTTGTGGCTGACACAGTGGCAGACGGGCCATCGCCTGTGAGGCAGCAGCAGCGGGAGCGGCGGCAGCAGTATGTGCCAGAGACAGCAGCAGATGCGCTGCCACACCTGTCGTGTGTGCCAAACACTCTGGCAGACGGGCCATCGCCTGTGGGGCAGCAGCAGCGGCAGCGGCGGCAGCAGTATGTGCCAGAGACAGCAGCAGATGTGCTGCCCCAACTGTCGTGTGTGCCAGACACACTGGCAGACAGGCCATCGCCCGTGCGGCAGCAGTATCGGCGGCAGCAGTATGTGCCCGAGACAGCCGCAGATGTGCTGCCCCACCTGTCATTTGTGCCAAACACAGGGGCAGACGGGCCATCGCCCATGGGGCAGCAGCAGCGGCGGCAGCAGTATGTGCCAGAGACAGCAGCAGACGTGCTGCCCCACCTGTCATGTGTGCCAAACACACTGGCAGATGGGCCATCGCCCATGGGGCAACAGCAGCGNTATGTGCCAGAGACAGCAGCAGACGTGCTGCCCCACCTGTCATGTGTGCCAAACACACTGGCAGATGGGCCATCGCCCATGGGGCAACAGCAGCGGCGGCAGCAGTATGTGCCAGAGACAGCAGCAGATGTGCTGGCCCATCTATCATGTGTGCCAAACACACTGATAGACGGGCCATCGCCCGTTGGGCAGCAGCAGCGGCGGCAGCAGTATGTGCCAGAGACTGCAGCAGACGTGATGCCCCACCTGTCGTGTGTGCCACACATACCGGCAGACGGGCCATCACCCATGGGGCAGCAGCAGGAGCCGCAGCAGTTTGGGCCGGAGACTGCAGCAGACGTAGTGGCGCCGCTGCGGCGCCTGTTTGTAGCAGCTCCATCAGCGGCAGCGGCAGCTTCAGAGGGCGCACTGCCAGGTGGCGCAGGCCAGGGGCAGGTTGCCCTGATGGTACCAGCAGCACCTGCAGGCCCGGGCCATCTGCTGCCCGGGGCGGTACCGCATGTATTGCCAGCTGGCAATGGTCCAGCACGGCAGCACCCACTACTGCCGCTGCCGCACCCACCGCCGCAACAGCTGCCGCAGAAGCTGCCGCAGCCGGGGCCGCCACAGCAGATGCCGCTAGCCCAGCAGCAGGGTGCCTTGTCTGACTTTGATGTTGTGGTGGAGGCCGCCTCGGGCAGTGCTGTGCAGTCGCCAGGCAAGTGTGCCACTGTCCACTGTGCATGGCTTGGAGATGTGCCTGCCTGTGTGCTTGCATAGCTGCTGCCTGCCGTGTGTCGATGACTGAGCAGTGCGCCCCCCTGCGCACAAGATGCATTGCCATACGACCACAGCCTGCCTGCCCAGCCGCTCCAACCTGTTGGCTTGTCAATGGCCCCAACCACCATGCAATTCTGCCAACAACAAGCTCAAGCAAACGCTGCCGGGAGGTCAACTTCTTGCACACGATATGCCGATACCGCTCTGCACGCCCAACCTCTCCTTCACTTTGACAGATGCCCACCGCTGCCCACGGTGTTGGGGATCCCGCCCTGCCAACGTACCCTGAAACACACACTGCAATCTTCCATCCCCTCCTACCCCTTGCAGGCGGTGGCAACAATGGGTTTGAATATGATGTCGACCCCACCCAGCCCTCCCCTTCCCCGGCCCAAGGCTTCTTGCCAGGTAAGCACACAGTTGGGCGAATGGCTGGTTTCGATTGCCTGCTAAATGGATGGGATGGATGGGTTGCATATGCGGGGTGGCTGGAGTTGGCCGGATAGCGAAGGTCTTGTGCCTGCCTTCCTGCCTGCCTGAGGCCCAGCAAGCTGCCCTTTGCTGTGCGTGCTTCTGCGCCTGCCCAAGGTTATAAGAGTGTGCTCTGCTTGCGCACCTCCCGTCGTGCCTGCAGGAAGACAAGCTGTCCAGCAGCAAGCGGTCTGGGGCCCGCAACCGCCTGGCTTCCAGCAGCACTTGCAACAGCAGCAGAAGCAGAAGCAACACCCCGCCAGCCTCCAGCAGCATCCGCAGCAGCCAAGCTTCCTTCAGCAGCAGCAGCCCCCTGGCTTCCAGCAGCAGCCGCAGCAGCAGCAGCAACCGCCTAGCTTCCAGCAGCAGCAGCAGCAGCAGCAGCAGCAGCAGCAACCGCCTAGCTTCCAGCAGCAGCAGCAACAGCAGCAGCAGCAGCAGCAGCAACCGCCTGGCTTCCAGCAGCAGCAGCAGCCGCAACCGCCTACCTTCCAGCAGCAGCAGAATTGGGGCCCGCCACAGGGGCCTCCCAGCGCCGCTGCCTCCCACCCGCGGCAGGCGCCTGGGGCAGCGCCGCCACCCCGTCCTGCTACCTCACAGCCGCAATGGCAGGGTGCAGCGCCCCATCCGCAACACCAGGGCTGGCAGCAGGGGCAGGGGCAGGGTGTGCCAGGAGCGTGCGCTGTCCGCCCGCCTCCCTTCCAGCAGCAGCCGGCCACGGCAGCTGTCAGGCCTCCACGTTGGCAGGGCCCAGCCGTGCCGCCACCACGCTTCCAGCCCCACCCAGCCCCGCAGCAGCCCCAGCAGCAGGTGCAGGCGCAGCAGCCGCCATTACAGCAGCAGCAGCACCAGCACCAGCACCAGCACCCCTTACAGCCGCACCAGCGTCCCCCGCAGCAGCACCAGCTGCAGCAGCCGCCAGCGCAGCAGCAGCAGCAGTGCCCAGTGCAGCCACAGCATGGGCCTCTGCCAGGCTTGCCTGCACACCTGTCAGCAACAGCAGGAGCGCCAGCGCCGGTCGTTTACCCAGCACACCCCTCGGCAGCCTCCGCATCAGCAGGCCCGCCTGCCCCTGTGGGGGATCAGCCGCAGGAGCCGCCACGCAAGCGGGTGTCAATATTAGAGCGTGATCCAGGTGGTTTCAAGGCGGTACGCTTCACAGGCGCGGACGGCGCTGCCAAGCCCGCCGGCACAGCGCGCACAGCAGGCAGCACACGCCCAGCAGCTGCCCCAGCCGAGTCGGGAGAGGCTAAACGGCGCCGGCTGGCAGCCCTTCAAAAGGACCTTGCCTCCCTGTTTGAATTCGACATGGGCGAGCAGCCAGCAGGCGGTTTCAGCTTTGGCGGTTTTGGGCGTGCCAGCTCAGCTGGTCCCGCAGGGGCGTCGACGGCGGCGCCGGCAGAAGCCCCGGCTGCTCGTGCCGCTCGCATGAAGGCTGAGCTGGAAGGTATCATCACGGGCGGCAGCACAGGCGGCAGGGGCGGCGGTGGCAGGGGTGGGGGCCGGGCTGGGGCGAGTAGCCGTGGCGGCGGGGGCAGCAGCGTGCCTCCACAGCAGCGTGCCCAGCAGCAGCAGCAGCAGCAGCAGCGCCCGCACAACCCACAGCAGCACCAACCACAGCAGCAGGGGGCGTGGAGGCCGCCCTCGGTGCCGCCTCAGCAGCAGCCCCAGCAGCAGCCCCAGCAGCAGGCATGGCGGCCGCCGGTGCAGCAGCAGCAGCAGCAGCAGCAAATGCGGCCGGCCCAGGCACACCCGCATCGCCAGCAGCCTCCAGTTGCCCAGCACGGGGGGCAACCGGAGCCGCAGCAGCCGCAGCCACAACGGCAGGCAGCGCCGCCGCTGCAGTTACAGCCGCAGCAGCAACAGCAGCAGCAGGCATCGTCTGCATCAGTACCAGCAGTACCGGAGGATGAGGCTGACGTCATGGCTGATGTGGCGCCAGGTGCCTTTGTGAGCGCCGGAGTCAAGCAGTCTTGGCGCGTGAGCAAAGGTGCGAGGGTGGTGGGTGCGCTGGCTGGATGCTCCACCCTGTGGGGCTGGCCAGACTGGGAGTCGTGGCCTGATTGTAAGGATTGGGGGGGCAGGCTCTGCTTGGCCGCCTGCATCGACGGCCTGCTGGGCATGCTACCCTGGGTTCCTTTCTTGTTGTTCGACTGGCCTGACACCAGGCAACTCTTTCCCTGCCGCATGCAGCTGCGCAAGAGCGTGTGGCTGCTTTGGTGAGGCAGCTGGAGGGAGATGAGGAGTCATTGCCAGCTGGCACCACTGCCAGGTCAGCTGGCATCGCCACCACTGCTGCCGGCACGGCTGCAGCTGGAGAGCTGCACAAGCCACTGCCTGCCAGCTCAGCGGCGCCGGAGCCAGAGAGAGCGGCAGCAGAGGCGGCGATAGCAGCAGGCCCAGCAGAGGCAGAGGCAGCAGCGGTGCCCGCTGCTCTCCCACTGGCTGCCATGCCAGCGGCAGCAGAGCACTTGCACGAGCCGGACACTGCAGCACCTGCGCCGCAGCCACAGCCGCTGCCAGCCGACCTGCCGGCAACTGCGGTGCAGGAGCCAGCAGGTTTCTTCATCCTGCCAGCCACCGCCGTGCAGGAGCCAGACATGGAGTCTCCCCTGCTTGACAGCCTGGAGGGGGCAGTAGAGCTGATGAGTTCTGAGGCAGCTCGTCAGCTGGATGCAGCAGAGGAAGCAGCGCTGAACGCTAGGGAGCAGCAGGCGCAGCAGCAAGCACAGCAGGCACAGCAGCAGCAGCCACCGCAGCAGCAGGCACAGCAGGCACCGCAGCCGCAGGAGCTCCAGCAGCAGCCGCAGCCTGGATCGCAAGCCCAGAATGCTGCAGCTGCAACCGGCTCAGAGGCAGGCCAGGCACCGCTCTCTGGCAGCAAGCGGAGCAGGGAGGATGAGGGGCCGCCGCTCGATGGCTCCCCTGCAGCAAAGCAGCACAAGCAGGAGGGTTCTGGTGTGCCAGCACAGCAGCTAGTGGCCAACGGCAGCTCACAGCAGGAGGCAGCAGCAGCAGCAATGGCAGCAGCGGCAGCGGCAGCAGCAGCAGCCACACCAGCAGCAGCAGCGGCAGGAGTTGCGATGGAGGGCGATGCTCAACAGCCTGCCCTGTCAGGGGCTGACCAAGCTGCTGCCTTGCATCAGCAACAGCCTTTCAACCCTGCGCCAGGGCAGGTGCAGATGCCAGGTTTCAGCACCGGCAGAGGCGGTGCAGTGGGCATCAGCGCTGCACGACTGGCCGCAGCGCAGCGCATGTTTGGTGATGCAAAGGGGGGAGACAGCGAGGAGCAGGAGGAGGAGCAGGAGCAGCAGGCCGCCCCGGCACCGCAGCAGCAGCAGCCGCAGCAGGCAGCGGCGCCAGGGCAGGTGCAGATGCCAGATTTCACCACCGGCAGGGGCGGTGCGGTGGGCATCAGTGCCGCACGACTGGCCGCAGCGCAGCGGATTTTCGGTGATGGCAAGAACAGAGGCAGCGAGGAGCAGGAGGAGGAGGAGAGGCAAGAGGCCGCCCCGGCACCGCCGCAGCAGCAGCAAGCAGCGGCGCCAGGGCAGGTGCAGATGCCTGGTTTCAGCACCGGCAGGGGCGGTGCGGTGGGCATCAGCGCTGCACGACTGGCCGCAGCGCAGCGCATGTTTGGTGATGCAAAGGGTGGAGACAGCGAGGAGCAGGAGGAGGAGGCGCGGCAGGAAGCCCCAGCAGCACCGCAGCAGCCGCAGCAGGCAGCGGCGCCAGGGCAGGTGCAGATGCCAGGTTTCAGCACCGGCAGGGGCGGTGCGGTGGGCATCAGCGCAGCACGGCTGGCCGCAGCGCAGCGCATGTTTGGTGATGCAAAGGGCGGAGACAGCGAGGAGCAGGAGGAGAAGGCGCGGCAGGAAGCCGCCCCGGCACCGCAGCAGCTGCAGCAGCCGCAGGCAGCGGCGCCAGGGCAGGTGCAGATGCCAGATTTCACCACCGGCAGGGGCGGTGCGGTGGGCATCAGTGCCGCACGCTTGGTTGCAGCGCAGCGGATGTTTGGTGGTGGTGCAAAGGGCGGGGAGAACAAGGAGGGCGATGAGCAGCAGGAGCAGCAGCCGCCGGCAAGCGGAAGCGGAGCGGCAGCTGCAGGGGACACCACTCCTCTGCCTCGCAAGCAGCGCCTCAAGTCATGCATGCCCGAAGGTGGGGCACCTGACTCTCCAGCCTGCCCCAGCAGTGATGCCCGCATGCCCGGTGCTAAAGCCTCGGCTTCTCCCGGTAACGGCAGTGGCACGCCTGCCTCGGCACCCGTTCTGGGGCGCAGCAAAGCTTCAGGCCTCAGCAGGTGTGTGGGCTAGTGTGGGAGGGCGCTGTTTGGAGCAGGAGGAACATACACTGCTCTAGAAGCGCCATCAGGGGAATTTGGTGTTTTGTTGTGTGTGTGTGTAAGTGATCGATACCATGGCATGTTGCACTCCCCATGGCCAGACCTCTCGGCTCTTCTGCTCTGCCCATCAAGCCACACACTGACGGGCAAAGCTCTGAGCTCGCAAGCTCAATGCATCTGCCCCTGCTGGTACGCCTCATCCAACTCACTTCAGCCAGCCTCCTGCCTGCCTGCCTTGCACACTCTAGTGCTGACCCCATGCATGCTTTGCCCTGCCCCACCTGCCCTGCAGATTTGCGCCCGCAGCCACCACCGGACAGCTGAAGAAGAAGGGGGGGCGCAAACCTTTTTCGACCCCACGGGCCAAGTTCAAAGTCCCCAGCCTGGCAGGCAACACCCCCGGCAGCGCAGGAGGCGCAGGGCCCAGCCGGCTTGCAGGCAGCGGCGGCGGCGGGCTGCCGGCGGCACCAGCCAGGCCGCCAGCTCAGCTGCATGACCTGCAGGGCTCGCTGCTGAAACGGCTTCTGGCAGGGGCAGCAGGAGGCGCAGCAGCCGGTGCAGCAGCTGCCGCAGTAGCCGGGCCAGCAGGAGACGCGGCAGTTTGTGCAGCCACAGCAGCAGCCACAGATGATGCGGCTGACGCAGCAGCACCGGGAGCAGTCACAGAAACGGTCGAGGGGGCAGCAGCAGGCACAAAAGCGGCAGAAGCGGCACCGCCGGCAGAGGGCGGTGAGCAACCGGCGCCGGTGGTGCATGAGCGGCAGCCTGTGTCCACGCTGCCTTTGGATAGCACAGCGTGCAGCGTGTACCGCGTGCCAAACCTGCCAGGCCCACCCGCTGGCCTCCAGGCTGAAGCAAGCGCATTGGCTGAAGCAGCAGGCGCAGCAGCAGGCGCAGCAGCAGGCACAGCAGGCACAGCAGGCGCAGCAGGCGCAGCGGCAGCAGACGCAGCGGCAGCAGACCCGGCGGTGCAGCAGCAGGCACAGCAGGCACAGCAGGCTGCGGTACCTGCAACGATGGGCTGGCAGGAGGCGCGGAAGCAGCTGGTGGAAGCTGGTGCTCACCCCTCATATGCCACTGAAGCGTGGGCGAAGAACCACTACCGTTGGGTGGTGTGGAAGCTGGCACGCCTGCAGCTGCTGGCAGCTGGCAGCTCTGGCGGTGACGGCGGCAACAGCGGCAGCGGTGGCGGGAGCGGCAGCAGCCTGCTGACAGCGGCAGTGGTGCTGGATGAACTGCGGTGCAGGTGGGTGGAGAGATGGGGAGGCGTATTTTGTGTTTGTTGATCGGGGGGCACATTTCAGGGCCTGCCTCAGCTTGCCTGCCCACCTTCTTGCTCCTGCCTGCCAGCTTGAATTTCTGGCCTCCCCACCTCCCTAGGCCCCTTGCCTCCACACCAGCTCTCGGCACCCTCCCCTTGCCCCACGTGTCACCTCCTTCCCTTCCTCCCTCCCTCCCTTATCCCCCGACAGGTATGAGCGAGAGTTCAACCGAGGGCACCGCCCCCTGCTCAAGTCGGTACTGCAGCACGACGAGGTTGCCTCAGCATCCATGGTCCTCATGGTAGCTTCCGTGCACCTGCCGCCACCTGGCGCTGGCAGTACGGCCGACAGCAGCGCCCAGCGTGGCACAGGCAGCGGTGGCAAGGACGGTGGGGGCAACCGCGGTGGGGGCGGCGACGCAGCACCAACGGTCACGGTGGGTGCTTGACCAGCCGCCCACACACAAGTGCATGTCTGGCGTGGGCTGCTTGCTTCCTGGCTGCAGATTTGCTTATGCTCTACAGCTCTAGTGCTCATCTGACTAGCACCACCTGTGGCGCAGATGAGTGCTAGTGATGGCTGTCCCTGGCGACATGCTGTGTGTGCTCACCTGCACATTTGCCATGCAGCCTCTGGACCTCGATGTCTAGCCCTCGTCCACCTGCCTGCCCTGCAGTTTGAGCTTACCAAAGGGTGGTGCCAGCCAGCAACAGTTGCTTATGACTATCAGCTGCTCACATCAACTCCCCCCCTCTCTCCTTGGGGTTTGCCTGTGCAGCTGGAACTCACAGACGGGTGGTACTGGGTGCGGGCGGTGGGCGATGAGCGCATCACACAGCTAGCACGGGCGGGCAGGATTGGCCAGGGTGAGTGCTGGCCTTGCTGCCTGCACCAGTTTTGCTTGCAGCCATGGCGGGCTGCTGTAGAGCTGGCACACACATGCAGCATCAGTGGGGACGGGTGTGCACCGCTGGCGCAGAATACAGTGATGTGCCTGCTGCACTAGGGCCGTGGCGTCCGCCCTGTGATCTGTGCTGGACCCTGCTGCCCCAGCTGCCCTCTCCACCATGCCCGTCTCCCACACACACCTTGCCTCAAGATGCCGCTCCACCACACACAGATTGCCTCGCATGCCCCTCCCCGCACACCTTGCCCCCCATGCCCCTCCACCCACACACCTTGCTTCCCATGCACCTTCCTGCCCATGCTCAGGTGACAAGCTGCGCATCTGTGGTGCCGAGCTGACATCCCCAGGGCCGGGTGATCCGCTGGAGGCTGCTGCCACAGGTGAGGTGTTAGACCTGCGATGCTACCAATGTCAGCATCTTGTGGAAACATATACATCTGTGTGATTTCTGCGGCACCCTCGACTTCGAATCCTGTCACAGGCAGCTGTTTCTTGGAATCTGAAGCACCTCTGCCTGCCTGTCTACCACCCCACGGTGCGCGAAACCAATGTCTCACTCGAGTCACGACTGCTCAGCCCCGCCCTCACAAGTTCCGTGCCTTCCGAAACACGCATCTCCGTGTCTCGCCTATGTTCATCCTTCCTGCCCTGCCCTGCAGCCATACTGCGCATCGGCGCCAACAACACCCACCCCGTGCCCTCTGGAGCCAAGCTGGGCCGCCTGCGCCAGCGCAGCGTGTTTGTGCCCCTCAGCCAGTTCGACCAGGGGGGAGGCACGCTGCCTCAGACGCTGGTAGTGGTGCACAGGTGCGGGGAGGGCATATCTTCAAGGGACCTATTTTTGTGTCCCTCGCCCAGTTTGACCAGGGCGGGGCACGCTGTCTTAGCAGACGTTAGTAGTGGTGCACAGGTGTGGGAAGGGCAAGGAGGGGTGCGTTGAGATGTGTGTCGCGTCTCAGCCAGTTTGGCACCCGGGGAGAAGCACGCTGCCCATCCCCTGGTGCACAGGCGCGATGAGGGCCAGGCGCGCCAGGGCAGTTGAAACATTGTATGGTTGGCAACAGTACTGTCTTTCCACCCTCAGTTAGTACGACGCAGTCGGGCTGCAGTGCCCCGTTGCAGGCTGCCAGGCGGTCATGACCTCGCTGAAGGTCAGAAGCCTTCCCTGCACCTGCCCACCTTGTTCACTCACCCTCGTCACTTATTGCTCCTCCCCGGCCCGCCCCAACCCACCCGCCTGAGCGTGTACTTCTGTTTACTGACCTCGTCACTTGTTGCTCCTCCCCGGCCTGCCCCACCCCACCCGCCTGAGCGCAGGAAGTTCCCGCACCTCGTGTGGACCCAGCTCCCCAGCGGCAGCAGCAGCGTGCAGACGCCGCGCCAGTACGAAGCAATGATGCGCAACCAAGGTGTGTTCGGTGCCCGGCGGCTGTGCTTTGGCAGAGGGGGGCCCGCTGTGCCATGGCTGTGCACATGCATGTGGCACGCATGGGAGGACCTGGAGAGCGCATCTGTACTTTGCGGATGCGTGCATGATCATGCCATGCATGCATGGACGAACCTAGTTGTGCTTTTGCAAGCAATACGGCGCCTCGCTTGCCCAACGCGACGCCCACCCCGCCCCACCCCACCTGGGCCTCGCCTGCCGCTGTGCTCGGGCAGGCACCTTACGCACCCTGCCCATGACACCTGGCCAACACCTGCCGCTGCGCATGAGCCCACCCTGCCCACCAGATTTGTCCACACATGTTGATGTGCACTGGCAGGCGCCTCATGCACCATCCCCACCACACTGCCCACACCTGCTCCCCACTGGTCTGCAGAGGGTCTGGAGGCGCGGCTGGCGGCCGAGGGTGCGGCAGAGATGCAGCAGCGGGAGCTGAAGCAGTGCCGGGAGTGGCTGCAGCGTGGCAAGCGCGGCGGCATGCTGCAGAGTGAGCGGGAGAGAGGGAGGGCTGGGGGCATGCGTGTGTGTGTGTAGTGCCCTAGTGCCTGGGGGGAAAGAGCACATGGCTGCCCTGTTTGCCCCTCTTAGTGCATGTATATGTGGGGTGTGCCAAGTGCCTGGCTGGAGCCCGCGTTGCTGCCCTGCCTGCCCCTGGCTTGCCCCTCTCAGCATCGCCTTCTCCCTCCTCACGCTTGCTTGTCTGGCTCTGCGCCCGCAACCTGCTGATGCCGCCTGCGCCTTTGCGCCTTTTTTGACACGTTCTTCCTTGCATCTCCCTGGACCCCTAGAGTGGACCGGCTCTATACGTGGCATGTGGCCCACCATCTTCCTAGTACATTGCCTTCCCCTTTGCCTCGTGGCAGTCTTGACCACACCTACCCTTGCCCTCCCCTGCAGTGGACCGGCTGTACGCTGAGCACGTTGTGCAGCAGGCCTGCAGCAGCCCACCCTTGGCGTTTCCCATTTGCCTTCCCCTTTGCCCCTATGCCTCCTTCCTAATCCTACCTCCCCCTGCCTCCCCTGCAGTGGACCGGCTGTACGCTCAGCACGTTGTGCAGCAGGCGGGTGGCGGCGGCGGCGGGGGAGAGGACCTTCTGTCGCAGCTGACCGAGGCCGACAAGCAGGCGCTGCAGCGGTGAGACGCGCATGGTGCTCTTCCAGAGGTGACTCGAGCTGCCTCGTTTCCATGTGCAGACCAGACGCATGTCGCGCATTCTGGCGGCCGGCCAGGGTGGGGTTTTGGCAGCTATTCCCCCTCGGCAGCTACTCCCTCTGTGAAAGAACCGCTGCCTATTTGTAACCTCCACTGTGCTTGTCTGATCCCGCCCACCCAGGACCTGAAATTGTGTTTTTGTTCCCATCCATTTGCAGGTACATGGAGCAGCGGCAGGGGGCGCTGCAGACTCAGCAGCAGGCGTGGATGCAGGAGCGGCGGCAGGAGGTTGGGTGCCTGCCGGAGCGCACGCGGGAGGTGATGGAATTCCAGGTGAGACGCCTGTGCCATATACCCTAGTTGAGACGAACTAGCTGAACCCCGGTTCTCGCACACCTCTGCCTAGAGCTTATACAGATTTCACCACGTTTTACCACACCATGGCAACATGCAAGTGCTGGTACGTGTTATGAGAGAAGCAAGCACGCTTCTCTAGTGGGCCCTTCATTGGTCTGCATGTACCTTCAAACACACCACACGTAATGAATTGCCTGCGTGAGCACTCGCGGGAGGTGATGCAGTCCCAGGCAGGTGAGTCGCCCTCCCCTTCCTGCACACATGTCTCCTTTCAATCAATCAATCAATTACATTTCAAGTCCAGGGGATCCAGCAAGGTCTCATGAGACAGGGTGGGGGGTGAGTGTATCAGAATGTAGTTTGTAGCAAAGCAAAAGGAAATGTGCGATGCGGGAACTGGCAGGCTGCGCCATTGATACCATAAGGAGAGCTGGCTGGGTATAGTTGCTACGCTGCCCTCCCCCATCCCTGCCAGCCGCTGCCGTGATGGGGCCTTGTCTCCGCTGGTCTGCTGCTCCATCTGTCCTATCTTCTGTGCCCCTCATTTTGCCTGCTTGCTGCAGGTGGGAGAAGTGGCCCATGCAGCGCTGCTGGATGCGCGGCCCGGCGGGCGGCAGGCATGGCGCTCCATGACAACCACCATCACGTAAGGGGCTGCAGAGGTTGTTGTTAGTGGTGGTGGCGGTTTTGTGTGTTGCTCAGAGGGGTTTGGCGACCCCCTGCCGGCACTCTGCTGGCAAACTGTTGCTGAACCTCCCATGGTTCATTTGCTGGGCATGCCCTCCTGCTCGTCCCACCACTGCCTCCAGCAGCCCTGCACACTTCACGCCTCTCCCACCCCTGCCCCGCCTTACCTCCACCGCTGGGGAGCAGCACGAGTCACAAGCGCTGCAACACAGCCCATTATGCCTAGACCCATTGTCCTCTAACCCTGTACCAATCCTATGTAGCTGCTGTTACATGTCGCAATTCCATTATCTGCCCATCCCCACCTTGCAGGATGTGGGGGTCCGTGGAGGAGCTTGCGGCTGAGGTGCGGGAGGGCGGCATCTACAAGGTGACACACCTGGCGGCGCAGAAGCAGCAGAAGAGGTGCGCCCTGTCATGCAGATCCCCCACAGCCGCTCTGCCCGGACCGAGCGCCTGCAGTGCGCTTCATACCGTGCTGGGGAGCTGTGCTGCGCTCTGTCACCCCCCTACTCACGTGGAGGTGTGCACCGTGGTGTTTCTGCCTTGAGCGGAAGTGCTTCCAAGTTGCGTCGTCAAGCCCTCGCAGCTCTCCCCTGCCGTCCTGCCTGTTGCACCATGTACGTCTCAGCGAGATGACGGTTCTCGGTGCAGCAGACGACCGAGAATGAACCCGAGCTGCAACACACAACATGTGTTCGAGAGAATTGCTGTGTCGGTGATGCACCTCCCGTTACGCCATGTGCCTCCTCGCTTGCGCCGTGTGTGTGGTGCAGGGGCGTCCTTGCGCTTGTGGGCACCAAGCACACGCGCTGGACGCAGTACGCCCCCACCGCTGCCGCGCTCCCGCCTCACCTGCTCTGCCAGCCCAAGGTGAGACCTCCAGGTGCTCTGCTTTGCTGTGCTGGTCCCCCGTAAGAGCTCTGGCTGTCTTGCCCTGGGTCTGCTTCCCTCACCTGTATATAGAGGGTTGCGGCAGTACGTGATGCCCGCGTACTTCTGCACTGCCTGCCCTGCCTCCCACATTTGGAAAGAAGTTATGTTTGCCTGCTGCTGCCCAGCTGCGTCTGCTCTGCTCTGCCAGCCCTGCCCTGGCCCTGCCCTGGGCCTGCTCTGCTCGGTGCTGTGCTGTGCTGTGCTGTGCTGTGCTGTGCTATGCTGTGCCGGCCCAACGCGAGGGTACACGGCTGCCCTGCCCTGGGGATGCTCTAGATGTGCTGTGCTGTGCTTTGGCTCCGACTCCGCGCCGACTGTTGCTGTTCTCTGGCTCCGACTCTGCGCCAACTGCTGGGCCCTGCCGCTGCATGGTTGCCCAGCAGGCATGGCATGGCCTGCCAGCGCCCTGCGTCATTCTCCGCATACCGGCGCTACATGCCGGCGCCCTTGCGCACCCGTCCGCCTGCCTGCCTGGACCCACCTGCCCGGCCCCCAACTGCTGTACCCCCTCCTGCCACCCACCCCACCCTGCAGCCCCGCGTGCATCTTGACCTCTCTGGGCTGCCCAGTGCCCCCAGGGGCAGCAGCTTCGACTACACAGGGCAGCTGCTGGGGCTGTGCCGACCACAGCAGGGTGCGTGGGCGGGTGCCAGTATTTGAAGGCCGAGGTGCCGCTGAATTTTGTTCTGCTGCCGCTTGACCAGTGCGGGGCATGTGCCGACCACAGCAGGGGTGCGTGGGTGGTTGCCAGTTTGAAGTCCGAGATGTGGTCATTCTGTTATGCTGCCACTTGATCAGTGCGCTGGGCCTGTGCCGACTACAGCAGGGTGCGTGGGCGCCAAGGTGACGTAATTGTTGGGGGGGGGGAGGGGGGGCCTGAGAGACTGCTCTGCTGCTGCTGGGTGGATGCTGGGTCTGTGCCGACCGCAGCAGGGTGCGTGGGCACCAGCACTGGGGCCCGAATTGCCTGCTCTGCTGCCGCTGTGGTCACTGCTGGGCCTGCGCCGACCACAGCAGGGTTGCTTGGGAGAAAACTGGTGCCTCTGTGTCTCAACTGACGGGTGCTCTGTGGCAGCTGCGCAGGGTTGTGTGTGTGAGACTGGATGCACGGTCAGACTGGCTGCCGAGCCTCATGGCCTGCCTGCCCTGTCTTCCTGCCCCTCCGCCAGCCACAGGGCTGGCGGCCCTCCCATCCTTGTGCGGCCCTCTTGTTGTGCAGCCCTCTTCACCTCTCCCCCTTGCTGCATTCCCCTTCACCATTTCTGCGTGCCCCGTACCCCACCCACCCTTCTCCCTTTGCAGCTGGCCCCTTCAACAAGTTCCAGTGGCTCTTCTTTGCAGACCCCTCGCTCACCCAGCAGCCGCAGCAGCAGCCACAGCCACAGCAGCGGTATCCGGTGCTACCACTGGCAGCAACAGGGGCGAGCGGACCAGGGCCTGAGCCATCAGCAACTGCAGCAGCGCCGGCACTGGCAGTACAAAGCGCAGCGGCCCAGGCAGCACCAGCAGCCCCGGCAGTAGCGGCAGCAGAGGGTGCTGCAAGTGGGGTGGAGGATACCCTGGCTGTGGCGGCAGCTGTGGCTCGCGCTGCCATTGCCGCCGCACTGGCTGCAGCAGCGCCTGAGGAGGCTGCCGCTCTTGCTGGTGCAGCCGCCGCAGCCGCAGCCGCACAGGAGGCGGCAAGCAGGGCAGCCATGCCAGGTGCCCAAGCAGCAGCAGCAGCAGCCGCAGCAGGGGCAGAGCCTTTCGTGGCGGCAGGAGCGCCGAGCGCCGCAGCCCACACGCCCGCCCCGCAGCTGCCCCACTGGCTGCTGGCGGTGAAGCTGTTTGCTAAGCCGGCGCAGCTGGATTGGATGGATGGGAGCGATGTGGGGAGCACCTTCACCCTGAGGTGGGCATGCAGTGTGTGCGGTTGTCATCGTAAAGTTGCTTTAATGGCAGAACTGGTGGTGCTGGAAGTGTGTGTGGTGATTGTCAACCACTCCCCGCTGCCACCTGGTACCTTGCTCTGGGGAAGGCACAGCGCGCATCTTCCCCCTTGGGGAAGCAGGCGGGCCAAGCATCCTGGCATCCATGTCACCAATTGCTTGCTGGGGTGAAGCGCTCCTGCCATGTCGCTACAAGTGCTCCCGCTAGCTTATCCCACCCCACCCCACCCTCCTATTGCTGCTTGTCAGGCTGCCTGCCCCCGACTTCCTGTTCTTGCTGCCCCCGCCCCTGCTGCGTGCCTGCTCTCAGGGACATTCAGCTGTATGGGGCGGATGAGGAGCTGCGCCTGTGGAACGCCAGCGGCAGCGAGTGCAGTGCACTGCAGCGGCACAAGCCGGCAGCGCTGACGGCGGCCCGCGGGCGGGGCGGCAAGGGCACAGTGGCGGCAGCCCACTCGGGGGCGGCGCCGGCGGGGGAAGTGGCGGCTTGGGCGGCTGCCAATGCTGGGCTGGTGGAGCAGCTGAGGGCACGCATCCAGTGGGTGCTCAGCCGATGAGCCTGCCTGCGAAAGAATTCAATTTGCTGGTAGTGGATCTAGGAGTGAGGCCCGGCAGCGGCGGGCAGAGGACTGGGGAGCTTTGCTGTATAGTACATGCATTTCACCACTTTTCATCAGATCTGCCATGCTACCTGTCTTGCTCTGCCAATCGCAACCGCACTGTTAGTTACTGCTGCTTGTACGTTTTGGGGTCAGCCCAAAATTTCAAATGGCATGCCACGACAGAATCTACCTGCAGCTGCCTTTACCTTTATAAATGCGCACCCCAATCCGACCTTTCAAGCCAAGTGAACGAGGCTGGAACCAGCCAGGCTGGCCAGCATCAGATTCTGCAAGTCGTTGGGCCATACATGCTCTCCAGAATCTGCGTGCACCTGGGCAACAATGCCTCACAGCACGCCCTGCCCAACCTGCCTCCGCCTGTGGCCCTCATCCCGTCAGTCGTTGAACTGCTGGCATCGCAGTGGTTTGGTGCTTGATCAGGGAGGGAGGGGAGCCGTGGGTGGGCGGCGGAACAAAGCAGTGACAGCAGTACCCGACTGTGTATGTGTGTCCCGGATGCTGTATGTGGCAGCAACCATGCGGGGGGGTGCAGCAGTTGAGGCACAGTTCTGATTTGTACGAGAAGGGTGCAACGGCTTCATTTGCTGATGCGGAAAACGTGCCCAAAATGGGGCCGGTTCAGATCACTACAAGAAAGAAAGTACAATGCCAGATTAACACAGCATGATTTTGGCTGGCACTTGGTGCACCGCACTGGCGATGCTCAAAGAAATTGGCGCCAGCGCTGGTGGGACTCGTCACCCCATGAAGAGGTCACGGGCGGCGGCGGCGGCAATGGCGAGGACAGCAATGCCGGCGGCGGCGGCGCTGTAGCCGACCGCCTTGTGTTGCCACAGGCAAAGAGCATCGACCTTCGTGGTCAGGCCGTTCATCTTCGTGGTCAGGCCGTCCATTTTCTTGTCGATGGCCTCCCACTGGCGCTCCTGCGCCTCCTTCCGCTCCTGCATCATGTGCAGGCAGAGCAGGCAGGCATGTGAGCGCGGGCAATTGCCTATGGCTGCCTCTTGCAACCAGGGGGTCTGGGACACAGCCTGGCAGCGCAGGAGGCGCGCCTCCGGCGGGCAAGCGCTGGGCCGCCACAGCCCAGGCAATGAGCGTGAGCATAAAACACAGGGGCAGTGCACCCGGCCCGGAGCGCAAGCTAAACGTGCGGAAAAACAGGTCAGCAAAGCACAGCATAGCATGGCGCAGCAAAGCACATCGCAGCACAACACAGAACAGCATTGCGCAGCACAGCACAGCGTGACAGAACACGCACCCTTGCCGTCGCGCGAGGCTGTGGCCAGCAGTCGCGAATCGGGCGACCAGTGCAGGCCCCACACAATTCGGGCGTGCGCCTTGATGCGGCCAACCAACCCGACACAGGCGCCCGCTTGCTCACCATCTGGTAGGGGGTGGACCCGTCCGCCATGCGGCCCACCAGCATCTGCAGGCGGGCAGGAGGGGAAGTGAAAAGGACTTGAGATCAAAGGGCGGCAGTGGCGGCAGTGGTGGGAAGCTAGTCTAGTCTAGTCTAGTCCTTAAAGCTTTCCACATCCCCTGAAAGAGGAATCAACTTCAGGACGAACCAAATCCCGAGAGGTTGACGAGGCATGCACCACAAGGCCCTGAAAGCATGACAACATGAAAACAGGGTCTAGAAACAAACTGGCTGTGTGAATCAACGAAAGTGTGGGTGCAGCACCGGGCAACCTCCACATCATGCACGAGCACGCGGAAAATGGCACAGGCACGCAGCAGAGGCAAGACGGTTCAACATGCCAGCCTACATACCTCCATTTCCTCGGTTCTGTCCTCCAGCCGGAACACGCGGACTGCAGTGAGGGGGCGCGGTTGAGGGCGAAGCGAGAGCGGGCGTGCGGGCCAGCGGCGCAAATCACAGACTCGCAGGCGAGCGGGAGCAGGCAGAGGGCGATTGCAGCGCACCTTCCAAGGACTGCTGCCGCCCCTTGTGATCCGATGTCATCCCCTGCAGGAGACTGCATGTGTTTGGGCGGCATGGCAGGGGCACAAGGGGTGTTACAGAAGGCTCAACAGCGTGGTGAGGCACAGGGGCGTCACCACGATGGGCCGGGCACTCCATGCACCAGCCGCCACAGCACTGGAATCCAGCCTACAGATGATTTGCTAAACACAGAGAGGAATAGACGTGCTGTGCTGGCTGGGCCTCATCTACCTCTGGAGGGGGCGAGGGGGTGAAGCAGCGGCGGGCCGGGCGGGAGGCGCAGCCGGCCACTCCCGGCCAGGTACCGCGCAGCGCTGGGTGCAGTGCCGCTGCGCAGCCCAGGGACTGGAAGACAAGGCCCGCCCGCTTTAGCGCGGCTGCAGTCAAGGATGAGGGGGGTGCAGAGCCAAGCGGGTTTCAGCTGTGCACCTCCAGCCCCTGGGCTGCGCAGCGGCACTGCACCCAGCTAGTTGGCGACAGGGAGCTAGCGCAGTACCTCGGCGCACCCGCCATTTCCGCTTGCTCCTGTGTCGCTGGCTCGGAGCTGAGGCCGGCCGCTACGTGCTGGCGCGCCCAGAGCTGAGGCCGGCCTTAACGTGCTGGCGCGCCGTGCCGCCGGCTCAACAGAGCAACAAATGGGCGAGATGTAGCTGAAGAAGCAAGAAGAAGAGCTGAAGAAGCAACAAGAAGGATATGACACGCGGATTGACGCGGTTGGAGAGAGCAACTTTGCTTGCTTTGGCGGCAGGACGCTGGCACACGACCAGAACCAGCCCCATTTTGGCACCCCTGTCCTACCCCGGGCCTGGTGGGTTCCTGTATTGCTGTTCATGTAGTTTACTGCGTGCGTTCCAGAACGTAGTTGTGTACCTAATGCGTACTGGCTTCGTTGCGCCTGGTGCTGTCCGCACCGCCGCAAGGCTGCTCCCACTGCTACCGTACCCGCCCTGAGTGGACACAATTACAGGGTAGTAAGATAAATAGATGAGATTATCACGCCAACTTTGGCATGCGTTTTCACCAAACAGGCGTGGCATGCCTGACAGCGGGCGGCGCTGGGTACTGCCGCCGACGTTGAGCCGCTGCCGCCGCAACTGGCGCAGGTGCACGCCGGTGGGTCGCTGGCCAGCCTGCCAGTGCAGCCATTACTTGTGCGTAAAACATCACCCACAACCCGTTCTTCCAGGGCAGGTGCCTACGCTGCGATCCGCAGAGGTCAAGTTGAAGGGCGGTTATGGTGGCACATGGGCCTTGGGAGCTCCGGAGCTGGATCCAGCTTCGATGTGTGTTCTGGGCCTCTTTGCCTGCCTGCCAGAGCAGCGTCCAATCGTTTTATTGCACATCTTTCCAATGCATTGCCTTACCTCTCCAATTGAATAATCAATGAAGGATGCCTGCTTTGATTGTACCAACGGACCTGCCGTCGCTCCGCCCCAGCGGGCATGGCGGCGGCGGCCCGGCGGTGGCATGCACTGTTGCCTGTGAAATTGCGGTCTGGGCATCCATCTCGACGCGGCATCGCCCGCAGGATGCACTGAGAAGCGGTAGAGGCTGTGCTAACTACCGCGCAGACCTAGCTTGGAGCGATGGCCGCTTGTCGGGCGCTCGGAGCCCCGCTCGCCCTGCACCACAGGATGGCGCGCAGAAACGTTCCCATGAGCTGCCAGGCGCCCGGCACATCAGCCGCCCCAGGCAGCTCGCCGGCTCCCGCCACTGCCACCGCCGCCGCCACCGCCGGCACCGCCTTTGGGGCCCCGCTCACAGCACCAGCAGCGACAGCAGACGTGCCATCTCCAGCGGCAGGCACAGGTTGTGATGATGACGCCCCGCTTGGCACACCAGAACTGGCACACTTCATTCAGCAGGGCGGCATTGCAGCACGAATTGTGCCGCCCCTGAACGGAGCGCCGCCCCCGCTGGGCTGTGTGGAGCTCAAGTCTCTCGTCTTCCTAGTGGACTCCCATCCCCTGGTAAGCCTCGTTGGCAGCACCCTGGCAGCCTGATCGAACACGCATGTAGGACTGGGCGTTGTTATGAGGTGCATGCCTCAGTCAGTTTCCAGGCTGCACCCACCGCGACGCCCTCTGTTCCCCATGCGCATCTCACCGCGCCGCCCCTTTCCTTGGCTCCCACAGGTGCTGGTGCTGCCCCTGGCGGCGCGGGTGGATGAGAGGCGCCTGGCCGTCCTGCTGCACACGGGGCGGAACCGCGTGAGGATGGCGCCGGTGGGGAGCCTGGTGCAGCTCTGCGGCTACACAGGTGTGTCGTAGTTGCCTCTGTGTGCTTCTGCTGCCCATGCAAACCTGTCCTCACGCCTGCTTGCTCTGCTTCGCCACTTGATCTGTATATGCTCAAGCTTGCACTTGTGTGTCTCATCTGCCGCACGTGCTGCCTGGCGAGCCTCAATTTCCACCTTTCCATCTCGTCTGCTGCCTGCCTGCCTGCCTGCCCACCCTGCCCCTTTGCCGCTGCCATTGCAGTGGGCAACGTGCCCCCGTTTGGGCACCGCAGGCGGCTGCCCGTCATTGTGGATGCTTCGGTGGAATCGCATTCCACCTGCTATGCCGGCGGCGGCAGCGACGATGCAGAAATCCTTCTGTCTGTGCCAGAACTGCTGCGCTCGACGGGCGCCACAGTGGCCGACATCTGCAAGCCTGCTGGCAGCACATCAGGTGTTGATGGCCTCCACCAGCAGCAGCAGCAGCAACAGCAGCAACAGCAGCAGCAGCAGGACAAGCAGCAGGGGGAGCGAGCGGCAGCAGCTGCTGCGGCGGCGGCAGCGCTGCCGCTGCCTTGGTTGGCTGGGCAAGAGGAAGTTGAGCTCACGGGAGTGATAGCCCACCGCCGGAAAATCGCCCGCCTGCTCCTCTTTGCCAACCTAGTTCCTGCGGGGGCCTCCCAGCCAGCGCTTCCTTCACAGCCCGGCGACGGGCAGCCAGCGATGGCGGCGGCACCGGTTGCAGCAGCGCAGCCTGTCGCCCCTGGCACGACCGCATTCCTGCGTCGCCTGTGGCGGCACCCAGACACTGGGCGGCCCTGCGAGGTGCAGCTTATCATGGGCAAGACTCTGGAGAGGCGACTGGGCAGGTGGGCAAGCTAGGGTTTATGTGGGTGGGGCAGGCATGAGCAGGCCAGCACCGTTGTGTGGGGAGGGCGGGGTGAGGGTGGTGGGCATGCCAGCTGCGGCGGCCGCTGAGCCTGCTGTGTCACGCATGCTTGCTCATCGCTGTAACTGTTGCTTGACTGAGGCTTGACCGAGGCTTCCCACACTCGCATGCTTACACTTTGCTGCTCGCTGGTGTGCCCCTGACTGCCCACTTGGATGGCCGTGCAGCGAGGCCGCCGCCGACCTCCTGCGCAACATCCGGACGGGGCAGTGTGTGCGCGTGACGGGGCGCGTGCAGGCGCACATGCAGCGGCCAGACGATGCAGCACCCGAGAGGTGGGCTGGGTTTTAGGGTTTAGGGTTTAGGGTTTAGGGCACCTGAGAGGTGGGCTGGGCTGGGCTTGCTGCGGTGGTAAGTGTGGGGGTGTGTGAGTGGGGGTGGGCCAGACAACAACGTGTAGCCCTGCCTGCCAAGGATACGTTGCATGAGAATGCTATTCTGGCCATCGGCAATAAATACATCCCCCCAGGATCTCCCCTCTTGGCACGTTTGGTCCTTTGCGAGTTCCCTTGGCAGGCCCTCTCATGAGTCTGGCAACGACGTGTGCCCCTGCCTGCCAAGGGCACGATGAATGCTTATGCTCATGCTCACGCTGCTCGCTTCTTCTCCCTGGCCCTCAACCGGGAGCACCCCGCTGCATTTGGCCAAGCCCTTTGTCAGGCCCCAGCGCTGCTCACCGATCTTTCCAGCCTGCCACACATGGCCTGCAGGACCGATGTGTGCGACGTGGTTCTGGGCGATATCCAGCTCATTGATCCACCAGAGCCCACACCCATCAGCATCAGCACCAATATAAGCACCAGCGCAGATGTCCGCATCACAAGCAGCAGCAGCACCACAAGCAGCAGCATGGAAGCTCCCCTGACAGCCGCAGCAGCAACCAGCAGCAGAGGAGCAGGGCCCACCACGGCTGGCTGCTACCAGCTGCCTGCGGCTGTTGCAGAGCAAGTGGTGCTGGTGGATTCAGAGGCAGGGCTGGTACTGTTGGAAGCTGCACTGTTTGGTGGGCAGGCAGAAGCCGCAGAAGCCGCCGCCGCAGCAGCAGCAGCAAGCCGGTCCGACACTGGCAGCAGCGGCAGCAGCGATGGGGGCGGCATCACCGAGGGCGGTCAGCCCAGAGGTTTTGGCAGCAGCAGCAGCAGCAGCAGCGCTCCCAGGGGCTTTGGCCCAGCTTCCCCAGACGGCAGCGGCAGCCGCCCAGAAGCTGCCCCCAGCTACCGCCTCGTGATCGGGCTGGACTGTGAGTGGCAACCCTATGAGCGAGGGAAGCCTAAGTCCCCTGTCAGCCTGCTCCAAGTGGCCACCCCGGGAGCCGTCTTCCTGCTCGACATGCTGGCGCTGTGCCACGTCAGCAGCAGCAGCGACAGCCAAGTCAGCAGCAGCGACAGCCACGTCAGCACCGGCAGCGACAGCCACGTCAACGGCCACGGCAGCGGCAGCAGCAGCCACGTCAACGGCGACAGCCATGTCAGCGGCAGCAGCGGTGAACATGGTGGGGTCGAAGAGGTGGCCAGCGGGCCGGCAGCAGATGGCTCAGCAGACGTCTCAGCCTCTGGCTCGGATTCTTCGGAGCTGCAGCAGGCCGATGCAGCTGCCACGCTGCCGCTTCCGCTGCCGCCCATGCAGCAGCGTCTTGACGCCCTGCTGGCGCGGATGTGGGGCGATGCCGGCATTGTGAAGGCAGGGTTCGGGCTGGCAAACGACATACAGCGGCTGAGCGAGAGCTACCCCTGGCTGCCCTGCTTTGGCAGCGAGGGAGCCGTGCCGCTACGGTGAGCTGGCGCTACCGCTGTGCCCCTGCCTTTGTGGGCACACACTTGTGCGCAACCTGACAGTGCTGGGTGCTGTGACGTTGTTTGTTTGTTGTGTCTACTGCAGTGTCCCATGCTGTTACAACAGACCCTGCCCTGCCCCCTGGTAACGGTGTAACTGCCATGCACCGTGCTGGTGCCTACATTCCCTGCCATGCACCCTTGCCCTTGGCCCTGCCCTGCTACATGTTGCGCGCACAGTCCCTGCCCCCTGCCCTGCCCTGCTGCATGCTGTGCCCACTGTTCTTGCCCCCTGCCCCCTGCCCCCTGCAGCTCACATGTGGATGTGCTGCTGCTGGCCCGCACCGCCCTGGGCGGCCACATGCCCTCCACCCGCCGCCGCCACAGCCTCAGCTCTCTGGCGGGTGAGCAGAGGCGCTGCAATGCAATTCAATCCAATCACATTTCGAGTCCACGGGGAGCCAGCAAGGGTCTCACGGGACAGGGCCGGGGGGATTGTATCTGCAGGAGGAACCTGCGTACTTACACTTGCTTATAGGGTTGGCATGCGTAGCAGCTGGTGCCGGATTTTGTGCTGAGGAGGCGAGCGAGGATCAGAAGGCCCTCTGCAATGTGCCCACCTGCTGCCGGTTGAAACAGGCTGCCTCGTGTGCCTGCTCCCCTCCCCTCCTGCCACCATGCTGCAGAGCTGGTGCTGGGAGTGCCGATCGACAAGTCGCAGCAGTGCAGCGACTGGGGCAGCAGGCAAGGAGGGCAGAGCCGCCGGTGCTTCACGCCTTGCAATGTGCTTGCTTGCATGCTTTGGGATGCACGACCCGCTTCCACTGGCTGCCTGCTTACACATAAATGACACTGGATTTGCGTTTCTCATTGAGCATTGCAAGTAATTTCACAAGTCTCATGCCCGGCCACGTCACCCCTTCTCTGCAGGCCGCTGAACGAGCAGCAGGTGCACTATGCGGCAGCTGACGCGCACGCTTTGGTCGCCATGTACCAGCGCCTGCACAAGCGCCGCCAGGGCCTGGAGACGCCCTTCTGGGTGTCCGCTTTCTCAGGCAAGCCATGCACTGTGCGCCCGGTGCGCCTGTGGGTCCGTGCCTGAACCTTATCTAAGTGCCGGCCCTGGACAATCCCATGCTGGGCGGCAGAGCTTCAGCCTGTGAGGCAGGCATGAAGATGCTCACACACACATGCATGCTGCAAACGCTGGGTGCACTGTCCCGAGTGTTCGGTTCCAACACGCCGATTTCACACGCCTTGCAAATCCCACAGGGCGCCTGACTGACGTGGCTGCCTTCCACCCCAGCAAGCGAGGCTTCCTAACCACTGTCCCTGCCAGCGCCGACGGCACCAGCATCGGCAGCAGCAGCAGCAGCGGCCGCACCCGCAGGAGCAGCGTGCCCCGGCGCCAGCTGGCAGCTGCGGGCGGCTCTGGCAGCGGCAGCAGCACGCGGGCGGGGCAGACGCAGGCCCTGGCATGCAACACAGAGTACCTGTTGCAAACGTATCTGGGCCGGGCGATGCCACAGGGCGGCAAGGCTGCGGTGGTTCGGGCTGGGGCGGCCTTCACTGGGCGGCCCGAGCCGGGGCGGACCCCCAGGTGGGCTGGCAGGGGTTTAGATGGCGCCGGCAGGGGGGTAGCTGGCACGCTTCTGCTTGCCTGGAGGTGCAGCTGCCTTGGCTGGTGGGCTGGCAGGCGCTGGGGGCAGCTGGCACTGTTGGTAGCAGTACTGCTTGCTTGCAGGCGCGGCTTGCCTTGGCTGGTGGGGCATCAGTTTGTGTGTTCCTTGGCTGGTGAAGCATCAGCCAGCTTATGTTGTCATCTTGTGTGTTCCGTGCAACCTCCCGTCCAGCTCTCCTGCCCCGCCCACC
>JTEE01000031.1:648962-662624 GCA_002896455.3 Chlorella sp. ArM0029B
GTGGAGGAACAAGCATGGCTCACATTGCATGCCCAAGCGTGTCTTCTCTCTACTCCCTGAATTCCCTGCCTCCCTCCTGCCACGCTCATGTTCCCTGCAATCGCTGCCTCCCTCCTCCTGCGCTGCCTCCCTCCCCCTGAAACCGCTGCCGGCAACCATTGCTCACCTAGCACCACCGCTGTGATCATGGAGGCAACTACAGCGATGCCCACTAGCCACGCCGGTGTGCTCTCCATGTCGGGGATGGGCAGCACCATGCCATTGAGACGAACATCGTTGACCACTGACTCTCCAAACTGCTTGAATGGAAGCACATGCCAGTGATTTGTCAACAGCTGCCTGGCCAAGGCCCGAGCAGCCACCTCGTCGCYCGCCGCAAACGACACAGTGACCCGCAGCACGGCGGTGCTGCTGGTATCGCTGTTTGTCATCTGTGCCACAGACACGACAGGCTTGTTGGATGTGGGCTTGACAGCCACTGCTGCCTGCAGCACGGCTGCAGCCAAGCGCGATTGAGCCTCTGGCAGATACCAGGCCAAGCTGCTGATGCTAGTGTTGGTGGTGTCCTTAGGAAGCGCGTTGAAGGTCAGGATCCAGCCGAAGATTGGTTGAGGGGGTGGGGGTGGGTGAGCTGTCGCCTGGACGGGAAGCTGAGGTAGTGGTTGAGCCGGCGGCGGGACAGGTGACTTGAGAGGCGGGAGAAGGGGGGACTTCGGGGCGCCGCCGTCTGGCGACGAAGGCGGCTCAGCAGGCAGGGGCGACTCCGGGGCACCGCCGTCTGGCGAATCTGGGGCACCGATAGGCGGGAGAATGGGCGACTCTGGTGCTCCGCCGTCTGGCGAATCTGGGGCACCGAGAGGCGGGAGAATGGGCGACTCTGGTATACCGCCGCCTGGCGAGGGAGCTAGTGCTGGTGAGGGACCGAATGACGGGGACGGGGAGGCGAGAGTAGGCCAATCTGGGGCACCGAGAGGCGGGAGAATGGGAGACTCTGGTGCACCGCCGCCTGGCGAGGGAGCGGGTGCTGGTGAGGGAGCGAATGACGGGGACGGGGAGGCGAGAGTAGGCCAATCTGGGGCACCGCCGTCTGGCGAGGGAGCGGGTGCTGGTGAGGGAGCGAATGACGGGGACTCGAAAATAGGCCAATCTGGGGCACCGGCGTNTGGAGTGGAGGGGGGGGTGGCCCCAGGAGGAGCCGGGGAGGGAGTGTGGGGTTGGTTGGGGAAGGGGAGGAAGGGGAGGAGAACGTGATGGTAGCACGAGTGCACTCGTGTCTGCACTCGTGTCGTCTGTTCTACAGCTGAACCCAAGCTTTGCAACTAATACAAGTTCTCTTGGATCGTGCCTCACTCAGCGGAAAAGCTTCATGTTCTATGCTGTTGCAGGAGGCGCTGAAGCTGCTCCTGGGCAGCTAGAACGGGCCCTCTTTTGCCGTGTATCACCGAGCTCAGAATCGCATTGTGCATGCTCGTGACTGATGCTGTTGCAGAAGGCCACCGAGGCGCTACTGCAAGTCCTCTTTCATCAGGCCTCACGCAGCCCAACAACTCGTGATTTCTGCTTGTGATGTATGCTGTTGCAGGAGGCCACCGAAGCGCTGAATCCGGTCCTGGGCAGCTAGTACGCACCCCTCTTTTACCTTGTCTCACTGAGCTCAGAATCGCATGGTTCATGCTCGTGCCTGATGCTGTTGCAGGAGGCCACCGAGGCGCTGAAGCCGATCCTGGGTGATTACTACAAGTATGACGACCGCCCGCTGTTCAAGGCGATGTGGCAGGACTTCTCGCTGTGCAGGTGGGTGGTGGGTGGCGACGGTCTGCTTGCTCGCCCATGGCGCTAGTCAAGAGCCAGTGTGGCAGGACTTCTCGCTCTGCAGATGGGGCACCAACTGGTGTGTGGTGAACAGTTGTGTTTCAGCGGGTGTTCAGGATTGGTGCGAGCGTGGTGGCGAGTTGTGGAAGTGCGTTAGGGAGGGTGGGTGAGGCTGGCAAGCGGGCACACCCTCACGTTGCTGGGCAGTGCCTGCCTCGCCCCGTCTCCCTGCCCACCCGCCCCTGCCCTTCTCCTGCTCACCAGCCATCCACCCTTTGCCCCGTCCCTGCCGTTCTTCTGCTCATTAGCCCACCCTTCGCCCCGTCTCCACCCTGTGCCCGCTCTTCCTTGGCAGGTATGCCGCCCCCGACACCCCCGGCGGCGGCATCTACTGGTTCAGGAAGTGAGGCTAGGGCTTCCCTCCTCCTGCATGGATTGGGCAGCCAGCAAATGCGCTCACTGGGAAATCAGCAAGCGAGCCGACCAGGGAATCAGCGAGGCAGCTGCCTTCCCCTGGGTCGACTGCTGGCTCAGGGCGGGGTGGTTGGACTTTCTTCCCGCCCTGCCCAAGAAGTGAGCAGGCTGCCCGCCTCCCTGTGGGGGTGGCTGGAAGCTGAGCGGGCACCCAACCTGCTTGGAATCCTGCCACCTGCCCTCCCGCTGTCAACACCCTGTGGTGCGCCCTTTGGCACCCTCTGCGGCATGCACCCCACCCGTGCCCTGGCGCCCACACCTCAGCCCGTGCAGCTGCCGTCCTCGGCACCCACCCGCGGCCGCTTCTGCGACCCGTGTCATCTCACCCCGCATGCCCTGCCCCTGTGCGCCGCTGTGGGGAGGGACAGATCCGTCCTGATCCTCGCGTGCTTGCTGGCCTGGCTGTGCTAGACTGCCGCCTTTCCACGCAGCCGCACACCCGTCACCACACACTAGCCCTTTAGCCACAACACATAGCGATGCCTAGTGATTGCTTGCCCCTGCCTCCCTCCACTCGCTCTCCATTGACATCCCCTTCTCATTGGGCACCATGCACCGCTTTTGATTGGGCACCGCCCCTCTCCTTGCTCCATGCGTCATTGAGCACCGCTCACACCCTTGCCTCCTTGCGCTAGCGCATCGTGCTTCGAAAGCTTGCCCAGCGTGCCGTGCGGGCTGGCTTGCTAATTGTCCAAACCTCATGCCTGCCCCCACAACCTTTTTGTTGTTGTTGTTGTTGTTGTAACATAATGGCAGACATCAAGGCGCCGCCACACATGACGCATCTGCGGCACACTTTTGTGTTGCTGCGGCGCTGTAAATGAATGAATGAATGAGACACCAAGGCGCCGCCACACACTCCCCTGCTTTGATCGCCTCAGAGACCCCAGGCGCCAGCGCCCAAATAAACCAATGCCGTATAATGCGTTTCCCTGGGCCGGCCAAGAACGCAGAACCAAGTCGTCGTGCTGTGCTTCGATCAGGCCTGCTGTGCTGCGCCTGCTTGGCTGGCGTCCCTCCTTTGCGTCCCTCCTCCACCCACCACGCAGGTGTGCCCGCCCTACAGCCACAGCCTTCCAGCGTCAGCGACAGCTGCATCACTTGCTTGCAAACCTCAGCTTGCTTTTACCCAGCTCCCGGTGGCACACCTCTCGAATTCCAAACTACCCCTCATCGGCTCGCTCCCTCCGTCCGCGGCGGGGCTGTCGAACTAGCGCTTGGCTGGCCATAGACCCGGCGTGGGCCGCGGACGGAGGGAGCGAGGCTCTTGCTACACCCCGCTCTCTGTGGAAGGCAATTCCCTGCCTGCCAAAGCCGCCACGCCCCCAGCGGCTGCGTTGACGAAATGTGTGACCTCACCTAACACCCTCTGCTCCCGCCTGCTCCTGCCCTAGCCCATACCGACTCACGGGCCACTCCCATGCGCGGAGCCCTGAAGCTGTGAGGGCTCCGCAGCTGCTGCGTTGACGAAGTGTGTGGGGGCGGGTGAGGAGGGCTGGGGTGCCTGCTGGCCTCCCCGCTTTGCTGCCGCTGTGTGCTGTGCACGCTGGGCTGGCATCCGCAGACGCTGCGCCGAGCATCACGAGCCTCGCCATTCCACCCCAGCCCATCTCCACTGCCCTCCCTGCCCTGCCCCGTGCAGCATTGTGTGACAGCAACTCTCGTGTCTGCCCAGCGTGCCAAGGCAGGCAGGCCGCTGCTCTGGGCTCGTGAATTAGCAGGCGCCTGCCAGTGGACCTTTCCGGCCTAGCTTCCCACTCACAGTGTGGGTCAAAGATGGAAAGCTACAGCCAAGCGTTTGGAGCCGGCGGCAATGCCAGCCTGCGTGCCTGCACGCTGTGAGCTGAGCGGCAGCCCGCCTTTGAGCTGAGGGAACGGTGTGAGCTTCTGACAGCACGGTCGGCCTCGGCCACGCAATGCTTGCAGATTTTGCCATTCATTCAATCATGCAATTGCATAGGTCACACATGTTACCCTGTTGTGGTTGGGGCGGCTTCCAGGCACGGCCATGTTGAGGGCGCAGGCTGTGCCATGCTGGGTTGCCCCTGCCTTCTCAATTCCCGCCCCGCCGCCCCTTAACTCGCAGGTTCTCTCAGTGCGATGTGCAATTACATTAATCCTGGTTGCATCGTCGCAGGAAAGCCCATAAGTGAAGTTCTTCGATGCAATTGATCGAATTTGTGGTTGAACACACAGAAAGTTGTAGCACGGAGTAATCCAAGCAAGTCCAGGGTGTGGAGTGGGAGCAGAAAGGACAGTCTGGGAGTATGTAGTGCCATTTTGGGCATAAGAGAGCAGACTTGCGTGAACAAGGAGAGAGAAGGGCACGAGAACTGGGAGCTAGCTGGCTGAAAATGGCAGCAGGGAGGTTGAAGTGGACAATGCTGGACTGGGNGGGGAGGGGCTGGGGGAGGACTCGGGGGACGTGGTGGCCTTGGCGGCGGCTTATAGTACCCGTATTGCAGCAGCTCCCGCTCTGCACCCTCCACCCCATCAGCGCCCACATCTAAGTGGTCATCGCCCTCTCGAGCCTGCATTCATGTAAGGATCAACGCATCAATATGTGGCAAGGCAAGAGCAATCTTTCGAAGCAAGCATTCCCGCAGTCCGGTAGTGCGAGGGCCTCACCAGCAGGGTGCTTCGCAGCTGCCTGCGCCTGCGGCCGGCACCGCCCGCAGGCGGCTCGTCCGCCGCCACAAGGTAGGCCGCTGAGAGCAGGAGCACGAGCGCCGCCCGCCTCAGTTGCCGCCTTGGACATACTATAACCATTCGTTCTAGCTTGCTAAAAGCGATCAGGACCGCTGCGGCGGCGCGTCAGCGGCCCGGGCCCGGCACCACTTTCGCGCTGTGTCAAGGGGGCAAGCCCATAGTCGCGACCAATTGGGGTCGAGGACCTGTGTTTAGATTGGACACGGTCCTCTCTGCAAGGCGGGCGCGCGGCTGGAAAGTGCGGTGCATTTTGACTCACCGGGTTTGCTAACGCGTTGCTCTCTATCTCTTCGCGCACGTGTACCTGATTCGAGTGTGCAATATGCATCCGCCCTGCCTTCAGCGCCGCCCGCCACAAAAGAGCCCCTCCACCTCCCTCACCCCGCACCTCGCCTCGCCGGTATTGCTTCGCAGCCATATGTTGCTGCAACACAGCACAATCTTGGTTTGCCAGCCATGTAGTTGTCGGCGTCCTGCAGGTCATTATAATCTAGCTTGTGTCTCCGCCCGGCTGTTTGTGAACTGGAGGGTGCAGACGGGCGGGTGCTGCCTGCGTCCTGCCGCCCGCCCACAAAAGGCCGACGGCAGCAGCTGGGCGCCGCCACAGCCATGGCCAAGCTCGCTTCGTCCCTTAAAGGAATGACACCAGGGGACCGTAGCACCCCATGTATCGGCTGGCCCTGCTTCTCCCTGCCCGCATATCCGGGCAGCGCAGGGCGCCACAAACTGACGGCGTGGGCGTCAGGGCGGGGAGGGTGCACAGAGGGGTGAAGGCCTCGAAAGCTCTGCTCTGCCCTTTAGAACGTGCTCTGCAGCACCTGCCTAAGCACACTGCGCGCCCAGTGTTGTCAACGCCAACAAGGGCAGCCGCCCTGCGTGCCTCACACCACTACCATTCCGCCTCCCAGCCCCCCAGCCGAGCCATGCCAACAGCGGCTGTGGACACGCCGCCCCAGCACGCGCCCACTACTGTTGGCCACCCAGCAGCTCACATGTGCCCGCCACACACCCTGCGTTGACACCCGCGGTGCTTGTGTTGCAATGTGGGCCTTACAAGCTGACAGGGAGAGGGGAGCAGAGAGGAGGAAGAGCAGGAAGGCAGCCTCAGAAGTGAGGCCCGCCAGGAAGTGGGGCCTCAGATGTGTGGCTCTCAGCGCAGCCGCGGGGGGTGACAGAGCAGGGCTGCGGAGGCCTGAAGAGGCGGCTGGGCTGGAGGCTGGCAGGCAGAAAACTAAGCTTGGCACGCTTACGCCTTGGCAGGCGACTTAAGATCCCTGCGGTGGCAAGGGGACCAGTAATGGGTGACGGGGCGCGGTTAGGAGGGTGCCGGGCGACAAGAGTGGGAGTGGTTTGACCCGATACGTGCCGCTGTGCAGAGCATACTTGTGGCGGAGCCCCTCTTTTACAGAACAAGGGCAACCCAGGGAGCAGGCATGGCTTGGCTTGGCAGAGGCAAGGCCGCAGAGACTCTGCCATCCCGTCGACTGCTGTTTTCCAGCAGTCCAGGGGGAGGGCACGGCTGCCAGTTGCGCTCGCCCTCAGTTCCCACCGGAGGAACAGGACCAAGCAGAGGCGCGCAGGTGACGCAAGCAGGAAGCAAGCAGGAAGCAAGCAGGAGCAGGCAGGAAGCAAGCAGGGGCAAGCAGGGGCAAGCAGGGGCGGGCAGGAAAAAAGCAAGCAGGGGCAGGCAGAACGGAAGCCCATAAAGCAGCAGGGGCAGGCAGGAGGGGAGCGGGCAGGAAGGGAGGCGGGCAGGCACCTGGAACTTGGCATTGGTGAACTTGGCGCGCGCCTCATCCAGCGAGTGCTTGTTCTCGTCCTGCCAGTAGTTGATCACCTGCAGTGCAGCAGGGCAAGAAGGATGACCCACGATTCATCCAAGGGACACGTGGCAGGGAATGCAGACCCTGAGCACCAGAAACATGGTGCGCACTTCAGGGAGGGGGACACTGCTGGTTCTGGTGTTGCCAGTGCCTGGCAACAACCGGGCACACAGGTTGGGGACTGGCAGGTTCAGAAAGGTGCCCGCCGATGCGAGCACGTGAGGGGCGAGAACCGAGTGCGCAGCCGCTGGCAGTGCGCAGCCGCTGGCAGTTGGCACGCGGCACGCGCGCGTACATGCGCGCCGCATGTGCATTGGCGGGCAGGCAGCAAGCCATGTGCACTGCCAGCGTTTGCCACCGCCCCTGCCTGGTTTGCGATCACCCCCGCCCGACCGCCTGCCTCCCATGTGTCCTCACTACACACAGAGTTCCCTGCCCGCCCGCCCCTCCAATCACCTCTGTGCACTGGTTCAGCAGCAGCACCTTCTCGCGCTCCCCAATCCAGCTCATGGCATCCAGCGACGCCTTGAGCTCCTCCCAGGCATCCTTGCGCGGCCAGAAGAAGTACTCGGTGACGGGGCTGCGCTGGCCCTGCACAATTGGAAACGCAAACAGATGGTGGTCGCAAAACAGGGAGAAAAGGAGTGCTGGATGGATGAGGCCAGGCCAAGAAGTGCTCGGTGGCAGGGCTGCGGTGGTCCTGCACAATTGAAGACGTAAAACGGTCGCAAAACGGGGAGAGAAGGAGAAACGGAACGGGTGAGGTCGCGCCCAGAAGTGCTCGGTGGCAGGGCTGCGCTGGCCCTGAGCAGGTTCAAACATGCAACCAGTGTGGGGAGGGCCAGAGCCGGGGACGGAAGACAAAAGAGGTGGGATGAGCACAAGCGGCGTGCGCACGAAACTGGAGGGTAGAAAGATTGCAGACAGGCCTGTGAGAAGCCCTCTTCCCGGCACCAGGCTTTGGCAAAGCAGGAAGGAGGAGGCGGGGTGTTGTGTAGAAGGGGTGGGGTGTGGGCCACTGCATGCAATGCTCCGGGGGCGGGTGGCCCGCGGTGCAGCTGGATGCAGCGGCCGCTGTGCTGTGGGCGGGGTCCGACTAGACTGGTGGCCGGGGAAGGGCGCAAGAGCCTGTGTATATCCCGCCAGCGTGTATGTAGGCGCAGGGCCACACTTCGCATGCGTTATGCCATGCTAACACAGGTGTACATATATAGTGCGCTCCATTAACTCTATGACTCAAAGGCTTGGCGGGCAAGCTTGCCACAAGCCCTTGCTTCTGTCCTGCTGCTTTGCTGATGCTGGTGGTGCCACCTTGGGTGAAAACCTGGCCCACTGCCACGCTTCAGCGATGTGCCGTCCCCCCAACACACTGCCTCTACAGCATACCGACACCCCTCAAAATGCGCACTGCACACATAGCACTGCACTGCACGCGCAATTCACGTAATCTCGCCACACCTCATGCATGCTGTGCGTGCCGTTGAAGACCCCTGTTCGACCGCACGCTGTGATGCTGTGGAAGCTGTGTGCGTGCAAAGTGCACTCCAACCACTCTCAGCCAAAGATCTGAATCTGGCTGGCACGCTCTCCCCACATCATCCCTGCTGCTTTTGAGGCCACTTTTTGACTGCGCCGCACCTGGTTGAACACCTGGTCCACAGCCACGGCAATGTTCTTGTCCAGCCAAAGGAAGTTGAGGGAGAAGTCTGCGGGGGCGGCGGGGGTGCCCTCGGCGGCCTGCAGCTTGGCAAGCTTCTCGGCAAAGCTCTGCAGGACAGAGCAGGGGGGAGGGTGGAGGCAGGAAGAACAGGGTGAGGAAGGGGGGGATGCACATGCGAGCTCGAAGGCTTGCTCGCCATGTCCTGCTGGTCTCGCATGGTGTGAATGCGGCCGATGCATGACGATGGCAGGCGGAAAACACACAGCTGGTTGGTGCGACTCGCAGTGGTGGCCGCGCTACCTCCCTGCCTGCGCTGCTCCTGCCCCGCTGCCTCCCCTTTCTCGTTCAAATGCTGCCGCATATGCTGCTGCAGGTTCCGCGGTCGTCCAACCCGCCGTTGCCCAGCAAGCCCCGGCTCTCACCGAGGGGCCGGCCACCTCCTCAACCTCATCCTCAAACTCCTCCTCCACATCCTCAACGACAGCCTCCTCAGCCTGGGCCTGCAATGTAGACACACGGAAAAACGAGTGAGCGGGAGCGCAGCAGCGGCGGCGGCGGTGGCGGCGCCGCATGTGTGTGCGCCGCAGGTGCGCACCTCGGCGGCCGCTGCGATGACGGACTGCCGGGTGTGGAAGTACATGGACCGCGCGGGAGCCCGGACTGCTTGCCGGGCCTGAGGCCGGCTGCTGCAGCGTGAGGCCTGCATGGGTGGGGTAGTGCAGAGGGTGATGAGGCGTCGTTGTGCTGTTGATAGCAGCAACACAAGTCGTGTGTGGCGTGGTGCGCACCTGCAGCGGCCGCGCGGCCGCGTGAGCCATAACCAGCATGGCCGACATACTGGTCTGCTGCTGCTTCTGTTGTATGAGGAGGCTGCGGGGAGGGTTGGGCGGCGTTGCGGGCGCGATGTGTGGTGGCCCAAGTGGGTGCAAGAAGGCCGTGCCTTGCACAGCAGGATGGGGACCCGGGCTTGGCCCATCCTGCAGGCTCCCTGAAGCGCTTGTAGCCCAAGGCATTGTGCATGGAGGGGATTTGAGGTCTTTTGAGCCCCGCAGAATAGCGTGCCGACACCCAGCGGGGCCTTTGTGTGAGCCGTGAGCTGAGCCTCTCCACAAATGGCGGGCACAGCCACATGCGCAGCGCAGCAGCAGCTGGTGCAAACATGTTGCCGGCAGAGTCGCCCGCTGGGCCGGGTGCAGGCCTCGGGCAGGCCAGCGGCGGCGCCGCCCACCCAGCGGCGGCGAGGCGCAGCGCTGGCACCCGCCACCTTGGAGCGCACTAGCCTCACCACCGTGGGGCAGCAGCCACAGCAGCCCACCGTGCAGCAGCAAGAGCTTGGCAGCGTGTGGCAGCGACTGCAGGTGTGTTGCAGCAGCGGGGCGGGGTTGGAGAGCCGCCCGAGCCATGCACGCTGTTGCTTTCCACAGGGGACCCAACCCCGACACCACGCCCCTTCTGATGGGGCCTGGCTCGCCCGCCTCCCCTCCACACTGCTGTTCAAGCTGGCACCACTCATTCACCTCATGTTGGCTCTCCCCTTGTCTGCTAATCCATGATGGCTCCGCCTCCTCATGCACTGCATGCACTCTGATCACCCTCACTCTGATCACCCTGCACCGATGCCAACACCACTCCGCAGGCCTCCCTCCCACCCGCCTCCTCGCCTGGATATGCAGCCGCAGCGGCAGCAGCAGCGGTCAGCCTCGGCGGCCTCCTGGCAGCGGCGGGCCCGGCGGCAGCAGGGGAGCTGCTGAGCGGTGCGGCCGTGCAGGCAGGGGCCTTCATCCCGGGTATTGTTGGAGACGATCCCCTCAGGTCAGCAGGGGCCCTGCCCACGCCTCTTTCCCTCCCCCCTCGTTTCTGATGTCAACAGGTCGTTTCTGTTTCCGCCACTTGGCTGCTGCCTCTGGGTGACTGCAAAGTGATGTGAGGTTTGGCGCAGGGCAGGCCGCCCGGGGGCAGCTGCATGAGGACTGGCCAACCGCGGTTGCCGAGTTTGACGTTTGCCGATCTCCTCAGAGCTGCTCCAAGCTTGCTTGGGGCACACCTGTGTTCTCCCCCCACCACTTGCTTCATTGATACGCCGTCGGGATGACACCTAGGCCTTCGAAGCCGAAATACTGACGTCCCCTTGCCCATTCCTCCCTGCCTCTCTTTCATCGTCTGCCGCAGGGAGGGCTTCATTCAGGCCCTCCTCCTCATCTTCTTCTCTGAGATTGGCGACAAGACCTTCTTCATTGCGCTGCTGCTGGCCCTGCAGCAGCCCAAGGGGCTGGTGTTTGCGGGCACCTTTGGGGCACTGGGAGTCATGACCGTCATTTCAGTCGGCCTCGGACGCTTCCTCCACCTCGTGGACGAGGTGCGTGCGTGGTGGGGCATGCAGAACAGGACATGGTTTGGGGTGTGTGGATGAGAGAGGGACACACGCACACGCATGCTGCATGCGACACAGCGTGGGCAGGGCAGGAGGCGCCGGGGGGGGCAAATGATTCTTGACCATCATACCAGTCGGCCTTAGAAGCGTCTAAGCTGTATCTTGCGGAGGCGAGGCCGAGGTGTGGGGGGGGGCCAATCAAATGGGAATCAGAGGTAGTGTGGGCAGGGCAGAAGGTGGTGCTCAGGCGGGGCTCCTGGCAGGGTAGGGTGCCTGTCGGGTCCCACACAAGCTGGGCATGGCACCTGCCGGTCGTTATGAGGCAAGCACATGCACAGGGCTGGCAGGCGGGAGCAGGGACATTCGCCTGCATGATCACATTCTTGCCTGCCCCCCTCCCGCGCTCAATCCCCTCTCAAGATGCTCACCCAATCGTCTCTCCCATGCACACCCCCTCCCGCTCCATGGGCCGTCCTCCCTCCCTCCCTCCCTCTCCCCCTCTCACCATCATCCTTCACCCTGCTTCAGGTGGTCCCCACCGCTGGACTGTCGCTGGGCGGCATCTTTGCAATGCCTTCCCTTTTTCCCTCTCTCGATCCCCACCTCTCGATACCCCTTTCCTCTCTATCTCTGCCCTCCCCTCCGCAACCCTGGAGATGGTGCCCCCTCCCCTCCCCTCATTGCCTACCCACCTCCCTTCCCCCCTCTTCTTCCCTATATGGCCCATTCACCTCCCTCCCTCNCGGGGGAGGGGCTGGGGGAGGACTCGGGGGACGTGGCGGCCTTGGCGGCGGCTTATAGTACCCGTATTGCAGCAGCTCCCGCTCGCTGCCTTGCAGGCTGTCTGCACCCTCCACCCCATCAGCGCCCACACCTAAGTGGTTATCGCCCTCTCGAGCCTGCACTCATGTAAGGATCAACGCATCGATATGTGGCAAGGCAAGAGCAATCTTCAGAAGCAAGCATTCCCGCAGCCCGGTAGTGCGAGGGCCTCACCAGCAGGGTGCTTCGCAGCTGCCTTCGCCGGCGGCCGGCACCGCCCGCAGGCGCCGCCGCCACAAGGTAGGCCGCTGCGAGCAGGAGCACGAGCGCCGCCCGCCTCAGTTGCCGCCTTGGACATACTATAACCATTCGTGTAGCTAAAAGCGATCAGGACCGCTGCGCGTCAGCGGCCCGGGCCCGGCACCCCTTTCGCGCTGTGTCAAGGGGGCAAGCCCATAGTCGCGACCAATTGGCGTCGAGGACATGTGATTAGAAGGACACCAGTGGTATGCAAACGGGCAGGACTCAGGAAAGCGGCCCGCCTTTTGGCTCCAGCGGACAAACGCACCGCGATTATCGCCTGGCTAGCACGGCAAATTCAATAACGAAAAGATTGCAATGCGTTCCACTCCCTTGAATCATAAATCGAATGCGGTAGCTCAAATCACTGCTGCCGCCGCCGCCGGCGGCATCGCCGCCCCCTCCCTTACCCCCCCTGCCGACCCGCCCGCTCGGTTGTGGGCCTGTCTCACAGCTCGGCTTTTATACTAAGAACCCGCCTGATTCTGTCTCCAGGGTTCTCCTGGGACACCAGTGGAGTGGAAGAGCGGTGCCTCCGATCACGCCCGAAGGCCACTCCGTTGAGAGGCCGGGATGGCTGGTCGATACGCCCGTTACATAGAGGCCCCTGGGGCGTCGGTCTGCGGCAATGCTGCGGCAATGCGTCTTGCATGGCTGTAGCTCTGGCTGTTGCCTTGCTGCTCCCGCTGCTCGGGCTCATGCTCTCCAGGCACGACAACTCTGCGGCTGCTGGCGCATCCGTACCGCCGCCACCGCCACCGCCACCGCTCTATCGTGGCCATCCGCCAGGTCAGCGATAACAACACGACACCAAGCACCCATCCACTTCGACAACTCCATGTCAGGCAACCGAGCGTTGAGTGCACGTCCACAGCTCATGAGAAAAGAACAAGTTGCATTTGGCAACTTGCCCAGCCTGGGGAACGCAAAAAGCGCCCGGGCTGCAAAACCCGCCGCACAGACACAGTTGTGAAAGTTGAACCCACAAGTCAGCGGACTACACATCACGCCGGTGAAGCATTGCGCACAAACGGAACAGGATGTAAGCTATGACAACGTTCATTACTACAACTTAGTAGGCGCGTTAGCAGCACCACTCCAAGACCTGCCCAGCTGGCACAACACGCACCGCCTGCCGCCAGGGGGGTCCGGGGGGGCGGAGCTCCCCCGGAAGCAGTGAGCTCAAAGCTCACACACGATCCTCCCACTTGCTGCAGGTGCCCACCAACCACACCATACTGGCTGTGGCACGCAGGTGGATGCTAGTGGAAGCTCCCTGGTACCAGCGTTGCTAGCTGGGTCTGGTGGGTCTAGTTACAAGTGGGAGGGGGACTACTAGTAGTAGAAGCGTGCAGGCACGGCCGATTTGAGGGCTCAAGGTGTGGTGAACTGTGTGACTCGCTGGCTGCCCCTGCCTCCTCATCTCCCGCCCCGCGGCCCCCCGAAGGCCAGGTTCGCTGAGTGAGGGTGTGATTTTACACTGATTGCAGTGTAGCAGGGAAGTTCACAAGAGAATCTCTTCGATGCAAGGCCCGAAATTGTGGTGGAAACACAGAAAGTTATTGCACGGAGTGATCCATTCAAGTCCAGGGTGTGGAGTGGGAGCAGAAAGGACAGTCTGGGAGTATGTAGTGCCATTTTGGGCTTAAGGTAGCCGACTTGCGTGAACAAGGAGAGAGAAGGGCACGAGAACTGGGAGCTAGCTGGCTGAAAATGGCAGCAGGGAGGTTGAAGTGGACAATGCTGGACTG
>JTEE01000031.1:686460-714676 GCA_002896455.3 Chlorella sp. ArM0029B
GTGAGTGAGTGAGTGAGTGAGTGAGTGAGTGAGTGAGTGAGTGAGTGAGTGAGTGAGTGAGTGAGTGAGTGAGTGAGTGAGTGAGTGAGTGAGCGAGTGAGTGAGTGAGTGAGTAAGTGGTAGGCAAGGATGGTGAGCAGGCGGCACAGGTGGGTGGGCACGGTTGGGTGAGGACTTGACATGTGGTCGATGTGTTGGATGGTTGATTGCACAGAGTGGCGAGCAGGGGGTGTAGGGGCCGTGTGGGTTTAGTGCTATCCCATGCACAGTCCAGGGCAATGGCTGCTAGGCCAGGGCAATAGCCTTTCATTGGCGACCTGTCGCTCCTCGGCCTCCCGCCCTCCTCAAGCCCAAAAGTGTGCAAACTGAGCGTGTGACCCGCTGTCTTGCATGCAACAGCTCGTCTTTGCCCCTCTCTGCCTCAAACCACGCTGCACCCCTCGTCAAGCCACGCCCTGCATCCCGCGCCCCACCCTCTGTCTTATCTCGCCTGTGCAGGCCTCCCTGCAATGGCGGGCCAGCAAGAACCCGCAGCATGCGTGGGCCATGCGCCGGGAGAACCGGCCCTCCAAGCAGACGCGCGCCCACGGCGCTGGTACCGGCGCAACCTCCCTGCCGCCCACACCAGCCCACAACATGGGCGGGGAGAGTCAATCGCAGGTGCAGTGGCAGGCGCAGGCAGGCGGTATCACAGCCCCCACCAACTTCACCATCATACACAGGTGAGGAAGCTTGCCCCTTGAGGAGGGGTCTTGTCCATCCAGGCCCCTTGCTTGGGGAGCAGTCTTGCCAGTAGGGCACCCTGCCCACCGGGGGACAGCATCATGCCATGATGGCAGCCCAGAACGCGGCAGCATCGTGCCATGATGGCAGCCCAGAAGGCGGCACGTATCCAGGGGCAATTGGCTGGGGAGGCATGGTTCATTTCATTTCTTCCCACAGAAGGGCGCACCCTTTTTCTGTGCACCCTCCCCTGCCCGGCGCTGGCTCCCGAAAAATGCCTGTGGTGTGCACCCCCCTCCCTGCTCACGCTTGCTAGTTTAGTCCCATCGTCAGAGCTCTTCCCATCCCCTGAAATGTGTGCTCGTGCCCGCATGCCGGCTGCAGGAAGGCAGGCAGCCCGCTGCTGGCGGCGGAACGGGCGGCACGCGTGGCGGGCAGCGCTGAGGTGGCGCTCGTGCGCAGCCTGGAGTGAGGGCCCGTCTCAGGCTGCACCTAGTGCAGCCCTTTATGCCTCTTCTTTATGCCTCTTCTTTATAACTCGTCTTGTTGGGGTTAAGCAGCGCTTGTGCGCAGCCTGGAGTGGGCGGCATGCTCTTGAGTGTGATCTTGTGGAGACTCGACTCCTCTCCTCCTCTGGGCTGAGGTGGCGCTCGTGCGCAGCTAAGGAAGTGTGCTCGCAGGGCAACAGCTGGGCAGGCCAGGAGCAGCCGGGTGCTGAGCACGCTGTGAGCCACGAGGTCATGGCTTCTACTGGGGCAGACCATGCACTGGGCAGCACAGCTGCCGCCGGACGCTGGCGGTGTGACAGCTGTGCGGCGAGATGACGTGATGTCACAGCAATTGACAGGATGTGGTGATTGTAGCAAGGAGGGGAGCATTTGGGGTGACCTAAGGACGGTCGAAAGGTGGTGGCTGTTGTTTCAATTGTGTTCACATGTAAAGCAAGAACATGCAGCACAGGTGCCGGGGGCGGGCAGGCACCGGTGCAATGACTTGAAAAGGATTACAGGAGGCGGGGGATGTGGCGAGAAAACGTAGGGGCAGCGGGCCAAGCAGAGCAAAACAAAGAGGAACGGAGGAGCGGCAAGCAACAGGAAACAGCCCACCCAGGGGCGGGACAGGCGGGGCGCCAGGGAATGGGGGCTCAGCCCATGCCCTGCCATGCGTGCTGTGGGTGCTGTGGGTCTGGCGACATCACTCCTGTCCCTTTACGTACACGGCACGTTCCTGAGCGGCATCCACGGCAAGGTAACTGCAAGCACAAGGCGGGGCAGGTTGTTGGGCACGGGGTCAAGGGATGGACTGGGGATGAAATGGCATGCCCGGCAAGTTGCTGGGCGGCTTCCAAAGCCAGGCGCCTGCGGGTGCGAGGCTGGGCAGGGTTTCAAGGCGAGGGGGTCAAGGGTTGTGTGCCGCGACGGGAACCATCATCTCTGCAGAGGCATACACGGTGTCACAGGAAGAACAGAACGTTTTTTTCGGAAATCCAGGAAGGAAAGAAGGGGGGAAGAAAGGAAGGAAGGGGTGGAGGAGGGTGAATGCAAGCGGGCGGCCACCGCAGCACAGGTATACTGGGCGCACCCCACTGCAACACAGACACACCTCAATGTGGCTCCTACCACCAACCCTTGCCATGGCCCACTGCACCCTTCCTCCACCCTCCCCCGCCTGGCTGGCTGGCTCACCCGCCAGAGCCAAGCATCAGGGCGACAGTCGCGCCCTGCACCGCCACTCGCGCCCGCATGAACTGCTGAGCCAGAGCGCTCTTGTTGTTCTTGAAGGCAAGCAGGCCGCCAAACAGCACTCCAGCCGTGGCAAAGGCGCCTGTGGCGCAGGGTGGACACAGGCAGGGAGGTTTCGATGAGAGGCAGGAGGCAGGCGCAGCGGCACAATGCGGCGGACAGGAGGGCAAGAGGGAGAGGCGGGGGAGAGCAGCCCCGCCACACGGCCCTCTTCTTAACGTTTTGAACAGCGCTGGCACTCACCCACTAGGACCTGGTGTGCGTTTTTGTGTGGTTGGTTGTCGAGTGTAGGGGGAGGAGGCAGAGGGCAGGGGTCAGCTGAGAAGAGGCCTGTGGAACGGCGCCGATGCGACGGGACAGGCGGGGCAGGCCAAGAGGCCCGGCGGCGGGCAGGGGCAAACCCTGGCGCAGGCCATGTGACAGGGTCTCCGCGCCACACATTTGCATTTTGACGTGCTGCCACAGCCATAAGGGCAGTCGGGGGCCTGCAGGGCTCGCCAGCAGCAGCATTGGAGCTCACCCACGGGTTCCGCTTGCGCCTGAGCGGGATGACATCGTATTCTTCCTCCATTGTGGTGCACGCAAACTGGGCCGCTGAATAGCCACGCGAAAAGTGGCAAGCAAGTGCTTGGACGGCTGCCGTGCGGCCGATGTGAAGGTGTTGGGAACCGAACCCGAAAGCCACAACTTCCCGGAATGCACAGAGATATGACGTTGGGCCTGGTTGGTCACCCGCCACGCTGCGCTGTGCCGCTGGCCGCCGCTCAGTGAGGTGCTGCGGCACTCTGGCCAGAAGGCTATGACGCCAGCCAGGGCTTCCTCGGGGACATAAACAGGTAGGCTGTACGAGGGCTGCATTTGGTTCAGGGTTTTCTGTATCCGACGGCCTCCCGCTGCTGCTTGGTCCTTGCCGCCTGCCTGCCGCGCGCTCCGGCCTCCTCCGGCCTCCCCTGTGCACCACCCTTCCCTTCCTGTTCTGATCTCCGCTGCTGCTGCTGCTGCTGCTGCTGCTGCTGCTGCTGCTGCTGCATTCTGGCATCAATGCTCCATCTGCCTCTCAGCAGCGCCAAGCTCTGATGTGTGTGCAAGACACGGGTGCTGGGGGCATCAGGCTGCTACGTCCCAGCCCACCCCTCCATCATTCACCGAATGGTGCCTGAATTGGGAGCGGGTGTATCCAGCACTGGGCGACCAGTACGGCCTCACAGGCACAAGCGGTGTTGCGTCAAAGCAAGCCGTAGTCTATGGCAGCCCCCAAAGGAACGCCTGTGTCGCCAGTGGCGTCCACTGTGAGGCCGTGGATTCAAAGGGTGAAGCAAGCAGGAGTACACACCTGTTGCAGTGCACAATAGGCCCCCATTGCTACATGCGGTGTGGGACGGCCAACGTCCCACATGCATGATGGAAGGAGGTGACACTTTATGTCAAACAAGCAGCCGAAAAACTACTGCTCCGAATGCGTCAGACTTGATGCACTTTTGACCAATGAACTGCTTACTGCTGTTCAGGTCTTGCTTTGCTGGAAACCTCCGCTGGCGGTTGGTTGTGCTGGCTTTGGCCTGTGTTTGCGGTGCACCATGTAGCACTGTCGAACTGTGTGCCCCGTTGCGTCGCTTCGTTGCACAAATGAAGGAAGCACAACCAACACATGGGAAGCTTGCTGCAGACACATACTGCATGTGATTCTATGCATATGTGCTGCAGACACATACTGCATGTGATTCTATGCATATGTGCGCTCCGCTGCCGCCGCCGCCGTCACCATGCGATGCGCAGGGACTGGTACTGCACCCCACTGTGTGGATCGGCGCGGCAGCAGGCGGCTATATGAGCGCATTTTACTTGCTGTCCACCATCGCTCACGCTGCCTCTCAAGCAGCCGGCTTGTGCCCGCCCACCGGCCACCCTTCCCTCGCCTGCGCTCGGCAGCGGCCGCGGCATGTCAGGAACAGCTTGCACGCGGTCATATGCCGTGGTCATGGCGGCGCTAGCGGCAGTTGTCTGCCAGGTGCGCTGCTGCGAGCTTGGGCCCACCCTTCAAAAAGGGCTCACCTTGCAATTGTCGCCCTGACTACAGTGGTGGGCGCAGCTGCTTCCACATCAGCGCTGAAATCTAAGACAGATGCATGCGGGCTGGACGCAGCCCTGACCCGCTGCACAACTCGCCGCCGCCGCTGCCTGACCGCCTCGCCGCCGCCGACGCTGCCTGATGGCGAGGCGACAGGGTTTGCGTTGCAGAGCGACCATCATGTGGCTGCTGCATTATTGCTCTGCTGACCACATACTGATCCTCTGTCCTTGCAGGCAATAGGTGTATTAGCCCAGACTGTGCCGGAGGCTGCCCCGGAGGCAGGTCTACTGCCGCCCCCGCCGCCGCCACCACGCGCACAAAGCGGCATTACCGAGAACGTTGGCTCTGTTCTGCTCATGTATCACCAGGTACAGCGACGTGGGGTATGCGAGGGGGTAGCGATGCTGGGCCAGCAAGAAAACTGGGTGCAGGCCAGTACCAGCAGGGGCATGCAGACGGTGGATCGGCGGCACTGCAAGTGCGGGGGGCTTCGCCTTGCGTCTGCCGGGGTGCTCCCTTCCACGCAAGCAGCATTGCAGCCTAAATGTAATGGATGGTGTGCCATGCGCCTTGAATGAAGTTGCTTGGAGGATTCTAGCGTCAACCTCCCGCACAGTACCTGTACACCACTCTATCCCCATGCACCGTTTTGGAGTCTCTCCTTGCACAACCAACCTGCCCTCCTCCTCGCCCCACCCAACCGCTGCAGCGCTCCGAAGGCGTGATGGCCAGCAGGAAAGGTGCCCGCTGAGATAACTGTCAATTCAATCAAGATAGTGTTATGCACAACCTCCTTGTCTTGGTTTGCTCACCTTGCACACCTGCACCCCCCACCCACCCTCCTCTGCAGCCCGAAGACGAGCTGCCCACTTGGGCCATCGTTCTCATGTGCCTGGGCGCCCTGGCAGCCCAGACTGTCTTCCTGATCACCATCATCGTCCTGCGCAAGAAAAAGAAGAGGATCAACGCAATTATCGAGGCGCGTGCGGCAGCGGCGGCCGCTGAGGCTGATGCAGAAGCGGGGGCACTGGATGGGGCTGCCAGAGCAAGCCTGGGCGGGAAGGGTGCTGGCGAGGGCAGGATGGATTCATATTCTTTTGATGCGGGGGCGGCGGGCAAGGGAGAAGTGGACTCCGCAGCGTACAATTCCAATTACCCAACCGAGCCTCCTACAGCTGCCGCTGCTGCCGCTGCTGCCGCTGCTGGGCAGGCAGCAGGCGGCACCCATGCCACCCAGCCGGCGTTCCAGGATGACTCGTGCCGGGGCAAGCCAACCGTGCCAGGCAGCTGACCGGCTGTGCGGGCGTGGTGCAGCACGCCGCTCAGTCTCGAGTGAATGGCCCGCCTTAAGCAGGCATGCGGTCCATGACAGCAGCCCATTTCCTTGTAGCATTCACCCTCCCTCCATCTGTCCGCAATCCTGCCCCCCTGAGCATTCTTCTGCGTGCCATAAGCCCCATGCACCTCTCCACACTTCCGCCCCGCAGGCAGACTGCTTGCAGCCGATTGCCTCGCGCTCAAGCACCCTGCCTGCCGCTGCACCTCACCATTGCGCAGCCCATTCTTTCAGCCTGCAAACGTGCAGATAGCCCAGCGCCTGCACACGCACAGTATACACCATTGCCGCTCCCCTCATTCATTGCTGGGCTCGCCTGTCCCAGATGCCCGTTGGCCTCCCCCAGCCCTGAAGGTGGCTGCCTGCACACTTGTCTCCGAATCCCAAATTGTGTACTCTCAATGGGTGTGACAGGTAAACATGTACATGCAAACGAGCAATGTGTGCATGGTTGAGCGAGAGGCAGCAAGCGAGGCGAGCGGGAAGTGAGGGTTGGAACACAAGTCAGCAGCGGTGAAGTGGTCAGATTGGTCAAGCGTTGGGAGGTGCTTGGAAAGGGAGAAGCAGCATAAGGAGAAAGAGGCGGGGCCAGGCAGAGCTGGCAGTCAGTGTGCATGCGCGAGCACCACTCATGGCCACCCACAAGCAGCGCCAGTTGGGGCCGCCGTCATGCCACGTCAGCACCCAGCTTAGCAGCCCAGCACCCAAGTAAACATGTGTGTTGGGTGCTTCCCATTCATCCCCGGCGCAGCGAGCCGATGAGCTCGTTCAGCTCGCCCCGCAGCCCCTCTGCTGACTTGGCAAGCGCCTCCCGGCTTCCGGACAGCTTCTTCAGCTCCCCATCGCTCCCCTTCACAGCCTCCTCCAGGTGACCCATGATGGAGGCCTTGGGCAGGAGGAAGTAGCTGCAGAGAGGGGGGCGGGGCAGAGGGGCGGGGAATGATTGGGAGAAGGGGCATAGAGGGAGGGCAGGAGGAAGTAGCTGCAGAGAGGGGGCAATGGGCGGGGTGTGATTGGGAGATGGGGAGCAGAATGAGGGCAGGAGGAAGTAGCTGCAGGGAACGGGCAATGGGCGGGGAATGACTGGGAGATGAGGCGCAGAGAGGCGCCGAAGAATGAGCAGGACAGGGGCGCAGACGGAGGGTGGAGGGGCGGACTACAGGCAAGGGAAGCTTCCGTTGGCTCGCCGTCTGCCAAAAGTCGTGGGCTGAGATGCGCAGGATTGATAAGGCCATTGTGCGCAGCTCATGCTGATGCTGTGCCTGAGCAGGCAGGCTCATCCCTGAGCGGCAGTGGCCCAACGAGCCAAGTAGGCAGGGAAAGAAGCCAGCACATGGCCGCGACACGCTGTGGGATCAACCGCCCCCGCCCCGCCACGCCCACATGCAAACTGTAGGGGCATGCTCGCTAAAAACTACATATTGTGTGTACAGAGCATGCGCGTCGGTATCGTCAGATTTCAGTGGCATGTACGTTGGTACCCACATACAGCCAGCCAGCCAGCCAGCCAGCCAGCCGGCTGCGCACTCACGCTTTGCCGACCGCGCGGTACGTCTGCACGTTGTCTGGCAGCTCGTCCAGCTGTGCTGCAGTGTACGCTGCCCGCCGCAGCTGTGCCTCCACTGTCCGCCTCTGCTGTTCCACCTGCATGGGTTCGGCGGGAGCGCAGCCCGCGGGATGAGGCAGTGACGCAAGCGCCGGCGGGGAGGCCAAGGGGCGGCGGCAGGCGGGCCGCTGGGCGGCGCCAATGGTGGGAGCAGTGACACCGCTTCCCGACATGCCCCAGGCGGTGCCGATGCTTTGTGTTTCATAACATGAACCGAGCAGCAGCGCACGTTTCGCAGCTGGGACTGCTTCGCGTCAAACTCCCGCTTCAGGCTCCTGATGAGCTGGTGCTTCTCCTCATCTGCCATGCTGATGGACGTGCGCGCGTTGCCGGGTGGTTTGCAATGAATAGCAGACAGGTGGTGCCAGTGGTGATCGGAGTTGTTCTGTCGACGTCTGGCGGCTCGATAGGTGCCCTTTCAGTTGGTAAACAGACTTACAGTCGTCCACATGATGCCCAAGGCCCCAATTGGCTCCCCTTTTTTTGCAGCTGACGTGGCCGACATGGGGCGCCTGCTGCTTGTGGCAGCGATCGCGCCCACCGAAGGCCTGGCGAGCTCCACGATCACACCGCAGACCGTCCCCGCGCTCAGCACTCGCTTCCGAGCCTCCCAGCCGAGGCAGCAGCGCAGCAGGGAGCGTAGGGCGCAGACGGGCAGTCGAGCGGGCAGCAGGAATGTCCTTCGCTGCCAGGGCGGCCACCCGGGTGGCGGGCCTGTTGGCGCGGCAAGAGGGCGCTCTGGCGCGGGCAGCGCAGCAGGCCGGCCAGCAGACGCGCAGCTTTGCAGCAGGTGAGCCTCTCAGGCTTTAAAAACGCATCGGAGGGCCGGTGGGCAGCCAGGTGCAGGAGTGCGGCCAGCGGGGTGGCAGGGCGGGTGGCTCTCGTGAGCGGAAACGGCAGTGGCACCACTGCTGTCTCACTTCTCCTGTGCTGCTTAAATGCAGGCGGCCATGGTGCTCACGACAGCGTGACGCATGCGGGGCTGACCATCCACAAGGCGGCGGGCTGGCACGTGTACGCTGGCCAGGGATTTTCGGGCCTCATGTGGTGAGTGCACTGCTGGCGGCGGCATGTGGGGCGACCCGTTGCTGCAGCTTTGTAGGGATCTCATTCCTGGCGGTGTGTGCATCGAATGCTGCCCATCATGCTAAGCGGTCATGCAGCGGCCTCACAGGTCTGGCTGCCTGGGTGCAAGGTGCTGGCAATGCAGGTGCCCGCTCGTGCCTGTGCTGCAAATGGCTGCGTGCTACGGCACGGAATGCTCACGGTGTGCCGTCATTCATCACCTCCCTGCAGGTTCTGGGTGTTCTACCGCTTCTACAACGACTTTGACCACTTTGTGGTGAGCCCCCTACTGGCCGCTGCTCCGTTTCACAATCACGCCCTAGAAGGGTTGCAAGGGTCCCGGTCGGCTGCAGTCGCGCCAGCGTGAAGTGTCCTCATGTGTGCATCACTGCCCGTGCGGCACGCAATGCTGCCCTGTTCCAGAGGGCCGGCTGGCCATGCAGCATCGGCCTGTGCACACGGTGGGACCCTGCCTGTCGATGTCTTCACCCCCCACCCAAACGTCCCCCAAGTCTCGCCGCGACTCGTGAGCTTGGCACTCCCCCGCCCTGCTCACCCCCCGCCCGCTCCCTCCGGTTGTGCTGCCTTGTTGTTGCAGTACGGTCCTGCTGCCCACTTTGAGCACGAGTTGCACGAGGAGGAGCACGCCGGCGAGCACAAGGAGCACTGAGCGGGAGCTTGGCCGCAGTTGGAACTGCCCTGCTCTGCTGACCTGGCGCTGACGCAGCGCTGCTGTCAGGCTGTGAGCGGTCGCGCAGCATACCAGCCGAGACCCCTTGAAGCATAGAAGCCTTCCCTCCTTCCCCTGCCCTGCCCCTACCTCGATTGGGCCCTCTTCCCTTCCTCCCCGCCCCCTGCTTCATCACCCGGGGCTCAGGGCCTTTGGGGCTCGGCATGGACGCTTATGGCCTGAGGCTTGCCTCCGTTGCCGCCCCGCGCGTGCCCTGTGCACCCCATGTACCAATTATCGACACAAGTCCCTGCCACCTTGCCGCCTGTGGCAACCAAAACCCGACACTTGTTGTAAAGCACGACAGGCAGGACAGGCGAGAGCTGCCAGCAGCGCTGGCGGACCCTCTGTAGGGGACTTCGACTGGTCCAGAGTGAGGGCTGATGTCAACACCAAAGGTGGGTGTGAAGACCTGACCTTGCCTTTACAGGACACCCCTTGCAGCAACGTGGCTGGCCGCCTGCCACCGCCCACAGCTGGGGTTCTTGGAAGAAGCGAGTTGCGAGTGAATGCAAACGCATGTGGCGGCGGCGGTTCTTGAGCATGCACGGTTTGAAGAGTTGCATGCACAGCTTCAGCGCTGGAGCTGGAGCCGAGAGCGCCTTTGCCCCGTGGTCCGTGCTGCGCGCACGCCCGGGGCCTTGCGGAGCTTCCGCGCCACGCTCTGCCTCTCTCGCAACGTTCAGTTGCGTGCCTGTGGTGTTGGAAGTTGGTGGCTGGCCACACAGAGTTCACCAGCACACTCTCTCGCCGACAGCACACCACCACCACAAGCGGCGGCAGCAGCACATACCGCCACAAACAGGGGCTGCCATCACATCCCTGGCAAGCAGCCAGCCAATGAGCCAGCCAATGAGACTGGCGGCCAGTCTGGCGGGCAACCCTGCCCGCCCGCTGCCCTCGGCACGGCGCCTCACGGTAGCACGGCTGACCCTGGGCGGTGGGGACGCCGCGCGCAAGCCCATTGTCCCGCCGGCCTCTGCCTTGCCTGCGACGGTGGCGGCCACCGCCCTGGCAGCAGCGCCGCATGCTGCGGCAGCAGCGGCAGGAGGTGGCGTGCCAGTGCCGCAGCACCCCGCACAGCAGCAGCATGGCTTCCAGAACAACGTGGTGCGGCGGCCAGGCGAGCTGGCGCAGCTGCAGCAACAGCTGGAGACGGTGTACAGCCTGAGCCCGCCGGCGGCGGTGCCAGCCGACACGCTCGCGACCGACGCGCTGGCAGCGGCAGACTCGCTGGCAGCAGCGGAGGCAGAGGCGGAAGCACCCGCGTCTCTGGATGCAGACAACTACCTGGACGACTTCATGACCATGCTGAGCGACATGGAGAGCCTGACAGCTGACCTGGACACGTCGCTAGAGAGCAGCAGCGAGCTGTCTGATTTCACGGTGAGGCGGGCGCAGGCAGATGATGGGTTTGTTGGGGCGGGCGGTTGGGGCAAGTCGGAAATGCGGCAGGCGTGTATTGCGATGCGTGGAAGCGTTGAGGGTTTGGAGGAAGGCAAGGACATGTGTGGCATGGTCGCAATGTTCATGCACGGCCGCCGCATGTGCCATCCCCCGTGCAAGGCCGCCGCATGTGCAAGCCGCTCTGCATATAGCGTGCAGCAGTAATCTGCCCTCCCCGCCCTGCCTCCTGCCTGACCCTCATGCCTTGCGCCCCCGCCCCCTGCAGGATGCTGACCGGGCGCGGCTGGATGAGCAGCGGCGCAAGCAGGAGGACCGGCGGGCAGCGTCGGAGCTGCGGGCGCGGGCCAAGCGTGTGAAAGCGCGCGGCACCACCAGCTCCACTCGCGCCTCTCGGGGCACCAACAGCAGCAGCACTGCCGCAGCCGGCAGCAGCATCAGCAGCGTGAGCGTCGGGCGCATAGCACCCAACACAGCAAACACCCCCAGCGTCCGTGCGGCGGCGGCCGCCGCGGCGGCGGCAGCGACAGCAGCAGCAGCAGCAGCAGCAGCGGCCGTTGAGGCGCCCACCATCAGCAGCCGCGCGGCCAGCGGCGCCAATGCCAGCACCAGCGGCGCTGACAGCAGTGCTGCGGTGCGCTCTGCGGCGCGCACGAGCCGTGCCCGCTCCTGGGGCCGGGCGGTGCCCGTGGCCAAGGGTCGCGGCGGGCTGACCAAGCGCGCGGCGGCTGCTGCCAGCCTGGAAGCCGACCCCCTCACCTTCATGCGCGAGATCGGCAAGAACCAGCTGCTGACAACCGAGCAGGAGCGGCGGCTGGCCGGCTTTGTGCAGGACCGGCAGCAGTTGATTGAGGCGGCGCAGCGCTTCCGCCGCACCCACGCCCGCCCGCCCAGCGAGGCAGAGTGGGCCGGCGTGGCGGAGGTCAGCGACGGCGGCGAGGTGCGGCGCCGCTTGGCACTGGGCCTACAGGCGCGGGAGCACATGGTCAACTGCAACATGCGGCTGGTGGTGTCCATTGCCAAGAAGTACCTGGGGCGCGGGCTGGCGCTGCAGGTGTGTGCGGGGCCGGCGGGTGGTGGGTGGTGCCGGGTTGGTGGGTGCTGCGCCTGCTGGGTGCTCGTTGGCGAGGTATTGCGCCTGCTGGGATGGCTCGTCAAGCGTGCTGCGTGCTGCTTGGGTCAGAGACGCGCCGCGCGTGCAGCGACAAGCGCCGGCAGCAAGGGCATCCTGTCAGCGATTGCTCCCCTGCCCATCCTGCCCCGCCTGCTGGCCCCCATCAATCCGCTGTTCCCTCCATGCCTCATCCCCACCCCTCACCCTCCCTCTGTCCTTGGCTTTTGCAACAGGACCTGGTGGCGGAGGGCATGGTGGGCCTGCAGCGGGGCGTGGACAAGTTTGATGCCTCAAAGGGCTTCAAGTTCTCCACCTATGCGCACTGGTGGATTCGGCAGGCCGTCACGCGCTCCATTTCAGACCAGGCCCGCGTCGTGCGCCTGCCGGTGCACCTGCACGAGGCCATGGGGCGGGTGAGCTGCTGCTTTGCTTGCACAGCAGGCTGGCTGCGGGTGTCAGGGTGGGCGTGGTTGTCAGTGCGTTGCTGGTGCACCTGTGCCCTGTGCGTTGAGGCGAGGCAGGTGGGAGGAAGCGGAAGGCTGAGTTTCCTGGGGCGAGGCATTTATGAGCAGCCGCCAGGCGTGCACAATTGAAGAGAAGAGATGGGACCCAGCGCACTTTAAGAGGGAGCTACCCCCGCTTGCCTGGCATAGGCCTTGGTACGGTGCAGCGCCCTGCCCTGCCCAGGCATGCCCCGCCCACCGCCGCCCACCGCCCGCCTCGCCCACTCACCCCACCCCGCCTCCCCCGCTGCCGCCACAGGTGCGGCGCACGGAGCAGGCGCTGTTTGAGGAGCACGGGTCGATGCCCAGCCCCCAGGCTGTGGCCGACCGCGTGGGGCTGTCCTACTCGAAGCTCATGCAGCTGTACAAGGCGTTCCGCCCGCCCACCAGCCGCGATGCGGGGCCGCTGGGCGCGACGGACAGCGACGACAAGGGGACGGGGGAGCAGTGGGTGGAGGAAGTCATGGATGACGTGAGTGCGGGCTGTTGTGGTGGTGTGGGGGGGGGCACGGGAGGAGGTGGGCGGTGGGCAAGCGCTTGGAGGAGTTCATCCTGGGAGTTTAAGGGTGGAGGCAACCCTCTGGGGTGCAGCAAGCCTGAGCGGGGCTCCTGTTGGTGCGGAATGGCCACAGGAAGCAGCCGGGGGCAGGCAGGGCAGGAGGTGGCGCTGCTGAGGAGAGCAGGCCTGCGGGGGCACCCCTCACTTGCTGTCCTGCCACCTGCCTCCCTGCAGCCATGTGCCCTGCTCAACCCAGGCTCTATCAGCACCTGCCTTGCACTCACCGCCCCTCTGATCGCACCAATCCAGACCTGCCTGCCCGCTAGACGACCCCGCTGGCGCTGCTCTCATTGCACCGACCCCTCACTTACCTTGCTCCCGACCTTCCTTTCCTCTGCTCCTCATCTTTGCTGCCCGCAGCTGGACCCTGCCTTGCTTACTTTCTACCCTGCTCACCTCCCGCCCCTCATCTTTTGCTATTGATCTCCTGCTGCTCATCTCCTGCTACTCATCTTTTGCGTACTCACCTTTTGCTGCTGCTACTCATCTTTTGCAGGAGGACCCGGCTGAGGCGGCCCACCACCGCATGATGAAGGAGGATTTGAACCATGTGCTGCTGACGCTGACGGAGCGGGAGTGCGGCATCATCAAGATGCGATACGGGCTGGACGATGGGGAGGAGAAGACGCTGGAGGAAGTGGGGCGGGCATTCAATGTGAGCAGCGCGGTGCAGTGCAGCGCAGCGCAGCGTGGGAAACGGTGGTTTGGTTGCGGGGATGCAGGGCCGGTCTGTTTGCACGGATCTTGCTGTTGTGTGTGCAGGGATGCAGGAGGTGCTGGTATGTTGCAGGGCTGCAGGGAGGTGGGCGCTGCGGGATGAGTAGAGGGGAAGGGGAGGAGTGTGTCCAGCAGAGCAGGATGGAGTGGAGGGATGCATCAGCTTTTGTTTGCCTGCACGCGCTGGCGGGATATACACAGGCTCTTGCGCCCTTCCCCGGCCACCAGTCTAGTCGGACCCCGCCCACAGCACAGCGGCCGCTGCATCCAGCTGCACCGGCGGGCCACCCGCCCCCGGCGCATTGCATGCAGTGGCCCACACCCCACCCCTGTTGCTCACAACACCCAGCGTCCTCCTCTTCTTTTCTGCCAAAACTGGCTGGGGCCATCACCTCCCCTCCCCACGCTGTGAAGCCATTTGTTGCCATGCCCTACGACCCAGCATGCCTTGCACCCTCTCCTGACCTGCCATCCCCTGCTGCGCCTGCTGTGCCTGCCGTGCCTGCAGGTCACGCGCGAGCGCATCCGCCAGATTGAGGCCAAGGCCATCCGCAAGCTGCGCTCCCCCTCCCGCGTGGGGCAGCTGGTGACCTACTGAGCTGAGCTGCGCCGCTGAGCCCAGCTTGCAGCCTCTGGCTGGCTGAGCACAGCTGGGCCGGCATGGGATGGATGTGCACATCCAGGGCCACAGAATACACACCACACAATCTTTTCACTCACCCCCCAATCGCACCCTGCGGCTGCATGTCCCTCGCCCTCACCCACCCCGCACGCTCATTCTTTGGCGTCCCGGCGTGCCGCGTTCTGTGCCGCCGCCGCGCCCGTGTGCCCTTCCCCCGTCTTCTTTTCGCAATCAGCCCGGCTCCCCCCCCCCCCCCTGTCCCCCCTGCACCCTGCCCTACCGCCCAGCCCAGCCCAGCAGGCTCACCGCCAGGCGCTGCAGCCGGCGCGGTCGCACATTGCGGCCGGTTGCCCACCCGCTTGCGCCTGCCCGGCGTGCCACCCCGCGCACCGTCATACTGCCCTTTTTCAGCACCGCATCACAACACGTCCCCAACTCCCACCCCCAGTTTCTACCAATGTGCCAGAGCCCAGGGCCGCCCAGCGCAGCGCGCCCCCCGTGGGTCTGAACCCCCCTCTCCCCTCTTCTCCCCCCTCCTAATCGTCAGCTGTCCCCCCCCTCTGCTAGATAGAAACCACCCTATTTCATTTTGGCGGGGCCCCCACCCACCCCTGCCGGGCCTGCCCCTCCTTCCCCCAATCACGCAACTCCCCCCCAGTTTTCCTTCCGCCCCCTACTACGCGCCACAGCCGCGCTGCCCGGACCTGCTACCCATCCTCGCAGCCGCATGTTGCCCACAAAAGCCCACAAAAGCAGCTGCCCCGCTGGTTTGATGGGCAGCGCCGCCGCCCTTCGGGGCCCTCTTCACTGATGGCTCCCCCGGGCTTGTACACACACCAAAAGCATGCACACGCTCTGCACTGCACCGCACCCCTCCTGCTGCCCTGCCCACCGTGTCTTCACGCCAGGCCGTCTCCTCTTGGTGCTGCGCCGCCCGCCACAGTTTTCTGAAAGCCGCGGGGGCGCAGCACGGTGCCGGGCACCGCCCAGCCTCTGCCTTTCCTGGTTGCTGAGCCTGAGCCTGGATGATGTAAGACAGGATACCTGACAAAGTGAGAGAAAGAGAGCACGGCGAAGTGCGAAATGCACAGGAAGAGGGCGCATGCAAGGCAAGGCCGCACGCGAGCACCCTTGCATGAACGCACCGGTACTTTCTGACTGTGGACACGGAAGTGAATGCACAAGCACCGTGCAGGTCAGGCCCAGGCTCTCACAGTCAGAAGCTGGCCAAGCAGGATAAAATGCACTGAAAAGGCGCAGGCAGGGTGGGTCCTTGGGTGTTTGCGGAGCGACGGCGGCACAGCACAGCGCGGTGCGTCCCCAAGTGCCATCACACTTTGGGATTGGCTGCATACCCTCCGCTTCGCCCTCCCTTCCCTGCCCCCTTCATCTACACGAACTCAACATGGCGGAAAAGCCTGCCCTTAGAGCACCGGTGTTCACCAGTGTGGCGGAGCTACGTCCGGACACTTCGGGGCACAACTTGGTGGTGCAGGTGAGCTCGGAGCGCCGGCCCGTTGGGGTTGCCTCCCCGCTCAGCTGCGATCGTGCCTCCCTGCGACCTGGGCCTCGATGGGGCGCAAGAGTAGTGCGGCGGCACGTGCCGCGTGCGGCGGCGCGTTTGTGCAGGCTGTCGACTGTCGGGACGACACAGCGGGCAGCTCGGACGCGGGTGGGAGGTGCTGAGCAGCGGGGCGCCACCGCCGCCCTCCGCCCTCCAGTTCTTTCGTGCCCGCCTCAAGCCCCACGTCTGCAAGTTACGGGTTGTCTCACTCCCGGCGCTCCCTTGTTATTTCAACAGGTGGTCGATGCCAAGATAGTGGTGGACAAGCCGGCTCGCGGCGCGCTCAAGCCACAGCGTGTGGCCGAGTGCACGGTGGGCGACGAGAGCGGCTGCATCCTGCTGACCGCGCGCAATGAGCAGGGTGCGTGCATGGCATTCCTGCGTTCAGACATCAGGACAGAGTGGGAAGCCCGCCTGCCCGCTTGCCCACCTCGCATGCGCACCCCTTGCAAGTGGGGTGTCGCGCCCTTCCTGCGCCGTGTCCTGTGCCTGCCGCTCCATGCCTTGAGTGCTCACTGCCACAACTGCCTTCTGATCTACCCACCGTTGAGCAAGTTGAAGTGCTGAAACCGGGGAGGCGTCAGGCTGCGTTAGGTGGCAAGGCGCTTAGGGGTTGATGATGGTGTTCAGTTGCGTGGCATGTGCACGTTACACAAGCACATCACGCTGCGCTTGATTTAACGTCCACATGCCACGTGACTGAACATCGTCTTCAGCCCCTGACTGCCTTCCCACCTGATGCAGCCTGGCACAAACGTCACTGCCTGCCGAACGCTACCTAACACTCTGAACCGACTGCAATCCTAAAAAATATGCCTCTGCCTGCAGTTGAGCTCATGAAGCCGGGCGCGTATGTGACGCTGCGCAACGCCAAGATCGACATGTTCCGCGGCAGCATGCGGCTGGCCGTCAACCAGGTGGGTGCTGGCTGCCGCTGGCATGCCAAGCTGGCAGCGGGCTCTGTGAGGCACGCTTTCAGTGGGTTTTGGCAGGTGGCAGCGGGTTTTGCGGGGCACGCTGTGCACCCAGCTGGCAAGCAGCATGCGGCTGGCGGTGGGTGCTGGCTGCTGTGCGCATGCTGTGCGCAGTTCTGGTGGTGAGTACCGACTTGTTTTGGGGAGCCCAACTGTGCGCGCAGGTAGCAGCGGGTGCTGCAAGGTTCATGGCTGTGCACTCACATCAAGTGGGTCCGGGTTGATGAACAACCCCATGCCTGCCATCACCCCTGCCTGCCTCAAATCCGTCCCTGTCTGCCCACCCACCCACTCCACCCACTCCACCCGCCCGCTGCAGTGGGGCAAGATGGAGGCTGCCAGCGGGCAGTCGTTCACGGCACGCACCGACCACAACCTCTCCCTGGTGGAATACGAGCTGGTGCCGGTAAGCCCTCTTTCTACCCCGTATGTGCATGTGCATGTGACTCGGTCATGCCTTTGGGTGACATAGACACTTGAGCGCCGGGGCAGAGTGTGCCTGCCCAGGAGGAGCGAAAGGGAGGAGCCGATTGAGTGATGTACTGGGCGTGTTGCTGGGGTCAAACACGGAACAGCGGCCAGTTGGGACGGCTCTCCAGGAGGAAGCACGAGCTGGGGCTGAGGCGGTTTACGCTTTGGGCGTTTTCAATCGTCCATCTCATCACTCCCAAGGTTTTTGAAGTTGCAAAGGAGCTGTTGTCAACAAATGGGGGGCAGGCAAGAGGTCGAGGGTGGGTGGGGATGTGCAGGCCGAGAATAGGTGAGAGTTGGGGGTGCCTTTGCCGCTTGGCTGCCCTGCCGTCCCACTCTGCTTGGAAGCTCGCTCTCAACTCTTTTGACTGCCTCCCCCTGCAGGTGCCCCAGCAAGCGGCGGCGCCCGTGGCGGCTCAGGACGCCGCCCCTGCCGAGGCTGAGGGGGCGGAGGCTGCCACCGCTGCCAACGGTGACGCAGCCGAGGAGGCGGAGGCAGCTGGCGAGGGCGAGGAGGGCAGCTTTGAGGCTGCTGACGCACCGATGGAGGCTGCCAGCTAGACGCCAGCTGGCGGGCTGGCCAGCTGGCCACCGCACCCCCCGGCGTGGCGGGACCACCCTGGGGCCGCCAGGCTTGAGCGAGCAGCACGCAACAGGGCACCTTTTCTTCCGCACAGCAAAACCTGACCAGCAGACTTGCCAGCAGGCTGCTCAGACTGCCCCCGCGCCCCACCCACGCCGTGCACACACGTGTGCACCCACCACGCCCCAGCACTGTCCCAACATTGCCGCTTTCCTTGTCCCGACATTTCTTGCCCTTGTCTAGCCCTCGCGTCCCACCAAGCCCTGCTCCTTTTGCTGCCACGGGCCCCCCGCATTTGGGTTGCCCCACCCGTGATGCCGTGCATGCAATGGTGGCAGCATGCCTAGCGTGCGCAGCACCCATGGCAGGCTGCCTCCATCTGTGTGTATGTAATGGCAAGCATGCAGTGGAAGCCCAGCAGGCACCGGCAGCGTGGGGCCATGTCTCAAACGCGGGCAGCAGTAGTCCAACAGCCCCGCCGAGCACGGAGGGAGCGAGCCGATAGAGGTGTAGAGGCAGGGATTCGCGAGATCTGCCGCCGGGGGCTGGGCAAAAGCAGGCTGAGGTGTGCAAGCAAGTGATGCAGAAGATGCAGCTGTCGCTGTCGCTGGCAAGCTGTGGCTGCAAGGCGGGAGCAGGCCTGCCGCACAGATCGCCTCAGAGCTCCGAATGGCCACTGCTGATTTCCGCCCCCCCTGCCGCCGCTGCCTCGCCACGGCGCCGCTGCTGTGCCTGCTGTGCTCCCTGCCCCACACGCTGTGCATACTCTGCCGTCATGTTCATGTACAGCCACTCGTCCCGCCCAGCGGTGCCGCCGTAGCTCTCATACTGTACCGCTGCGCCGCTGCTGCTGCCCTCGCCAAACACTCGGGCTGCCTCAATCTGCGTGCCCTCGCCCTGCAGGGAAGCAACCGGATGGAAAGGAAGGAGGCAGCAGTGGGCTGGCCAGAAGTGAATGTGTTGCTGTTGCTTGCACAGCTCCATTGCGTCAGCCTGCAGCCCCAATACACCCCACCCATCCACCCACCCATCGGCAGGCAGGCATTCCCCTCCTTTCCTATCTATACTGGCGTCCCTTGGAGCCTGCCTTACCCCTCCCATACACTATTCGGTTATTTGCTGCAGGCAACTCCTTGCACCCGCCCGTTCACACCTCCAATCCCGCGCCCGCTCACCCATTCGTTGAAAGAGGTGATGCTGACGGCTGCAGGTGCCGCTGCCAGCGCGGCGTCCCACCAGCGTGCATAGCGTGCGCCGCCCTCCCGCGCCCGCGTGGCACCCGCGTTCCATGGCCGTATCCCCGAGTCGTCATAGCCTGGGCCCACGCTGGGGATGAAGAGCTTGCCGTGCCGCTGCGCCCAGCTGTGGGGAAGGAGGCGAAAGGACAAGGCAGGTGAGTGTCAGGACTGTGCTGTGAGGCGATCAGAGTCTGGGCCCACACTGGGGGTGAAGAGCTGGCCCATGAGCTGGCCTAGCTGTTGCGCCCAGCTGTGGGTAAAGGGGAAGGCAGTGGAGGAAAGAAGCGCAGGGGGCGCCACAGCAGGGGCGCGGCAGAGGTTGTTGGTCCCACAGGCGTTGGAACGGAGCCAGCCGGAGGGGTGTTGCATGCAGCGCAGGCCATTGGCATGTGGAAAGCGCGCACCAATTCAAGAGGCAAGGCATTCCTGTGTGCATGCGGCATGCGGGAGGGGCACCCACCTGCTGAGGGCGGGCCAGTTGGCAGGGTTGGCTCCGTAAGACACTGCCTCGCTGCTGAAGTAGGTGTAGAAGCCTGGAGGGATGAAGACAGGTGTGGAGGGATGGGGGAGCGGCAGGGGCGGGGTGGGCGAGGGAATGAGGAGGCATGCAGCAGGCTTGCTTTGCTGCAGCACAACAGGCGCGGAGAAGCAGAGGGCTCGGCTGCACAATGCAAGGTTTGTCCAAATGGTACGCCACCACCTGTTGGAGTACATTCATTCAGTCGTTTTACAGCGCGGCAGCGACACAAATGTGTGCCGCAGATGCATCGTCCCAGCATCTTGGAAAAGCAAAGTTTGATTCTTCTGTTCAGAAGAAAGGGAGGCACCGAGGAAATGACAGAGACACGAAAGGGAAAGGGAAAGCAAAGCACCCGTTGGGCGCGCCCCCGAACCCCAAGCTGCCACCATGCCTTCACGTACCGTCAAACCCTCCCGGGAGGATCTGCGTGTCGCCATCGCCCTGGTTCAGCCACAAGCCCACAAAGATGCCTGCAAGTGGGGTGCTTGCTCGATTCAAAGGAGACACAATCGATATAGCACATGCCACGAAGGGCACATGCCAGAAAGCAGGCTTGGGGCCAGCCGCCTCGCTGTGCAGGCACCATTTGTCCCCCGGCTGCCCGCCCACGCTCCGCCTGCGTCCGCACATCTTCTGCAGGCACCCTTTCTACCCGGGCCTGCGCCCTCCCGTCTTCTGCAGGCAGGCAACCCCCGCTTTTCCACCCGTCAGGCTCACCATCAGCCTCCGAGCCCCGCAGGCTCTGCTCCCCCCCCGGCTGCAGCAGCTGGGCCCAGTCTGTCGACGGGATGTGATACGAGTCGTAGACATAAAACAGGGGGAGCCCCGCTGAGCTGGCAGCCGCTGAGGTGGCGCCAGCGCCGCCGCCGGCGCTGGTGAGGCGAGAGCCGTCCTTCTCCAGGCGTAGCACGGCTGGAGAGGAGCCCACTCGCTCCATGAGATAGAGGAGGTCTTCCCGAGTGCTGCTGGCGTTGCGGCCGGGGTAGGGCTCAAGATGGAAAGCCACTTCCATGCCCTCCGCCTCTGCTGCCTCCAACAGCGCAGGCAGCAGGGCGTCCGTTGACACGCCCTGCAACATCAGGAGATGACGTGGCAGGTCGGGTGGAGGGGTTGCGGTGGGATGAAGGGGTGGCATACAGCAGAGCGCACACAGCAGGGAAGGCAGGCAGGGCATGCATGGGGCAATGCTGGACGATGCAATACAGCATTGCACGATGCATTGAAAGCTAGAAGTTGATTTCCAGGCTGCCCAAAGCCTGCGTGTCTGTTGCACTCTGCCGCCGGTCGGTCCCCACCACCACACCCATCCCTGCCTCTTCCCTTCCTTAACCACCACAACCCACCCCTTTGCCCACCCCCTTGCCTGCGTATCAGTCGTGCCCTGCCGCCACCCCGGCCCCCACCAGCTGACTGCCGCAACTCCCACCCCCGCTGCACGCAGCTCTCGAAAGTGGCGCCGCATCACTGCAGGGTCGCTGCTGCTATAGGGTCCTCCCAGAGGATAGAAGGGGCAGTGCAAGTTGTGTGGGGGCGTGAACCGGGTGCCGACCTGCGGGACAGTGGGACCAGGTGGGGGGCAATGCTGACGTCAGCAATTCATGCAGCAGGTCGGCCAAGCACAGCTTGCCGAGCTATGCCATAAGGTGCCCTGCTGATTTTGCAGTTGCCATGCGCAAGAGCCTATGCACTGCAAGTCAAAGCCACTGACGCTAGATGCTGTGCCCGCCACCCCTGCGTGCCTGCGGGTACTGCGCTGTGACCGAGGGGGTCCAGTGAGGCAGCACTTCGTGGTCCCAATGCTGCCACTGGCCGTCGATTTCAGGCGTGCCATACCTGCAAGCCAGAGGGCAGCAGGTGTGTTAGATTAGGCGCAGCAGGTGGGGCAGCAGGACTGGCAGCACTTGCTGTCGGTGTCCGCTGCAGGCGGCGGCGCGGGGCGCGCACCAGAGGTAGTAGAAGGCGTGCACTAGGCGCGCACTGGCGATCTCTGCGCGCACTGAGCTCAAAGCCAGAAGCTGCAGCGCCAGCACCCCGGCAATGAAGCGGCTCCCCATTCGTGCAATGACGGGCTTGCTTTGGAGAGCCCTCTTATTGCCAAAACCGTCAATGAATTCGCCAGCGCGATAAATGGGTCCCAATCGAATCAGTAGAACAAACCACATGTTTCCAGCCTGGCGGCGGCGGCGGGTGGCAGAAAGCAGAGGGGAGCTGGCGGGGCTTCCATCGCTCCCATGCTCGCTGCTCGCATGTTATATCTCGGCACATGTGTGGAATACTCCTCGTAGCCAGCGTGCTGGAAGTGGCATGCGGCACTGAGTCGCACAGCGGCCCGGAGGCTACCTCTCCGGCGGCAGCCGATTTCGCAGAGGGCCTGGCGCGCAGAGGCCCCGACTACCAGGGCTGCCACACGGTGTGCAGCGCTGGGCGGCTTGCTCCTCACTTGGTGCCGCCTCCTCCGACCGCCCCGCCACCGGCACCTGCCCACGCCCTCTGCTCTGCTTCCCAACCCATATGTTATGTCCCCCCATCCCCCCTCTACCAACAGGTATCATGTGGACCTGCGCAGCTTCTCTTCCACGGCTCGCTGCTGCAGCTGCGGGGGGAGGCGCCCAGCCGCAGCCCACTGTCAGACGCTGCCGGCAACGTGCTCCTCTTCAACGGCCAAGTGTTTGGCGGCAGCCTGCCAGTGCCCCCTGGCTGCAGCGATGCACAGCTGCTGCTAGCAGCTCTGGCAGCCCCCGGGGCTGAGGTGCCAGCGGTGCTGACGGGGCTGCAGGGGCCGTGGGCGCTGGTTTTCTGGCAGGCCGCGACGCGCACGCTGTGGTTTGGGCGCGACGCAATCGGTGAGCGACACGTGCAGCAGTAAGGTGTGTTGTGTGCGCTTTGATGATCGGTGGCGTGCCATCTGGGGAGGCGTACGAGCGACCACTCACTGCTGTGTTTGTTGCTTGTCAATGGCAGGCCTCAGCAGCACGCGCTCTCCACTTGTTGCGCCCTGGTATGCACACCAATCCTGCTTGTCACCATCTTTTGGCCGCCCGCCCCGCGCAGGCCGACGCAGCCTGCTGATGCACCTGCCCAGCCCCGAGGATGGCCGGTTCATTCTGAGCTCCTCTGCCCCCCTGGACCCATCAGTGCCTTTCTCCGGCTGGTCTGAGCTGCCTCCAGGCCTCCACAGCCTCGCCCTGCAGCCGCCCACAGCGGCAGCGGCGGCAACAGGGGTTGACGGTTCCGGCAGCGCTGCCTCACATCCTGGCAGCCTGGCCTCAGATGATGCCAAGCTGGGCGCCAGCTATGCTCAGCATGAGTGGACGGAGGAGGTGGTACAGCGGCTGGCGGCCTTCTGGCGGGCCCCAGAACTTTTGGAAGCTCCGCCAGGGGCCCCAGAGACGAAGCCACCGGCAGCGCAGGCGGCAGCACATGGCAGCAGCAGGGCAGAAGCTACAGCGGCAGTGCCAGTGGCAGCTGGACAGGCCTCAGGTCCGGGAACAGCAGCGGCATTGGCAGCGGCAACGGAAGCAGCGCCAGGGGCGGGGCCCGGGGCGGAAGCTGCAGCGGTAGGTGTCAGTGCAGCAGGGGCAGCATGCGAAGCAGAAGACTCAGGATTCGAGGCCACAGTTGATCGGGTGATGGCAGCCCTGCGGCATGCCGTCGCCGTGCGCTGCCGCTGCATTCATGAGCGCGCACAGCAGCCAGAGCAGCAGTCAACGCAGCAGCCAGAGCAGCAGTCGGTGCAGCAGCCAGAGCAGCAGTCAACGCAGCAGCTAGCGCAGCAACAGCTAGGGCAGGAGCAGCTAGAGCAGCAGCTAGACATTAGCAGGCAGGGGAACTTGTCAGCGTGCAAAGCAGGCCAGCAGGGCGCCTGCGCCTGCCTCGCTTCTGCAGGAGCCACTCAAGGCCAGGAGCAGCAGCAGGCGCAGCAGGCGCAGCAAGAGCAGCAGCAGCAGCAGCAGGCGCAGCAAGAGCAGCAGCAGCAGCAGCAGCAGCAGCAGAGGGAGCACCAGGGGGAGCAGCAGCACCAGCAGCAGGAGAAGAGTCAACGTCCGCACCCGTGCCAGCTGCAGTGCCAGCAGCCCGCGCCGCTGCTGCTGCCGCCGGCGCCCGTCCTGGTGCTGTTCAGCGGTGGTGTGGATTCCACCCTCCTGGCAGCCTTGGCCCACGAGGCACTACCCTCTGGGGTGCCCATAGACCTGGCCTGCGTGTGCTTTGATGGCGGGGCCTCACCGGACCGGCAGTCGGCTTTGGATGCGCTGGCAGAGCTGCGCCAGCTGGCGCCCGGCAGGGAGTGGCGACTCATCCAGGTGCGGCAACCCTCACTGGGAAATCTCTCACTGAGGTTGAGGGAACTCTCAGTGAGAAAACCCTTGTTGAGGGATGAGGTTTGAAGGGGAGAGGAAGGGCTGTTTAGGCTTGGGCACTGCATACGAGCTGGGCACGAGGGCGGCCAATGCCACCGGGCTGCGTGAACAGACGTGGATGGACACGGGAGTGGGCAGCAAGACTTGCTTGGTTGGGGGTGATGTGTATGTGCGGCCGGGTGCACGTGTATGGCCGGGGTCCGGCTGCCTTGCCCGCACGGTGGCCGGCCGGCTGCAGCGCAGGCAGAGGGGTAGCAGACTGCAGCGCAGGCAGAGTGGCAGCAGACTGCAGAGCAGACAGAGGGGCAGCAGACTGCGCTGCAGGCAGAGGGGCAGCAGACTGCAGAGCAGGCAGAGCAGGCGAGGGGACAGCAGCATGAGATGTGAGCCGTGGCAGGCTGCAGGTGGCGCCTCGCGCTGCCTGAAGCCCACGCCTGCCTGCTGCCCTTCCACGCGGCGATAACTCCCCCCTGTCTCTTCTCATGATGACGTGGCAATGAGCTGGCCCTGCCTCGTTCACAAGGCCGTGGCGATGCGCCCTCCCCGCCTCCTCTCACAACCCTGTGGCGATGCGCTTTCCCCGCTCACCTCATGCCTGCACCCCTGGTCACCTGCCCTGCCCTCCCCTTCCTCCCCGCTGCCCACCTGCTACCCGCCAGGTGGACTGCACCCTGGCAGACGTAGAAGCCAGCCGCCCCCGCCTGCTGCGCCTGCTGGCACCAACCGACACCGTCATGGATCTCAACATCGGCGCCGCCCTGTGGCTGGCGGCACGGGGGGCCGGCAGCGTGCTGCAGCGGCAGCGTGGCGAGCTGCCAATTGAGGGGGCTGCGGGGCAGGCAGGGCAGGCAGAGGGGCAGCAGGCTGCGGGGCAGGCAGGGCAGGCAGAGCGGCAGAATGCAGAGCGGCAGCAGACTGCAGCACAGGCGGAGGGGCAGATTTGTGGAGAGCAGGCAAAGCAGGCAGAGCAGGCGGGGGGGCAGCGGCAGCCTCAGCAGCCTCAGCGTACCGGCGCCTCCCTGTGCCGCTCTGCCGCTCGCGTGGCGCTGCTGGGGCACGGCGCTGACGAGCTATGCGGTGGCTATGGGCGGCACCGCACAGCGTTCCGTGTGGGCGGCTGGGCGGGGCTGGGAGCTGAGCTGGAGTTGGATTTGAAGCGGCTGTGGCTGAGGAACCTGGGGAGAGATGACCGGCTGGTGGCAGACCATGGGAGGTGGGCGGGCACTGCCTGGAGTTTAGAGGCTGGTGTTTAGGCTGGAGTTTAGGCTCGGAGTTTAGGCTGGAGATTAGAGGCTGGAGTTTAGAGGCTGGTGGGGTGCTCGGGGAGTGCCCCCTGCACAGATGTGCGAGCAGTGCTCTGTCGTTCAGCAGCATCGTGAGACCACTGCCTCAGCTTCTTTGCAGCTTCTTCTTTGCCTGCCAACGCACTGATGTTGTTGGCTGAACATGCGCCGCCTGCGCTGCCTCTGACCCTCCCAGGCGTGCCCGCCCGCCCCCGACCCTCTTTGGTGCCCACCCTTCCTTCCTTGTGCTCTTCCTTTTGCGCCGCAGGGAGGCGCGGCACCCCTTTTTGGACGAGGGCGTTGTGTCTGCTGTGCTGGCGGCACCGCTGCACCACCTGGCAGACCTGCGCCTGCCACCTGGCATCGGCGACAAGCGGGTGCTGCGCGCCTGCCTGCACCGCCTGGGGCTGCACCGAGCGGCGGGGCGTGCAAAGCGTGCCATCCAGTTTGGAAGCCGGCTGGCAGCCAAGACCAACACGGCTGCCTTTGGGAGCGTGCGGCGCGCCAACCGGAAGAATGCGGGGTCGGTGCGGCTTGCTGACGTGCCAGGCATGGCTGCCAGTGTCGCTGGCCCGGCTGACGGCATGCCCTGACTTGACTGACTGCAGCGAGTGCAGCAGCAGTTGCAAGCGGGGCGCCATCCCAGGCTCGAGGCCTCTTCCTGTGCATGCCTTGGAACACCGGCACCCCGGGTGTGCCTGCTCTAGATTTAACCTTACAGATTCCACGCTCTTGAAATGAGACCTCGACTCAGGAAGTATCGCAATAGACCACCCCGGGCGCTGGCACCTGCACACGTGTTGTTCTCGGCGCCCTGTGACAGTGCCGGCTGAACAGAGCCACCAGGACAGGGGCAGCCATGCAGGCCATTACATTGAACAGTTAACTAACGGTGCTTCAGACCATGGCTCGTGGCGCCCTGGACAAGTGGATGTCAAGGCTATAGCGGAAGGAGAAATTGGCCCCAGGCGGCAAGGTGGGTGCAGCAGGCGCAGGCTCAGAGTGGGATGAGAGCTACACTGGCGGCGCGAGCTCCAACTAAAATTTGGGGCATTTAATTTTCACTCATTACGCGGGAGAACTGGCTAGAGGCCCGATCAGTTAAATCCCATCAGTCGCATGCGCTTCGCGCTCGGCCAGCCTGGCGGGAGGTGGACAAACGGCCCCCTCGCATTGGGCCCTTGCAAGTCCTTGCGAGTCAGTATTGACGTGCGAAAGGCGAGCGCACCGAGAGCGCAGCAGTTCAGCGCCACAATCTGCGAAGCAAAGGCAATTAGGCAAGTGTTGGCCTGGGAGGGCTGCCAGCCCTAGCAGCTTGAAGACGCATGTTGCAGCCAGGGGCCAGCCTTAAAGGCTGCCGCTCGTGTGCTGCCCCAGCCGGGTTGCATCCCATGAGCGGGACGCCCTGCTCAGGAGCCCTCCCTGGCAGGGAAGAGATCTGGGGTCGTGTCGAGCCCGACCCAGATGCTGGTTCGCAGCGGCACGGCCGGCGGCGCACATGAGGAACACTTTTCTGCCACCGGCCAAGCTGGCATTCTCCCTCTGTCCCTCGCGATCGCAACTGACTCGCCCTCTTTCGTCTGCATCTTGCAGTCGCCTGTGGGGTCTGCGTCGTGCAGGTGCCACTCTGTTCCGATCAGCATGTCTGTTCCGCACCTGGAGGTGGCCGAGCTGAGGCTCCCCGAGCAGGCTGTGGGGGCGTCGCTCGATTTCATGGAGGTAAGGGGAGGCCTGCCAGTGCACCTGGCTCGCGGATAGATGTGGGCTCTCCGCTTGCTGACCTAGTATTCGGCTCAATTTGACGCGCCCGGTGTGTTTGGTGTTGCATCCTTGCAGGCCGCAGCGGCTGAGCTCGGGGCGGACCACCTGCGGGACCTTGCCAGCCAGTGAGTGCGTGCATGCGGCGTCCAGCAGCCCTGCACCGCTTTGAATTGGAACCAGGAGCCGCTTGCAGGCGGCGCCCCGCGGCGAGCAGGCTGGTATGTGTTGAGCACTCGGCGTTGGCGGTGCCTCGTCGTCCCCCGCCTGCCGACCGCCGGCGCTCCCTCCTCCTGTTCTCCTGTGCAGGGACAGCTCCGCGGCTTGCTCCCCGCTTCTGCTGCAAGCCAAGGGCGCGGCGTCCAGCCAGCGCAGCGCCGGCACCGTGAGCGGTGGCGCACCCGAGGTGGCGCAGCACCCGGTGGGAGCGGCCGCCTCGGCCTCTCCCTCCCTCAAGCGCCCGCTGTCATCTGCTGATCTGGAGGGGCTGGTCCTTGACCAGGACTCCCACACCAGCAGCCAGGGCTTCAGCAAGAGCCACCGCAGCAGCCGGGAGGGGTCGCCGGCGCGACAGCGCGTTTTGGCGCAGCGTGCGTGCGCCTCGTGGGCCGAGGAGGAGGCGCTAGAGTCGGGGGATGAGGCTGGCACGGATTTGGACGGAGCTGCAAGCGGCCTGGACTTCCTGCTGCAAGCCTGCGAAATGCTGGACCCGCATGCCGCCAGGTGTGTGCGCACAGCTGGGTGCTGCCGCCGCCGGGCCGGTCAAGCCTGGGTTGACCTCCGGCTGGTGATGCAGCAGTTTGTGCATGGACGAGCGCTGCATCATGCAAAGCAGCAGCAGTGTCGTACCGAGCTCCCCTCCACCTGCTGCCCGGCTGACCCATCCGCTCCACCATGCCCCTGCCACTGCCTGCCTGCAGCGCCGCTGTGCACGCTGCCGCGATGCCCACCCCCGTCAAGCGGGCCTTGGCTGCGTTGTCGGTGACAGTCAGCATTGAGGGCTCACCCAACAAGGTGCAGCGACTGGCGCAGGCGCGCTACGTCTATGCTGGTGCAGCCTCTGGCGAGGCATCGCCCCAGCCAGCCAGGCGCCCCGTCAGCCGCCGCCTGCTGGCTCGCGAGGCAGCTGAGCAGGACGCAGATTACGTGCCGGAGGCGGGCAGCGATTACGAGGCGGGCAGCGGGGCAGACGCTGATGCAGATTACCAGCCCAGCGGGCGGCCCGCGCGCACCAGCACGCGCGCGCAACGCGCCTCAGCACGCGGCATCGCAGCC
>JTEE01000031.1:741051-785526 GCA_002896455.3 Chlorella sp. ArM0029B
GGTGAGCAGGCGGGTGGAGTGGGCAGAGTACAGGAATGGGAAGCAAGTGAGGTGAGGGGAGTGGAGGATAGAGGATGGGGGAGGAGGGAGGTGAGTGGAGAATGGCGGGATGGGGGAGGAGGGCCCCCGGAAGGTCAGAAAGGGAGGGGGAAGAGTGTCTGTCTGCCCACGTTGTAGCTCTCAAAGTTGTGGTGCGCCGCATGCCAAAAGGCGCGCTGGTTGGGGTCCGGATCGGACTCGTAGATTGGCACCAGCACCAGCCAGGTGAAGGCATCCACAACCAAGGCCGTCTGCACTGTTGGAGTGCCAGTTGGACTCGTAACAAGGTTGCGAAACAGCCCGGTGAAGCACCCACAACCAGTGCGGTCTGCATTGAAGTGCCAGACAGGCTAGTAGCATGCCAGACAGGCTAGTTATAAGGTTGGGCGGGTGAACGCATCGACAACCAGTGCAGGCTGCACTTGAGATTGCCGGTCAGACCAGTTCACAGGCCTCAGCAACAGCCAGGTGTGTGTGGCTACCACCGCTCCTCGTGCTGCCTGCTGGTCTGCAGCCGTTGGGCCTGGAGTCTAGTCACGCAGACGCATTTGTGGCAGCGCGCGCCGGCATCAACCCTACGATAGCGCTGCCTCTGGCCAGGAGGACCCGCCCTGTGAAAGAAGCATCCCCTCGCGTCGCCTACGCACGCTTCCGAGCGCTGCACTGCACGACCTTCCCCCATGCCTCATGAAACCAGCCAGACCACTGCGGCCCCCTGCACCCCACATTGTGCCATCACCCCTCCTGCCACGTCATCATCACATCTGCCCCATGCACCTTCCCACCCTTCCAGCACCCGCCGCCGTCGCACACTCACCGGCGTCTCAATTGCAAACATGGCCACCACCGTGCGATCCAACCAATCAGCAGGCATATCCTCCCCCTGCTGCTGCTGCTGCTGCTGCTGCTGCTGCTGCTGCTGCTGCTGCTGCCGCTGCCGCTGCTTCCCCTGCCGCTGCTGCCGCAGCTGCCGATCCGTCCCCGTCTGCTGCTGCTGCTGCTTGCCCTGCTGCTGCTCGCCCTGCTGCTGCTGCTCGTCCGGCTTCTGCCCCAGCTGCAGCTGCTGCTGCGTGCCACGCCGGCGGCGCGCCCAGGCGCGCAGGCTGGCGGCGCTGCCCAGAGCAAAGAAGAGCGTGAGCAGCCACCAGTTCCAGACTGCATGGGCGGGTGTTGTTGCCAGGCAGGCGGGGCGCAGGCAGGCAGGTGGGCAGGCGGCAGCGAGGCACAACAACCGGCGCCCGTCGTGCGCCGCACTAGCAAGCTCAGCTCAGCATGGCCAGCAGCTCAGCCTGGCGCCGCCACCTGTACTTGTTGGTTGACAGGGCCTGTGGGTAGCATTCTCCAAGCTGGCATTCACACACCCAGAGCTGGGAACTCTGAACGGCCCTCGGCAGCAGGGCACTCCCCTGTGAGCATCCTCCAGAAGAAAGAAGAACCAGTGTGCGCCTCCCAACCATCCAGGGGGCAAGGGGCAGCATGAAAGAAAGAAATACTTGCCAAAGAAAGAAGCACTTGCCTGTGAAGAAGACGAAAATGTAGGGCCCCTTGTGCCTCAGCTGGCGCAGCCCGATGAACACGCCCCAGCCCGTCATGAGCAGACGATACACGAGCAGGGCCCCAGGCATGCCTGCAAGGGGAAGGCGGAGGGCGCAGCGTTGGGATCGTCGGCCGTTGTGGTGTGTCCAACGCCGGACACTTTATACAAGGCGCTACATGCCAGGTGCCTGTACAACTGCACACAGCCCCCGCACCTGCGCAGCTGCCAGAGACATGGGTGGAGCGTAGCCTGCTGGCATGCCGGTTGCTGCAGATGGGGGGCGGTGGAGGGAATGCGCCAAAGGCAACTTTTAAGCCAACAGGCAGCGGATGAGTGTACCAGATTAGCGGCGCGGCGCGGCGCGGCGCGGCGCTCAAAACCGCACCTAGGCCCACGCCCGTCCGGACTGCCTAGCCGGCCGCCCGCTGCTTCAGGCATGCTCTGCTCATCTGAAGCACGAGACCTGGCGGGTTGTGCAGGCCGCCAAGGCGGGCCCACGAGACGCTCAGCCAACACTCTTGCAGCTGAGTGACGGACGCACCTAAAGACCATGAAAATCATCACCAGGGATTGAACCCAACCAGCAACCTTGATAGCCAGGACGGGCAGGGGCTCGGCCGACATACGCGACTGCTCAAGAACTCGGACCAGGCTGCTCGCGCTGGATGGCGACACTGGGCTCGCAGTAGGTTGCTTCCCCCAAAGTTTTAGAACTTCACCAGGACGGGGGGTGCTGCGCTGGCAGCAGCTGGCCCCGAGAGAACGCCACATTCCCTGCCGCTCCCTTTGCACTCCCAATATTCTGCAGCGAACCAAGTACGTGATTGGCAGATTTATACTGCGCACCGCGGGCTTTAAAGCACCGCGGGCTTGAAAGCCAGAACAGCAGTTTGAGACGGGCGGACAGCGCTGGTGCCCCCTGAAACGGCCCAGCGGCAGACACACAGCCAATTGGTCGCGGCCGCGGAGCAACGCTGGCGAAATGAGCTGCCCCAACTGCCAGTTGCCGCCAGTTGTGCCGGCGGCGGCACAACCCTTGCCTGTGGTGTTCGAGTGCCTGGTGCACGCAGGCGGCGCGGCAACCCACGGGCTGCTTCAACGGCTCACCGTGGCGCGCGGTCAGGCGGTCAACGGCGGGGAAACACAGCTGGGAGGGCTGGATGCACGGACCCGCTGGTGAGCCACTTGTCCCGTGCATACCCTGGCACGCTCCCACAGCCGGTGCCTGCGTGCTGTGTTGTGAGTGAGACGTCTGCTTTACAATAACCCTCCATCTCGCTGCCTCCCAATGTTGACCAGGTCTGCCCGCTACCTGTCGCTGCTGCGCCGATTGGCGGCAGAGGACCCCCGGGCAGCGGCACAGCTGCAGGCCGTCCCGCGTGGCAGCCTGCAGTGGGCCTCGCCGCTGAGGTGGGCCAGGGGTGGACTTGGCAAGAGCAAGATGGCACCACAATATGGAAATGTCAAGCACCTACGTTTGTGTGGTGCAACAATTTGGTCATCCGCTTCCCATGGGAAATGCCTACCCAGCACCCCCCGCTGAAGTGGCCCCTGCCCTGCCCTGCCCTGCCCTGCCCACCCCTGGCCTGCAGCTCTGCACCCTCCCAGCTGCAGCCCCTGGGCTCGCTGGAAGAGGAGGAGGTTCTGGCTTCCCACCTGTATGCAGCGCTGCTGCAAGAGCAGGCCCGCAGCTGTGTTCTGCCAGGCGGCAGCACCTTCCGCCCCGCAGCCGAAAGCCGCTGCAGCGACAGCCCCACGCCCCGCGGCGGGGAGGGCATCCCTGGCGGGGAGGGCATCCCGCGAGGCAACCGTTGGGCGCGCCTGAAGAGCCTGCTGTCCCGCCGGGGGCGTAGCACACGCCGGCGGTCTGTCTCTCAGCGCCCAGACACCCCCACCTCCCCTCGCTCTGCCGCCTCTTCCCCGGCCCTCTCCTTCACCTGCGCTGGCACCCCTCGCTCTCCAGGCAGCAGCTGCAGCAGCCCGGCATTCCGGGACGGCCGCTCCTCAGAAGCTGGGGAGGGGGCCGAGGCGTACGCACGAGCGGCCACTCTGTACCGCCAGGCTGCTGGCGTGTACTGCCACATTGCCACCCAGCTGCTGCCAGCGGCACGTGCGCGGGCAGTGGCGGGGGCAGACGAGGCGGGGGCCGGGGCAGCAGACAAGGCGGGGGCAGAGGTGGCAGACGAGGCGGCACCCACAACACCTGCCGTGGAGCTGTGGTCAGGCCTGGCAGGTGGGTCGAGTGGAGGCATTGGTTTGCACGTGTTTGCCTGCACCAAAGAACTGCAGACATTCAAACTACCGCCAAAGATAGAGCCATGGCATCGTGGTCCCCTCCCTCACAACGTGTGCTGTTGCCCCTGCAGAGGCGCTCTCTCAGATGTGCCTGGCGCAGGCGAATGGTGTGGCGGCGCAGCGCGCGGCTGACAAGGGCGGCTCGCCGGCGCTGGCTGCAGCACTGCACCGGGGGACGGCAGGTATGCAGGCAGCAGCCACCCAACGTTTGCGCTGCACATGGCGGTGTCGTGCAGCAGCAACGATTGTACAGCACCTACGTTTGTGCAGCACAAAGAAGCGAATGTGCGGCACCAAGAGGCATGCCGTTTGAAGGTGAAGGGCAACAACAGTGCCAGGTCAGCAAGGTGCCTGCCCATCTCCCACTCTTCCCCCTCGGCCCACGCAATGCGCCTCACTCCTCTACCCTCGCACAAACCTTATTTTCTGCAGACCTGTTCAAGGCGGCAAGCGCTGCTGTGACCGCCATCCAGCCGCCAACGCACAACGCGCGGCACACCATTTCAGGCACGCAGAAAAGCGGTTGATGCATTCGCCCTGGGACCGAGTATTGACGATGGGCAGCAAGCGGACGGTGGGAGGCGTGGTGAGGGCCCCTGCCCTGCCCTGCTCTCTGCCGGTGTGCTTCCCTGTTGCACCAGTGCCACTGCCTACGTCACTTCCTCTCCGCTGATCGGAGTGCCCGCCTGCATGTCCTGCCAGCCTTGCAGACCAACTGCCCTGCTTCCTGGCCGTGTGTGCGCTGCGGCACCAGGCAGCGGCCTGGCAGCAGGCCGCGCTGCAACAGCAGGCGCAGGAGCAGGCAGGGGCGGCCGTGGCATGCATGGCAGCCGCCATTCCGCTTGCCAAGCAGGCGCTTGCAACAGTGAGCGCTTCACTGCCGACACATGTTGTGCATCGTGCCCTTTCTTTTCCCTTGCTACCAACTGCATATCGAGACACTCCTTTCCCACCCTGTCCCATGAGACCATTGCCGACTCCCCGAGGACTTGACTGTGTTGATGACTGATTGAAACGGGCAGCTTCCCGGTGCCTGCCCAGCCCGGCAGCCGCCCTCGTAAAGCTCACTTCATGACTTTCTTTTTGCGGCACTGCCCCCCCAACCCTCCGCGTTGTTGTGCCTGCCCTGGCTGCCCGTGCGCTGCAGTGCCAGCCTGGAGACGAGGGCGGCCACCTGGCGCTGGCAGGAGAGGTGGGGGGCATGGAGCGGCTGCACGCTGCGCTGGACAGGGAGCGGTCGGTGGTCCACTTCCAAAAGGTGGGCGTGGGGGATGTGGGTAGTCTGTACACGGTGGGCAGCAGCAGCGGAATGCAACCAAGGCATGCCACCAATTGGTGTGGGTGCGGCATCCTGTGTCTTACTGCATGGGTTGCGGGCATGCATGCTTGGGTGGGGCAGGGTGGCCTTGGTGACCCAAAGCTGCGTGGTTGGCCTGCCTGCTTCGCGTGGAAAGGAGGTGGGTGGAAAGCCTAGGGGCCAGTCTGGGGTCCACTCCCACGGCGTGGGCCGGCGAGGCAGTCCTTTTGCTGAAGCCCACGGCCCAGTGCCACCGGGCGGGCTAGGCAGGTGATTTATCGATGCCACAGTGCGCACCCGCCCGGCAAGGGCCGATGGCTGTCAACGCCAGGGCCGCACCAGCCTAGCTGGCAAGGGCGCCGAGGCATCGGGGCGCAAAAGAGGACAAAAGTGGAGAGGGCTGGGCACCACAGGTGTTCCAGGGCACCTGTCGGCCCACGCTTTGCATGCCATGCTTGCCATTCTTGCCTGCCTGCAGGTGTCGGCCGTGGCTCCCGAGCTGCCCCTTAGCCGCGTGATTGTGGCCCTGATACCCTTTGAGCTGCCTGCTGACGTGGACCCCGAGGACAGCCTGCCGGCGTAGCGCGCACACCGTGATCCGGCCACATTACTTGTGTATAAACAGTTACAAACGCTCGGGCCATCTGAGCCAGCACACAAACTTCATCGGCAGAGAGGCAGGCAGGATGCCTTCACGCGCCAGTGCAGGCGGGCGCAGCGTGATGCTTAGGACTGTACAGAAACATAGGAAACGCGTAGATGGACAATAGTGCTATTGAGAATGTGCGAGATGTGCTAGTGAGATGTGCCAGATGCAGATGCCAGCAAAGTCTTAGGCTGTGTAACCATCGGCAGGAAGAGATCAGCAAGCGGATGTGACCAAAGAGGCCCGGGGCACACAGCAGCGAGGCGCAAATCTCCTGAGGGGCGACCCAGGCAGCATCAACCTACCAATGCAGCCGGTTGCACTGGCGGCGGCAATGGCCTCCCCCTTCACTTCTTCTGCCCTAGCTGCACATAGGCCCTCAGGCCTAGCAGCCCCGGGTCGCCGCCAGCGCCCGCTGCCCGTGCCGGCGACTCGCCCACCCTCCTGCCGCTGCTGCCCTGGGGGGGCCTGCTGCTGGCGCTGCTGGGCCCTGCTGTGTCCTCGCTGGCCGTCGCCAGCTGGCGCCCCCCAGGCCCCGCCTCCCCCGCCTCGGCTGCTTCAAGCTCCTCTGCCTGTGGCATTTCAACCAGCTCTGCGCTGCTTCCAGAGGACACTGTGGGACTGCCAGCTGAGCTGGCGGGGCTCACGCGGCGGGGCGGCGGCACAGCGAGCGCCACTTCAGCGCCCGCCTCGCTGGCGCCCGCGCCCTCGGCGCCGGCGGGGGCGACCTGCTTCTCAGCCCACTCCTGCAGTGCCGACATGATGGCGATTCGGTCCTGGGAAAAGGGGCGGAAAGGGAGGGGGTGTGGAGTGGGGCAGGGGTGTGGGTTAGGTGAGAGGGTGGGCAAGGAGGACAAGAGCCAGGAAGGGGATGCTTCAAAGCGCCAGGCAGGCAGGTAACAGAACACGATGTGTGGCGGCAACTTATGACGAAGCAGTCGCAATAGAACGCATCCGGTGCAGTCTCGAGAGCCCAATCACCTGCCCACCAACATGCAGGGGTGCCATGCTGCCAAATTTGATCAAGCGAGGCCTGGCCAATCCTGTGGGTTCTGACTTGATGACGCAAAAGTGCAAGCAAACCGTGCCCTTCCAAGCTGCAGGTGCACCCACCTCCACAACTGACAGCTGCTCCAGCAGCCGCCGCTTCCGGCGCGCATTCCGCCCAAACATGCCTGCGGCGCAGGCAGGCAGCGCGGGGCAGGGAGGGCACCTTAGCAGATCGGTCATAACGCAGAGCAGCACTGGTGCGCGTTTCGCAGATCGGTCATAACACAGAGCAGCACTGGTGAAACGCGCAGTCTGCCATGGCTCTCCCCCACCGCATGTGCTCAATCGAGCAACGCCAGGCCACAAAGCGCAGCTACCAGCAACGCTCCCGGCACACAGGAAGAAAGTGGAACAAAGAAGACGGAAAGAAGAAAGACGAGGGGAGGTGCTCACCCGCCATGTGTGCCAGCGCGCCGCCGGTGAGGCGCAGCAGCACATAGGCTCCCCCCAGCAGCCACATGCCCTTGCCCAGCGCCTCCGATTGCTTGATCGGCAGCGCACGCACAGTGGTGTTCACCAGAGCCAGCCCAAATGTGACAACAGCCGCCACACCCAGCTGCACGGCAAGCGGAGGCGGGGCGGTGGGTGGGTGTAGGGTGGTCTGTCAGTCGCTAGGTAGGACAAGGGATCAGTGTGGCAAGCCCTGCTTGCTGTGCCCGAGCAGCCAGGGACCTGGTTTGCGTTGCACAGCTGCGCAGCAGTATATCTGATGCAGAAACGGCGGGGAAGAGGCAGCTGCCCCCATCCCGCCTCGCAGCCTCATCCAGAGTCCACCTTCCTGCACCACCCAACAATTGAGATCCCCTTTCTGCTGCCTACGCTTACAGACACCCCCGGGGGCCACCCACCTCTTTGGCAACCAGCTCAGGTGGGACCACCTCTGTTTCAAATGCCGCCAGCTGTGCCACCATCCCCCTGGCCTCCTCTTCTAGCGCCGCCACGTGCTGGCAGAGCGAGGTGTAGGCGCGCTGCAGCGAGTTGTAATCGCCCACATGCAGCTCGCCCAGCTTGCGCTGCAGCCGCAGCACCTGTGGAGAGAGCAGGCGGGCGCGCAGCGACGGGATCGTGTCTGGAGGCTGGCCGGGACGTGAGCAGTGGGCAGCCGGCAGCGGCGGCGGTAGCGGCGGCGAAGCGGGGCTCAACTCGCCTGCATTTTGGCTGGCCCCGGAAAGCGGACGGCAAACCAAAATTGCGGCGCGTGGCTGGGCAGCGTCCCTGCACCCCTCACAGCCCAACGAAAGCTTGCCCTCGGGAGAGAACGCGGGCAACCTTGTCGGAACGGAGTACAGCCCACAGACCTCGTCTTCAAGCTCCGAGATGCGCGCCTTCAGGTCCCCAGGCCCGGTGGCCTGTCCAGAACCGCTCTGCTCCATTCTGCGAACCCTCCGAGCACTACAGAGCCTTGGGTTGATTGCCACAGCTGGGCACAAGAACGCAGTGCTCGTCGGACCCACAGCAACGAGCAGTGCCGTCGGACCCAGGCAGGTTGCTCTGGGAAGTGGCAGCCCCCGCCCCGTCACCCGCCCGCCGGCGCAGCTGTCGCCACACGTCTGCGCCAGAAAGGTGTCCTTCTGTTGATGTCTGAGTTTACAGTGAGGGGGGATTCCATTCAGGTGGGCACAAAAGCCGTGCCAATGTAAGCGTTTGTGTGTCAGTGCATCAGGCAAGTCGGCGGGCCCGGGGGACGGTCAAGCAGGAGAGGGGTCGGGCGGCCAGCAGAGCGAGGGAAAAAAACAAAGCAACTGCCTCACCGGCATAGCATGCGAGGCGGCTTGGTGGTCAAAGTCGGAAGAATGGGCAGGAATGGGGACGTATTGAACGGACGGACACAGGAAGTGGTGGGTGCAACTGGAGGACAACAATGCTGCTCGGCTGACGCGCACAAATGAGAAGGCGGAGAGAATACAATGGACGGTAAGAAGCGAGGCTGGGACGGCAAGGGGCCAGGGCATCACGAGGTCGCTCCCTCCTTGAACTGCCCCTGGCGGTACTGCTTGGGCATCGTACCGCCGCTATTCCCCTCCTTCACGTCCAGCCAATCCTCCATCCACTCCCAGGCGGCGCCTGCAGGGCAGGGCAGGGCAGGGCAGGGTTGGGGGAGGGGCGGGGGACAGGTGGGTCAGGCAAGGGAGTCGGAGAACAAAGGGCAAGTGGGGGCGGGGCGGGGGAGAGGTGCGTTGAGGTGAGTTGGAAAGCAAAGGGCACGGCGGGGCGGGGCGGGGGAGAGGTGTGTCAGGCGGGGCGAGTCGGAGAGCAAACGACAGGTGGAAGTGCGGGGAAAGGCATGAAGGTGGTCAGGCGGGGGTGCATTGAACAGCGCGGCAGCACAGACGGGCACTAGCTGTTGCTCCTCAGCGCGTTGGCAGGCTGGATGCACACCGCTTCCCCTTGCACTCCGGCACCCCACCCCACTACTTGCGTAGCACGAACACCTCGAGACCCACAGTAACCAGTGACACACAAAGTGCTTGCGCCACCATCTCAAAACCCCACAGTTATCACTGCCACGGTTCCCCCCTCCCGTCCTCCCCCTCTCTCTCACCCACAATGGTTGGGAAAAAGTCCAGGGTACCCAAACCCTACAACCCCAACCCTAAACCCTAAACCCTCAACGGCCCCTCTCTCTCACCCGCAAAAGTTGTGTTGATGTCCACGTCTTGTGTGGGGGTCACACACTCCATGCCCTTGAGGTCCAGCGGCTGCCCGCCCTCCAGCGCCGCCACCGTCAAAGCGCTCTCCTTCCAGTGGCCCAGACGAGGGGTGCACGCCTCCTCGTTCACCCCCATCTTGCAGTTGCCGCTGCACGGGGCGGCAGGGACAGCCGGGGAAGGGCAGAGTGGACGTGCAGGTGTGAGGTGATGTGCAAATGCTGGGCAGGTGGCGGGGCGGCGGGGCATGCAGGGCCCCCCGTTCACCCCAATTTTGCAGTTGCCGCTTCACGGGGCGGCGAGGGTTGTGGGCCGGGCGGGGCAGGCGGGCGGGCAATGCGGGTGCTGAGTGGTTGGGCAGGCAAACAGACCGCGTGTGTGTGCGCTCATTGTGCCGCGGCACAGAAAGCACACCCGTGCCCCGTGCCAAGGAAGCAGCAGCATGCACACACCTGGGACCACCCTTCCTGTTGGTCAGCAGCCAGGCACCCGCCCCAAACACGGGCTGAGAATTCAACACACATGCAGACTCATGCCCACCTGCACCGCCCCAAGCATGGGTCAAGCAGTGGTGTGTGTCCGCCTGTGTGTGCGATCATCATCAACACAGAAATGCCCACTTTCGCCCCTAGTCTAGTCTAGTTGTTACAGTTTTTCACATGCCCACTTCCACCCGCACACCTGTACCACTCCTTTAACATAGCATGCCCACTTTCGCCCCTAGTCTAGTCTAGTTGTTACAGCTTTTCACATGCCCACTTCCACCCCACACACCCACCTGTACCACACCAGCCTGTCCTTCTTGTCAACACAGCATGCCCACTTTCACCCCTAGTCTAGTCTAGTCGTTAGGCCAAAGGAATTGGATTCTTAGATGAGGCTGGCCCCCGCCCCCCCCCCCTCAAAATTTGCTCCCCCCAGGGTTCGTTCGTTGGTAGGGAAAGAAGGAGAAAAAGGAGAGAGAAGAGGAGGAAAAGAAGGAGAGGGAGGAGGGAAAGAGGGAAGGGAGAGGCGGGGGGGAAGGGGGAAACAAGAACGAAAAGAGGAGAGGAGAAAAAGAGGAAATGAAAAGAGAAAGAAGGGCACAGGAGGAGATGAGAAGGGAACAGAGAAGGAAGAAGGGGGGAAAGAGGAAAAAAGGGAGGGATCCCTCCCTCTGGAGGGAGGAGGAGGAAGGGAGAAGCAGGAGGAAGGGAAAAGAAGGGAAATGAGGATACCGGTGAGCAACTTGGGCAAATGGCAGGCGGCAGCAGCCAGGGGGCAGGGTGGTGCACGCCAGCGCCGGCGGTCCAACAACAGTGAGGGGGAGGAAGCCGAGGAGAACGCAACCGGCGGTGAGGAAGGAGGAGGCAGAGGAGGAGGCGTCCAGCTCAGGCAGTGGCCGCTGAGCGCGGGAGAGGAAGGGGCGCGCAGGCGCCACGTGCGCGGCGTGCCATCCAGCATCCGCCTGTCCCTGTATCTTTGTTTGATGCTCACTATGTCCCTGTACCCGTGTGTGCAGCTCAATATGCCCATGCACAGTGGTTGCCCATGCTACAGAGGCAGAAGGAGGCCCAGAGGGGTGTTCCGAAGCAGCAACGTATGGGGATCAACGAACGAAAATCTCCCCTCCCCCCCCTCAGTTTGCTGCCAGGATGGCCAGCCTCATCTAAGAATCCAGTTTCTTTGGCCTTACAGCGTTTCACATGCACACTCACCCCGCACACCTGTACCACTCCAGCCGGTCCTTCATGTCAACGCAGCATGCCCACCCGCACCCTGCACACCTGTACCACTCGTTTAACACAGAAATGTCCGCCCGCCTCCCCTCCCCTCACCTGTACCACTCCAGCCGGTCCTTCATGTTGGCCAGCAGCCCCGCGTGCCACTTGAAGTGGTGGATGGGGATCACGTGCTCCGCCTCCAAAGCCATCCACAGGCCCAGACCCGGGGGCCGCTTCTCGTTGGGCGAGTCTGCAGCAGAGCGGGGTGGCAGAGGGAAAAGGGGAGGGTGGGCGGCGGGCGGTGGAAGAGTTGGGGCAAGGGGGAGGGCAAGGCCATCGGCCCAGGGTTGACGTTGGGATGTCAAAGTTCAGGGTTGATGAGGGCAAGGAGGCAGGCAGGTGGGGGAGGGCACGGGCGGCGGTCAGGGGTGAATTTCGGTTGTTGAGTGGAGGGTTGTTTGGGGCAAGGATGCAGGCAGGTGGGAGCTGTGTTGAAGGGTGGTCGCTTGTTGGGGCCGAGGGCTAGGGTGTGGCAAGCAGAGGAGAACAAGGGTGGGGACACAGAATGGGAGGGTGGGTGGCTGCAAGCATCCTGGGTCTTGAAGCATCAGCTGCCACAAATTACAGTCAGGCACAGCCTGCCGACACCGCAGTTCACAGCTTCCCGCCCGGACCTTTACAGACTCCAAATTCAGGGCCCCGCCCCGCCTGTATTACACCCATCCTCAACCCCAACCCTGTACACTTGTAGCCCCCACGCACCTTGACACCAGGCCTCCCTAGTGAATCCCAAAGTGCGGAAAGGGCCTCCCGCACCGGACGTAACTGTAAGTCACCCTAGCCCAGCTCAGCACCCTAGCCCAGCTCAATCCCACCCGCACACTTGTAGCCAGATCCCCAGTTCACGCCCCTCCCCCCGCGCCTTCTTCCCCCGCAACCCCAACCCCAACCCCTCCTCCTGCACACGTTTGTAGCGCCAGAAGTCTGGGAAGGCTGTAGATGCGTGTGATGTTGCCCCCGCGCCCGCGCCTTCCTAGCCTCCAAATCCAGCCCCCACACCCCCCGCACCTTTGTATCGGTAGAAGTCTGGGAAGCGGTGGTAAGGTGTAATGTTAAAGTAGTCTGCTTCCAGGTTAAAGCCGCGGGGGCGGGCGCACTTGGCGGGCGGCGGGGGACAGGGGCCGTAGTATGCCTTGGCATCGTCCGCCGAAATGATGTGCTGCGCTGTGCGGCTGGTGCGGAAGTGCGCCTGCAGGGGTGGGTGGGAGAAGGGAGGGGCAAGGGGGGTGGACGAGGGATGAAGGGTGGGGTACGGTGAGGCAGTGGGTGGGGTGGCATGGCACCCACAGAACACTGGAAATCGAGGGAGAAGTGCAGAGGCGCAGAAACGTGGGTGTTTCCCCCACCCATACTCGCCCCCAAATCATAGCCCCCAGTCCCGGCCCCGCCGCCCACCGCCCGCCGCCGCAGCTTCCGGGCAGCAGCTTCCAGGCGGCAGCTTCTGGGCAACAGCTCACCCGGTAGGCCACGATCTTGGTGTCCCACCCCTTGTACAGCTTGCGCGTGACGTTGCACTGGAGGGGGAACTGCTGGAAAATGGGCTGCACCCCCGCCTGGGTGTCCCCCATGGGTTGTGCCACCGCCGCCAGTGTGCCGTCGGCCGCGACACGGTCAATCAGGCGGCCCCGCACAAAAGTGGCCCACGGGTCGCTCTTCTGGGTCACGTCTGCTATCGCTTCCCTGCACACGACAGGGGTGGGGTGAGGGTGAGCACCGTGTGCGGTGTAGGTGCGGGTGGCCCCCGTGCGCTGGTGTATCGGCAAGAGGCGGGAATTGCAGGGCGTGTGGTGTGGTGTGGGCGGTGGGGCAGGCACGCAGCCAGCTGACGTGGCAGGCAGGCAGAGCCGGCATGGAGGCAAACGTCCGGGCACATTCCTGCACATGTGAAACATCCCTGCAATGAATGAATGAAGGACAGCTGCTGAGCGGCTTCGATTTGCAGAGCCTAATACTAACCGAAGCCGCTCAGCAGCTGTCCTCCATTCATTCATTGCAGGCATGTTCCACAGGTGCAGGAATGTGAAACCTGCAAATACGCATCAAGAACCCACATGCCCCACACATGCACATACAAAACATCCCTACAGACTGTGCATGAGGCTGCCCACGCCCCACACAGCGGTGCGTGGCAGCCCTCATCCACGATCCCCACTCCAACCCTCCCGTTTCACCATCAGCATCCACTGTCAGGGGCACACTCCCCCCCACAAGCTGTCCGCCCCAACATTGCAAGTTATCTTCCCCCACTCCTTCCCTGGTGTCCAAGGATCGCCAGTATCTCAGCATCACACACTAACAACTGACAAAAGGATCGACTGACTTGATGAGCTTGCCCCCCCCCCCGCACTGCAACTCGTCCATCCCCACCGCTTCCCTGCTTCCCCAACCAACCAGATCAGGCAATCCACGACTCAGTCACACGATCCGTCGGCTCACTTGATGAACTTGCCTCCCCACCACTGGAACTCGTCCACGTCAGCAGGCACCACCCAGTCTGTGGGATCCGCCACATACTCCTGCAGCATCTCCAGCTGCTGGGCCATGTGCTCCTCGCTCGAGTAGTGGCCCTCCCACACGCGGCACTCCACCGCGTAGCCTGAGCAGATTCCCATGGCGTCTTCCAGCCCCCGCCGGGAATAGGCCCCCGGCGTGTGGTGCAGCAGCACCAGGAAGCGGCGCCAGGTGATGCCATGGGCGTGGTAATAGTTGAAGAAGTGGGGCAGCAGCTTGCTGCCGTCGTAGTCTGTGTTGACCAGGGTGTAGATCCACACCCTGGGGGAGGAAGAAGGGGGGAACAAGGGAAGGGGAAAGGAAGGGCGTGTGTGGCGGGGGGAGGCGGCGGTGCGGTGCGTGGCAGCGGTGGCGGCGAAGAGCGGCGAGGATGGCGGGGATGCAGCCGACAGTGAGTGCGGCAGTGACAATGTGCGTGGCATTAAGTGAGGCTCGTGGAATGCAGCGCGGCGACTCGCTAGACACCATGCCAGTGGCGGCACACAAGGGGGCGGTAGCGGCGGCATGGCGGCGCGCCAACTAGTGACCCCTGCTGCCTGCTGCCTGTCCGACAAGCGTAGCGGATCGCCATGTACTCCACGCCCCGCCGCCCTGTTCAAGGTGCTAGCGTCCAGCACAGGTGGTTGGGAACTGCCCAGCCCCATGCCGCATGTCGGCTGCAGAGCGGTTCAGCGCCCCGCCCGCACCTGGAGGCCGCCGCACTCGCCACCAGTGAAAGCAGCAGCAGCGCCAGGGCTGCGCGTCGGCAGGGCGCCATGGCCCGAGATGCGCCTGGCAACGACTTCTGCTGGGCGCCCTGTCTTATCTAGGCTTGCATGCGCCCACGAAGTCGCAGGAGCGTCCGTCAACCGTGCCGCACGCGGTCCTGCCGCGGTCTCAGCACTTGCTGGGCAGCAACCTGCTCTCGATGCGGGAGACTGCTGCCTGTGACAATGCCGATAACACGAAACCGTTGACTTGATGCATCCGCCAAGGGAGCGGGCAAGTGTGCCCAGGTCAGCACCGGCGGCGGCGCACAAAGCGGGTGGGCGGGGATGCGTCTGCCACACAATTGCACCAGGTGGCTTGTGGGCCACGCCATCAACTGTAGAGCTTGGAAACATACAGTCAGCCCTTTTGCTACAATTCTTTGCCGAAGGAGTCCTCCACATCGGCTTGCCCAGCCCCAGCCTCTTTGTAACCTAATGCTGTACGGTGGCCACACAGTGCAGCCCACGTCAAGAAGGGTGCCGTTACAAGTCCAGAAGCTGTGCGCATTCAGTCCGTCAGTGCAAGAAGCATTCAGTCAGATGGGGAGTCAAGTTGCGGAGGTACAGCGCTATTGAAGCAAAGGTTACAGCGCTATTGAAGCAAAGGTTGTGAATTATTAGTACACCGGAGGCCGCAGCCAGACCCTGTGCCACTGGAGCACCGCCAGCCGCGCCCTTAGCATGCCGCCACAGGCGGTGCCGCTGCCGGCCCCACCCCCTGCTGCTGCCCGTCGTCCAGCTCTGCCCGCACTGCCGTCTGGAACTCCCGCCGCATGCAGCGCACAAACTGAGAGAAGGTGCCGCCCGAGTTGAGCTGCGCCAGCAGCTGCGGCACGCCCGCCACCGCCGGCTCGCAGGATTGGACTGCGCAGGGGACGAGCAGGGGCGACAGTTGGGTGCAAAGGAAATGGCAGTGAAAGCACCGCAGCTGGACATTGGGTGCATGAACAGGACTTAGAAACGGCCAGGCTGTGCTGCAACGCGCCTGGCTCCAGCCACAGGCAAGCAGGGCCCCAGCCGGCCTGTCGAATTCTGGGAGCCCCCCACCTTCGTAGCTGTTGTCTCCAGAGACCCGCACAGCAAACTGGAAGGGGCGGGCATGATCCTGCGGGTCGACCTGCAAACCATTGGGGAGGTAACAAAGGCGGGAGCAGGGGTGGAGCGGGAGCAAGGGGCCGCGAGAGGCAGCCAGCATCCCACAATTGGGAGGTGGCCGCAAAAGCAAGGAGAGCAGCTGGGCGCTGCAACCCGCGACCACCCGCCCCACGCAATTGCATACGAATAGGAAACAACTGCTCCATTGCTCCATTGCTGCCGCGCAGGGGCTCCTGGCACCCGAGCAGGCCCGCTACCCCTGTGCATAGGCACACAGAAAACACCGAGCAATGTGCATGCAAGCATGCACCACCACGTGACCACGATCCACAAAACATAATCTCCTGCCAAGCTCTTCCACTGCCCGCCAATCCTGTTGCGTTTGTTGAGAACGCCAACCGCGCGCCGCCTGCAGCTGGTCGCCGTGCCCATCTCCCCGTGCTGGATGTCGGAACCCGCCCGCTGACTGCCAGCCCCGCCTGACGCACAAAAGTGCAAATGTGGTGCGCTCCATCTCACGCACCTGCGTGAGCACCACCCGCAGCTGGTCGCCGTCCTCCTCCCCGTGCTGGAACTCCAGCCCCAGGCGGGTGCTGTACCACCCCAGCGCCTGGTGCAGCGCCCCCAGCTTGCGCTCCTTCAAAGACTCCTGGTTGGACAGCGCTGCAGGGTGCCAGGTGGCAAAAGGGGGGAGGCGGGCAGGTGGTGCAAGGGCAGGCCAGATGGGTGCATTTGTGGGGCACCCTGTCGTGTGTACAGGGGCCCCAGCTTGTCGTTTGAACGGGGACACTGGGGCAGGGGCGGCGGGGGCACATGGGATCGGTTGTGCCCCTGCACGGTGATGTGCCGTGGCCTGGCTGCACATCTGCTGGGCCAGCCACCAGCTTCATGCTTCACTCTCTCTTCTCCCCACTTGATGTCGGCAGCGCTGCCGCCTCATACCACGCACCCGCCTCCTGCCGCGCAAAAGCCTCTGCCTCCGCCTCCAGCGCCTCTGCCAGCTCAGCCACCAGCGCAGGCAGCCGCCCTTGCTCCTCCTGGATTGCCGACAGCTCCTGCTGCAGCGCTGCCACCTCACCGCTCTCGCTGGCCAGCCCTGGAGGGAGGTGGGGGCATATTATGGAGCACCCATGTGGAAGGCGGGAGCAGAAGGCACATGCGGTGGCTGCCGACCCATGTGGCAAGAGCGTGGGGCAGCGAGAGGGCGCCGGCATGGGAGGCGGGGCAGGCACATGCAAGGCGGTGCGGGCAGCGGGCGGGTGCAGCGGGGTGGGCGCGAGGCACAGCGGGCGGGCTCACTCTGCTGCACCTCCGCTGCCCGCTGCTCTAGCACTGCGCGCTGCTGCTCCAGGCCGCGGATGGCCGCTGCATGGCAGGCGGGCAAAGAGTGTGGCAGGGGGGGTGTTAGGATCGCTTGCACTGGCCTGCGCTTGATGCCAATGCACAGATTGAAGCTGCCAGCCAGGAAGTCTTGCAGATGTCAGCCAAGGCCCAGCCTCCACCTCGCACCCTGGAACTCGCGCAGGCGGGCCAAGTGGCCGTCGCGCGTGTGCTCGGCGGCGCCGACGGTGCGCTGCGCCCATGTGGTGAAGCGGGACTGGAAGGCGTCCAGCTGGCGCTGCAGGGCGCCCAGGTCGATCCGGGCCGCCATGTGGAGCGGGGGGCGGCTGGAGAGCAGAGGGGTCGGGGACAGCCCAGCTGCTGCTGGCTGCGCGGCAGGCGCACAGGGCTCGGGAGGCTGGTTTGCCTTCGAGATGTGCTCAGGGAGCGGTGATCGGGTTTGGGAGGGAAAGGGAGCACCAGCTTTCAAGCAAGTCCGAATTCAGGCGAACGCGCTTAGACAGCCCAGCAGGCAGCAGCCCAGCAGGCAGCAACCTCCCCGCCATCTGCTGTATTCGTATCCCTCTATCGCTACGCACTGCGCGGCCTGCGTAAGACCCTGCCACAGAAAGCGGTGCCGGCACACGCGCCCCCTGTAGGTGCGCTCCGCAGGCCCAGCGGCCCCCTCACGCTGTTGCAGCAATGCCCGCCAGCATTCACTGACCGCACCTAACGCCCCTGCTCCTGCCGCAGGGCTCCCCCACTCCCGCCCCACGCTTCTCGCTCCCCTTGGAAGCCGTATGCCGCCCCAGACCGTCGTCTAGGTGCCGATGATTAAGTGGCCGCTGGCACTGCTGCTGGCTGCGCTGCTGGCTGCAGCCGGCACTGCTGCGCAGGACGGCGGCGGCGCGTCAGCTGAGGCGCCGCAGCAGCCCTTTCAGTCACCCTCGCCAGACTGGGGTTCTGCACCCAATTCACCAGCACCCTTCTCACCATCACCCAGCCCTGAGCAGCAGGGTGGCGGGAGCAGCCCTGCGCCGTCCCCCAGCCCTGCACCACAGGGCGGCGACGGCGGCGGCAGCCCGGCACTCGTGCCCACCGATGCTCTGCCGCCCACTGATGTGGGCGGGAGCCCCTCACCGCAACCTGGGGACGTGCCAGCGCCACCGGGTTCCCCAAGCCCGGCTGGCAACAGCCCTGATCTGCAGCCTGCCAGCTCGCCGGCAGCAGTGCCTGCGCCAGCAGGCAGCGGCGGCGTCGTGGGTGCTGCCAGCATGCCCACGCCGCCCCCTCTGACGCCTGTACCTTCACCGGCGCCGGCACCACAGGGCAGCATGGACGGCGCAAGCCCTGCAGCAGCACCGCAGCCATCCGAGGCCGGTGTGGACGCTGCTGGCGCGCCGTCACCGCCGCCGCCCGGGCGCATCGTTGATGGTGCCGGCATGCCCACACGGTATGGTCCGGCCCCAGTGCAGCCTCCAGCTCCGCAGCCAGCCGAGGATGGCGTGGATGCAGCCAGCACGTCGCCGCCACCAGGGGGCGGTGTGAGTGCAACCGACATGCCGCCAGCAGGGCCCGACTCTCCACCTCCGTCGCCGGCCGAGGGCGGCGTGGATGCCGCCGATACCCCCTCCCCATCCCCATCCCCATCCCCATCCCCATCCCCTGCGCTGTCACCTCCTGTGCTGGCGTCGCCCTCCCCCTCGCCCACGCCCGCCCCGCCACCGGATTTCTCAATCACTGACGATGATGGCAAGGCCCCCGCCGCCAGCGTGGAGTCGCCACCGCCGCCAGACGCCAGCCCCTCCCCTTCTCCCTCGCCCTCGCCTACACCGGACCCTGCGCCGCCCAGCCCCTCGCCAGAACCGCCCAGCCCCAACCCCACGCCCGCTCCGGCCCCCGCGCCGAGCCCCAGCAACGCTGAGGCAGTGGCATTGCTGGGCTTCAAGGCTGGGCTGCAGGATGCCACCGAGCTGGACACCTGGACCAACAGCGTCTCTGATCCCTGCCAGGGCTGGGCGGGCGTGACGTGCACAGATGGCAGCGTGACAATGTGAGCCTGCATGCCGGCAGGCTGGCCGCCTCTGCTGGGTATGGGTGGTGGCAGCACATGAGGGCCTTGTGCTGCCCGTTGCAGACCACCACCTTTGACCTCGCACACAACCTTTGACCTCGCACACAACACCCGCATGCCTCTCGTCACCCTGTGCTGTTTTGTTGTGATTGATGTGGAGTGGGCGCGATGTGCTGTTGCGCTCCAGTGCAGCGTGTGTCAGCAGCTCGCGCCTGCCCTCTGGTGCCGCCTCGCTGTGGCCCTGACAACCGTCCATCAAGCCATGCAGGAATCGGCTCATGAATGGCCCCTGAAGCCTCTCTGCCCCTGTTGACCCCCTCCTGGACCATGCAGGCTCCAGCTTGTGGACCTCAACCTCGTTGGCACGATCTCAGACAGCCTGACACAGCTGCCCAACCTCCAGACGGTGCGCCAGCGCAGCGCCAGCTCTGCAAACTTCACGCTGCCTTTTGGGTGCCGTTTGGCTGCCGTTACGAAGGAGGGGCACCGTTCCTTCGTCTGCATTTTGGGCCCTCATCAGCCCAGTCTCTGTCTCCCCCCGGGCTGGCTTCAACGGGTGCGGCAGTGCATGAACGCTCACGTGTTGTTCCCCTTTGTGCCTGCCCACCACTGCCGCCGCCGCTGCAGTTGGACCTGTCACAGAACCAGCTGAGCGGTGCAGTGCCCGAGCCCTGGCAACAGGGCACCGGCAACGCTGCCAAGCTGACCAGCCTGCAACTGCACCAAAACTCGCTGTCGGGGCCCCTGCCAAATTTGACTCTCACAAGCCTGCTCAACGCCTCGTTGCACCTCAACAAGCTCACAGGTGAGGGCCTCACTGCGTGTCTGCCGTGGTGCGGCGCCAGGCAGGTGCCCTGGCTGCAGTCCTGTTTAGAAGCCCGCTCGTGTGACCTACCAGATTGGCCCCTCCCCCCACGGCGCGCCGCCAAACTGCCTCTGTGCCAGGCAGGCAGGCAACCCGGGCTGCTGGCTTTGCACCTGAGCGCGGTCCCATTCATTTCATGCATGGGCCATCGTGACACTGCCTGGCGTCCTGCTCACCTGGCGGCCCCTGTGTGCGCTGCGGTGCAGGCTCCATCCCTGCCACCTGGGCCAAGGCTCCCCAGACCGCCTCCATCTCCATCCTGCCCCAGTCCTCCGACGCGGGGCTGTGCGGCGATGTCCCCGACTCCCCCAAGCTCCTCATCACTGTGCAGCCCGGCACCGCCTACCCCGTGGCCAACAGCCTCGGCAGCTGCCCAAAGGCGGGCTGCCAACCCGTGCAGCAGAGTGAGCAGGGGTACTCTTTGCGTGGGTTGAGGCGCACGTTGCAGGCTAGTTGGGGAGCTGGTGTCGTCCCGTTCTTGCCAGGCCCTGTTCCTTCCAGCCCCGCTGTGCATGGGAGCTTGTGCCGCTGGCTGGGCTGCCTGGCTGCCGCTTCCTGATGTTGCTTGACGGTCCAACCTCCTGCCCTCGTGCCTGCCCCTGCCGCCCTGCAGGCCTGTTGACCTCCAACATGTTCAACATTGCCTTTGAGAACAATGCCACGGTGTGGGACACGGCTGCCCTCAACAAGGTTATCTCCAACTCGAACGTGAACATCCCGTGCTACCAGCCTGGCAGCCCTGTGGGGGGCTACCTGGGCGGTGACATGGCGTACATGATGGTGGCCTGGGGGGATGGCAGCGGCGCAGGTGCGGGGCGGGGCCAAGGGGTGCAGAGCAGAGGGCAGTGTGAGTGTGCAGAGGGGAGGACGGGCGTGTGCAGCACAGAGGACAGGTGTGTGAGTGCGCAGGGGAGGGGACAGGGGCGTGCAGGGGACAGGGGCGTGCAGGGGCCAGAGCAGTATGAGGTGTTGAAATATGCAGAGCAGTGCAGAGCAGTGCAGTCACTGTGGCAGTTTCTGTTCGCCCGGGTGGCGACTGCCAGGGGTGCGACAGCCCGAGAGAGTGTGGAGCCATCCAGCACCGGTGGGGGGCAGCCATCTACGCCAGCTGCTTGTGCCCTGCCTGCCTCCCTGTCTGCCACCACGCAATGGCATCGGCAGCTACATGCTATGCTGTAGCCTGCAGCTGTATGCTCTTTCAGCTCATTGATCATCCCTGCTACTAGGCTCCTTTTCTCTGCCTCTGCCCACCGCTGGCCTCTTGCCTGCTCGCCTGCTGCAGCTGCAAGCCTTGTGGCCTCCAAGCCTGGGGCGGCGAGCACAACCTGCGGCACATTCAACACCTTTTGGACGGTGGACCTGCGGTACAACCTGACGCTGTCACAGGTACGTGTGCGCCAGCGGGCAGGGGGGGCGGTCCACCGCATGACAGGCGGGTTTATGGTGAAAAGCACCGGCTGGGTGCGACCTGCGGTACATCCTGACAGGCTCACACTTGCTGACCGCTGCCGAGGGCAGCCTGTGCCTTCATCAAAGGGAGGGACAGGAGCGCGCCAGTTGCAAAGGAGAGCACAGGAGCATGCCAATGGGAGACCCACAGCGGGCCAGCTGGGCTGTGATCACCATGCTGTGGGCTAGCTGGGGCAGCGGGATGATAGGAGCCAGCCTGTTGGGCCACCGCCTGCTCACAGACATGTGGTGCCCGCCGCACTGCTCACCTCGCACCTGCAGGTGGTCATCCAAGCTGGCCCCTCTGTGGGCATCAACAGCGTATCCATCACACTGGACTCCACCCCCCCTGCCGACACCAGCAGCGGCAGCGAATGCAACGCAGACATCACTGCCAAGGGCGCCTACACCACGGTGTCGTGCGCCGGCACAGGGCGCTACCTCACGCTCTACTCCACCCAGCCCATGGAGATGTGCAGGTGGGCGGGGTAAGGGGGTGGCTGTGCGGGCCGCGGCCGGCGGCTGGCGGGCGTGCAAGCTGGTGCACAGCTGTCCATTGCCAGCACAGAGGCTGGCGTGCGGTGCTCACAAGTCGGTTGCTTCACAGCTGGTGCCGCCGCCTTTGCCTGGCCATGCTGCCAGGCGGTGTGCTGGGCTTTCACACTCCCCTGCTCATCCAGCGCCGCCCGCCCACCCCTCCGTCACGTCTCTCATCCCCCCCCCCATTTGCCCACTGCAGCGTGGCTGTATACCCTGAGGTGGCCGACGCCGCCCTCAACCAGGGCCTCTACTACACGGTTGCCGTCGGAAATCCTGCGTTTACCAAAAACGCGCCCTCGGCAATGGTCCCGGTCCAGGTGCCTGCCTGCCAAAGCCGCTGCCCCCCCCTGCCTGCTCGCACCTGCTCGTACCTGCATTCCACACCCCTGGCCTGCTCATACCCCGCCTGCTATCGCCGCCTGCGGTGTATCCAGGGCTGAACGCTGCATGCATGCACGAATTGCTGCATGCATGGACTCTGCATCTATGCTAGCTGCTCTCACTCTGTCCTGGCCTCCCCCACTCGCACCTGCCTGCACAACGCTCTGTCTGGGCACCCACAATGGCACGCGTGCGCCTTTCTCCTGCGCAGGCGGCCCCGGGCGGCGTTCCCACCCTGGTACTCGACCTGGGGTCAGCCTCTGCTGTGGCAGCTGTCACGCTCGTCGATGCAGTCAACGTAGTGAGCGTCGCAATCTCCGCCACCAACACGCTCAACCCCGCCGGCGGCCGCCGCCTGGCTCAAGCTGCGAACAGCACGGCTGGCTCGCTGTGCATCAATGCATCGACCTCCCCCGATGGCAAGACAGTGTCCTTCCAGTGCCCCACCATTGCGGGGCGGTACATCGTGGTCAGTGGTACCCCAGATACCATCATGACGCTGACCTCGATCTCGGCCTTCCTGGGTCTGCCGCCCAGCTCGCCGCCCGCGCCGTCACCCCCGCCAGCGGTGAGGAGCAGCGCAGTGCTGGGCTGGGTTTGCGCTCTGCCTCTGCTGTTGACAGCTCTTGCGTGCACAGCTGGGCCTGCCTGAATGGGCACCCCATGAATGTTACCACCTGCGTTGCATGGTGAACAGTATCTGGCTGGTCCTCTGCTGCCCTGGTACCGACCCCACCTGTCGCCCTTGCTCCTCTGTGTGCCTGTGCAGCCCCCGGCCAGCCCGCCTCCACCTGCAAGCACCTTCAAGACAATGTGGGTGGCCACCCTGCTGGTGGGCGGCAACATGGGCTCCTTCAACCCCGGAGGTGCGGCCAGGGTTGGAAATTCTAAGCACATCTGCTGGGAAAGCACTGTTGTTGACGACCTGCTCTGCTGCAGCAGCTGCTGCTGCTGCTGCGCCAGCATTCTGCCTGTTGAATCGTCCACCTGCGCCCTGCGGCCGCCTCGCCTGCCGACGCCGCACCAGGAGCCCTCAAAACTTCCGGCGCACACCCTGCCCCAGCCAGCCTCAACCTTGCACCACCTTGCCTCCCGGCAGAGCTGAGCATTGCGCGCCTTTCTGTGCCCACCGTGCCTGCAGTCCCCTACAACGGGGAGGTGCTCAAAGCGTACAACAAGGCGTGGTATGAGGGTTTGACGACCAATGGCGGCTTTGGCATGGACACAACCGCCTCATCTTTCATCAGCCTCAACGTGAGCCACAGCATGACGTGCTTCAACTTGCATGCAGTTGCGATGCGCACCAGAGTGTGTCCAGTATCGCTGGCTTTGCGTGCGTGCATTGCCAGTTGTGCATGCCGGCCCTGTGCCGCTGCCGCTGCCGGCCCCGGGCTGCTGCACATTCAGAATGTCACCGCGGCTGCCTGCTTCTGGTCCGTTGCGGCTGCCCCTGTTGGTGCCTGCCACACGCCTTGCTGCTCCCACAGCCGCACTCCTGGACACGCCGCACGCTGCAGCGGCGCTGCTGCTGCTGCTGTCCCGCTGCTGCCCGCCGTGGCGCCCCCAGTCGGCTCCCCGGCCAACCACCTGGCTCCCCTGCTCCTGCACCATGCAGGTCAATCAGCAAGGCATCTCAGGGGCCCCTTTCTACTACCCCACCGCCTCCACCGAGGGGAACTTGTATACCAACACCAGCATCAGTGTGGAGAACCGCACGACCCAGGCCGACCTAGTGAAGTGGCTCAACACATCCGCCGTGGAAGCGAGCATCCAGCAGAGCCTGGCATGTAAGCCCTGCCCCCCTGGGGCCTGCCTGCTTGAAACCTGCCCTCTGCCTGGCCAGGTTTTGAGCTCATTTGTTTTGCGCCAGCAGAGCAGCCTGGGGGAATGGGGGCGTCGGCGCAGCTTGGCTTCTAGGGAGCTTGCCCGTGCCGCCTGTCCTTGCTGCGTGTTCATGAGCCGCCTGGGGGCATGGTTGTTCATGGTGCAGCAACACACCCTGCGAGAAGTCTGCTTCTTTGGCGCTGCCACCGTTGCTGACGTGCCATGCGCGCATGCCTGCGCCGCCTGCCCTGCAGCGTGGCAAATATCTGACGTCTGGATGGTGCCCTTCACGCCGCCCCCGGTGCCCGACGCTGGCAGCAAGGGTCTCAGCACGGGGGCCATCATTGGAATTGCGGCTGGCGGAGGTGCTGCCTTGCTGGCAGTGGCCGTCCTCATCATCTGCTGCCTGTGCCGCCGCCGGCCACGCCGCACGGACAGCGTGGTCAGCAAGGCCAGCGACCTGGGGTACACCCCAGCTGGGGACGACTCGCACGGGCAGATGGAGATGGGTGCGCTGCGCAACCAGTTCCCGGGCGGCACATCCCAGAAGCCGTCGCAGCAGCTGGAGGATGCGCGCAAGGCGTACGCTGCCGAGCAGGGCGGCGCGGCCGCTCTGCCCTACGGCAGCGCCTACAGCAACGGCGCGCCTGCCGCCGCTGGGGCGGCAGCAGCAGCAGGCAGCATGCACCACTCGCGCAACGCGAGCATCGAGTCGAGCAGTGTGCTGGCGGGCAGCGCGGCTGCCGGCACCGCCAGCCGCGAGATCAGCACGCCGCGCTTGCAGAGCGAGGACCCGTTGCTCGCCCTCATCCTCAAGTCCCACTCCCCCGGCACCAAGAGCAACATCAAGTATGCTTCCAATGCCGCCGCGGTGGCTGCTGCCACTGCAGCCGCTGCAGACGCGGCCGACTCCTCCTCGGGCAGGGGCACGCCCAGCCACGGGCGGGGCCCCAGCCGGGGGCTGGACGTGCGCGTCTGGCAGTTCAGCTTCCAGGACTTGGAGATTCAGAAGCAGATTGGGGAGGGGTCCTTTGGTCGCGTGTACCTCGCCAAGTGGCGGGAGACCCTGGTGGCAGTGAAAATCCTGCTCAACACGGGGGTGAGTGCGCGGTTGAAGTGGTAGCCGGTGGGGTGGGATGTTGGAGCTTGACAAAGGGGGTGGGGATGCTTGGCGGGAAGGCGGCGGTGCACAGGCAGCGTACCAACGCTCGGTAGCTGCACACTCTCCCTGAAGCTTCTCTGGGTAGCCGGGCTCTCTGCCTGAAAAGCTTGTGAGCCCTCCCAGGCAATGCAGTGTAGCAGGATGTTGATCCGCAGCATGCGCCTGTCACTGACCTGGCCCATGCCCCCCACCTGCAGCTGCACTTGCTAACCTTCCCCCTCCCCCTCCCTGCCCTTGCGCCTTGCTCCGCCGCTCAGGTGGACATTGAGGATGCAGATGATGCTGAGCGAGCTCTCACGCTCTCCAACCCCATACTGGAAAGCCTGGAGAAGGTGCGTGCATGTGTGTCTGTGTCTATGCGCATGCAAACGGCGGATGCAGAGAACAAGTGGGACTCGAAGGCAGCAGACGCTGCCGGCAGGCAGCGGTTTTGGCAGGCCAGCACCTGGCGCCGCTTGTGCCGCTTCAACCCTGTCTTCCTGCGCATGTGCCCCGAGCCTGCATGCTCCTCCAACCTCAACTCTCCAACACCTTGGTATCCTGCCTCCTTCCCTGCCTCCCTCACCCCTGCTGCTGCAGGAAGCGTCGATGATGGCAGGCAAGCAGTGCCCACACTTTGGAGCGGGAGGTCCACTTTGCGCGCTGTGCGGCTCATGCGTTTGGGCGGGGTGCCGCTGCTTGATGGCCTGTTGTTGCCCGTGCTCCTTGCCCAACAGTCGCTACTCTCCTTCCACTTGTTGCCGTTCTAACCATTCACGCCTAATTTCTTCCCACTCCCGGGTGTGCAGCCCTGCGCCACCCCAATGTGGTCGCCTTCCTGGGCGTCTGCCCCAACCCGCCCAGCGTGGCATCAGAGTACTGCGGCAGAGGTGCGCCGGCCAGGCGCCTGGGCTGCCTGCATGTGGATTGGTCCCTTGCACGGCCCGGGCTGGCTGCCGCCGCCGCTGGTTTGGGTCACTGTGCAGCCACACAAGGGTTTGAGCTGAGCTGGGAGGGCAGCCCAAGGCGGAAGGATGCAGGTACGCATCGGCCGCTGCACCTGACAAAAAGGCGGCCTGTGTGTGTCTAAACTCTGTGCTGAAGCCTGCTGCCTGCCCGCCCGCCTGCCTGCCTGCCTGCAGGGTCGCTCACCGATGTGCTGCGTGGCGGCAAGGTCAGCCCGGCACGTGCAAAGATGCTGGACTGGGCGCGGCGGATCAACATGGTGGGTTGGGTGGGCGGGCAGGCGGGCGGGCGGGGCACCAGGGGAGGAAGACGTGGGGGGCTGTTTGTTGAAGGGATGGGAGGGCAGCACGTGCTGCGCGTGCTGCGTGCAGGTGCTGCCGCTGCGTGGTCACAGTGGCCGCTCCCCTCCTGCCAGCGTAACACCGTCCCCTGCACTCCCCGCTCTGCATCCCTTGCTGCATGCATGCATCATGCCTCTACTGTGCCCGACCACCACGCCAGTCCCTCCACATTACGTACCTGCACTGATCTCCTGCCTGCTGCCCAGACACCAGAGATTTCACGTGCCAAACTCCCCGCCAACCTTCTCTCATCTCCCCATGCAGGCGCTGGATGCGGCCAAGGGCATGCTGTACCTGCACGAGCACTCGCCGCCCATCATCCACCGCGACCTCAAGTCGCCCAACCTGGTGGGTGCCATGTTCTATGCTTCTTGTTTCTTGATTACAGGTGTTTGTGCTGATCTGATTAAAGCGTTTACCCAAAGCAAAGCCAGTTCTTTTCATGAACACACGCCAGAATCTGCATTCTTTGGCTGCGAGTGTGCTGCTGTTCTTTGCACCGCTCGGTGCTGTGCGCTCTGCAGTCAAGTTAGTTGTGCGCACCCCGCTGCCCGGCCGGCGTGCGCAGCTCGTCCGCCTGCTGTGAAATCTGCTCGGCGCGCCTCACCTCTGGCCAGCTTGTTCTTCCCACACCCAATGCATGCCGCCTCTGAGCTGTTGGGCTGACGTCCTGCCCACACACTGCCGTGCCCTGTCGTGTCCCGCCTGTACTGCAGCTGGTTGACAAGCACTGGCGCGTCAAGGTGTCTGACTTCAACCTGTCCAAGCTGATGGAAGACAATGCGGTGATGAGCAGCATTGCGGCCACCAACCCGCGCTGGCTGGCCCCCGAAATCCTGTCGGGGGGCAAGGCCAACCGGGAGACGGATGTGTGGGCCTACGGCATCGTCATGTGGGAGCTGCTCACCTGGTAGGTGGGGTGCTTGATAGGGCGGGGTGGTTTAGGGCCAATCAAGAGGTAGGTGTGGGCCTACGGCAACGTCATGTGGGAGCTGCTCACCTGGTGGGTTGGTGGGCTGTTTGAAAGGGTGGGGTGATCTGAGGGGACGGGCAAGTAAGGGGTAGAGACGGCTCACGGCATCGCCATGTGGGAGCTGCTCACCTGGTGGGTTGGTGGGCTGCGTGAAAGTGTGGGGTGATCTGAGGGGCATTACAGAGGTAGAGAGGGCCTTGGACACCGGAACGTTGCGGATGCTCGCTTGGTGGCTTGGTGGGTTGGTGGGTTGTGCTGTTGGACGTGGTGGTTTGGGGCTGGCAGGCCTGGCTGGGCGACCTAGGCGCGCATGGTGGGGTGGGGCGGTTGAGTGGGGTGCCGGCAGGCTGCTGATCTGTTGGGTAGGGCATGCAGCATCACGCTGCCCACGTATGGCTGGGCGGTGAGGGCTACATGCCAATGTTGGGCCTGGGTGCGTAAGAACCGGCCACCTAGCTGTTGGCCAGGGAGGCATGCCGCGCTGCATGTAACTGGGCCACCCACGGCCTGCACATTCTGTCCTGGCCTCTCTCCATTGCCTGCTGCGCGTCTGACCCGTGCCTCCCCACCCCGCCTCCTTACACGTGCTGCCTGCAGGGATGTGCCGTGGGGCGCCACCAACCCCTGGCAGGTGGTCACCATTGTGGGGGAGGGAGGCCGCCTGGAGATCCCGCCGCGGGAGGAGCTGCCCGGGCCAGACACCCAGGTGTGTGGCACGCGTGCACCTCCGTTTACTGAATCGCTCGACAATGCTGCTACTTTCGCACAACATAGTAGTCACTCGTCCATGCTGCTGATTTTGCACAACACAGGAGAAGCCAGCCGAAAACGTACACAGCCCGCTCTGCTTCCTCGGCCGCGACTGGGGCTTGCTGCCCCCGCTGCCCCTCCCTGCTGTGCGCGTGTCAGCAGGCAGCATGTCAGGGAGCAAGCAGCTTTCTTTGCCGCCGTTCCTTGCACCCTGCGTGTACCCTTCACTTGTGCCCACATGCAAACCCGCACCGCCGTCCACCCCTCCCCCCGTTTGCAGACGTGGGTTGGCTTGGACGCATACATCGCCCTGCTGATGCGATGCTGGGCGCAGAGCGCTCGGGACCGCCCGCTGTTCAAGGAGATCATTGCAGACCTGCGGTGAGTGACTGGGAGCACCTTGCTAGCAAAGGAAGTACAGGCGTCACTTTTGGGGGACAGGGAGGAAGGAAGGCTCACCGGGGGGTGAGTGGAAGGCGCAGGGAGCTGTTGACGAACAAGCATCCGGCAGGCTTGTCATGAGTGGTGAGTGAAGGGAAAGCATGGCGCATTCATGGGATGAGGAGCAGGCATGCTGTCGGGCGACTGCGCAGAAGGTGGTAAGAGGTCTGGGCAAGAGTTTGCACGAGCAGCCAAGCATGCTGTGCTGCCCTTGCATCCACCCACCGCCGCCGCCACCCCTTCCTCCCTCCCCCTGCAGCGACATTTTGGAGCGCACGCTTGCTTCCAAGGGCATGCTGCACGGCGGGGGCGGCGGCGGCAACATCAGCCCGGCAGCCACCCCAAAGAGTGAGGGGCTGGCGTCTGGCGGGGCGTCGGGAGCGGGGGTCGCGTCGGGCGCGGGGGTTGCGTCAGGTAGCACCACCAGCGGCGCCTCTGCTTCTGCAGGGTCACCAGCAGCAGCAGCAGCAGCAGCAGCCGGCGGTGCCACTGCCAGCGGCGCGGCCGTGACGGCGACCGTGCCGGCGGCCACGCCCCTGCACAAGGGCAGCCCCGGCGCCGGCAGCGGGTCTGGGGGCACGCCGCTGTCGACGCACTCCTCTCTGGCAGCAGAGGTTGGGTCGATGGAAGGCTCGCCTCGTGCCCAGCCGAAGAGCCAGCTGTCCGCCTCAAAGCAGCCTGCCGTCTCAAAGCAGCCTGCATCCCCAAAGCAGCCTGCCGCATCAAAGCAGCCTTTCTTGCGGCGGTAGGGCCACAGCACAGTGCTGCTTAATAGGGCATTGTGTGGCCCGGCATGCCAGCGGCAACACGCTGCCAGCCGACGCATCTGGGGCCACCCGCCCGGCCCCAGGCCCCCCTGCCATGCATCGAGAGACATGCACGGCCCAGAGGTTAGTAAGAACCAGGCAACTTCTTTGATTGAACCATACGAAACGCAACGTCTGTCAGCATTCATCGCACCGCTTTCAATACCACCCGAATGGCTTGGCCTCTTGTGCTTCTCGTTTCCCTTTCTTTGTGATAGCCAGCAAGCTTGCTGCCTGCCTCCCCTTCCTAGTTTGCTTGCTGTTTGCTTCTGTACTCCCCCTGCATAACGCCCTTCCCCTCCCCACCAGCAATGTTATTTACTGATTAGAACACACGCCTGGTACCGTTCTGTGTTTAAGACGATCAGGAACAGTGCTGTGAACATGCACAGGCAGGCGGGCAAGGTGCGGGGAGGGTGCAAGGTGGGAGGCGGGAGGGCAGCGGACGGGAGCGGCTGCAGCTCACTGGGTGCCTCGCGGGCCTCCCCGCTACACTTTTCGCAGCGATCCCCTTCCACACACGCCATGTGGTGATCACCGAGGGCAAAGCAAATACATCTGCAAGTTGCTCAATAATTGGGCGCCGCCACGACTTGGGGAATTGGCGACGCGGCCTTATTCAGCGTGTTTCTCTGCCGCTCTCGCTCTTACACGCATACCGAATACCGCCTCAGGACTCCACACCTTGGAACCACAAGCAGAACCGCATAGCCAAATATGGGCAACGCCACTTCGACCGCCGCCGGGCCCTCCAGCAACGAGCTGATTGTCCTGAGCGTCGACGACTCGCAAACAAGCGGTGAGGACTTGGGTTTGCTTTGGGCGCCAAACTTGGGAACAAGTCACCCTTTCGCGAGCGGAGTTCACAAAGTCCGCGCGCTGTTGATGCATCGTGAGGAGCGCCTCGCCTGGTTTGTGCAAGGGGCCCGCTGCACCTTGCCTGCTGCCGCCGCCGCCGCCGTCGCCGCTCCGCCACCGCCAGTCTCTGCCCACCATGGCGCAGCGCCCGCTGATACCCAGCGCCAAACCAAGGGAGGCAACGTCAAGGAGCAGCCAATAGCCTATCACCAGCCGAATTCTAACGCGATCACTGCAGCGTCCTGGCCCTGACACATGCAATCCCGTTCAGCAAACCCCCGCGTCAGGCCTCCACGCGTGCATCAGCTGGATACCGCCCGCCCGCCTGGCTTGCACGCCTCACTCCACCCAAACCCTGCCTCGCTGCCGCTCCCTCCCTCCTTTCGCAAAACCCGCAGCCGACACTGTCTCATGGGCTGCCAAGACGCTGCTGCACCGTGGCCAGCGGGTACACCTAGTGCAGGTCGGGAGCTTTATTTGTTTTGTTTTGTTTGTTTATTTTAGTTGTTTTTGTTTTACACGCGACTCAGGAGGAGCTGGGAGGTCTCTGGAAACCTGAAGGGGGTGTGGGTTTCCCCATTGTATTGGGTTTGGTTTGGTTAGATCTCCCCCTGCCCAGCGCCTTTCATGGCACACACCGCACACCCGCACGCACAGTCACGTCTAGGGTTGGGTCCATTGCCAACGTGCATCTCTCTCATGGAGCCTGCCTGCTGTGCCTGCTGCCCCTTTTGGCTCGCTCCCTCAAGGGCTGTCGAACCACTGCTGCGCATGTTGTTTTACCCAGCTGCCGGTGGCATCCCTCTCGAATCCCTGTCCTACCCCTATCGGCTCGCTCCCGTCGTTCAAAGGGCTTTTCGAACTACTGCTGCAGCGTTTGATGGAGGGAGGCGCTGTGCTGACATACTGGCTTGGCTGCCTTTGCCCCCCCTCTGCACAGGTGCTGGACGGCAGCTCGGCCGGTCAAGCTGACCTGAACAGCGGCGAGGGCGGCATCATGGCGGGCGGCAAGGTGGGCAGGGGGCGCAGGCAGTTGGTTTGGGCAGGAGGTCAACACCCCATGGCACGTGCTAGCGCTGCAGCATCGGCACGCGGGCACCCGCCTGCTTCTGTCCCGTGCCTGACTGCCAGCCATTGCCTCGCCTCAAACGCACACACACACACACACACACACACACACAGCTTGAATCGCCTCCCCTCTCCTTCCCCCTCCTCCCTTTCCCTCCTCGATTTTTCGGCAGGCCGAAGTGGATCCCCAGACCCTGGCGACCAGCCAGGTGAGCCACCATGCCCGCCTGCCTGCCTGCCTGCATGCTAGTCTAGTCCAGCGGATTCGTGGCAGCTTTTCACATCTCCGAGAAAGGGTCCAGGCAGCCTCAGAACGATCCACATCCCGACAGACAACGCCTGCCTGCTTGCGTGTTGGCACATTGTCTTGCCTGGCTTTGTGCTCCTCTTCTTGCTTGTGCTGCATGTGCTTGTGAAGGCCCAGGAGAGTCCCCGAGGGAGCGCGCGGCCCCACCAGCCTGGCTGCGCCCTGCACAACAATCCACCCTGAAAGCTCTCTCTTCCCGCAACTTACTGCCCACCCCGGTGCAGCCCTACCTTGCCAAGCTGCACAACACAACACTCTCCCACCCCTGCTGGCCTGCCATGCCTGCATGCCTGCTGCTCTGCCCACCCCTGCTAGCCTGCCATTCCTTCCTTCATGCCTTCCGCTCTGCCCACCGCTGTGCAGGCCTACCTGTCCAAGCTGCGCGACACGCTGCTGGCGGAGCACGGCGTGAAGCCCGGCAACGTCACCATCGTGCCGCTCCCCTCCAACACCTCCACCTGTGAGACCCTCTCCTTCTTACCTCTGAAGGGACATATAGTGAACAGCAGCCAAGGGCACTACGTATTGCAGTGGCGAATGTGCGTTTGGGTTGGTGTATGGCACAGCTACTGGATGGGTTTCATACAGCCGGGCAAAGCAGATGCCGTTGGCACACGAGCATGGCCCCGAGGCAAGGGTCTGCCCAGGGTCTCGGCGTTCAAGGGAGGCGCTTGGGGCAGCTCTCGCGCCCCTGGCGCTGGCCGTGGTGGGAGGCGTTTGGCAGGCGCTCAAGCTGCCTTGTTGTGTGGCACTGTCAAAAGTGGTGCCCACCCCGCCTCACCTTCTCTTGCCGAGGAAACCACCACCTATGCCCCGACTCACCCTGTGTTCCCACCACCTGTCATCCTACCCCTGCCTGCCCGCAGCCGGTGACGTGGGCCGCACGATCTCAGACTACGCCGGCTCCCAGAAGGCCGATGCTGTGGTGATTGGCAGGTGATTACTCACATGGTTGTCGGGTGTAGGGTGGCAAGTTGGGGGTGAGGCTGTGGTGGTTGTCAGATGGTGACGGATTGATGTGTTGTGAGGTGGCAAGTGTTTTGGGCTGGGGGTAGGCAGTGGTGCAGGATGGGAGTGATTGGCAGGTGATGGTTTGCGAGGCTGTGAGGCGGCAACTGTGTAAGTGGGGTTCAGGCAGGGGTGCCAATTGCAGGCCAGAGGAAGGCAAAGGCATTGCAAAGCACCCGTCTGAGCAGCGCAGCGCAGCGCAGCATGCCGCTGCCTGCGCACCCAGCGTCGCCGCATTGTGTGGATCAAACAACCTGCCCGCACCTGCCTGGTGCGCGCGCTGCCTGCTCCCCTCCCATTTCCAGCCGCCTACTCGCTCGCCGCTTACCACCCTGCCCCGCCCTGCCCTGCCCCTGCTGCACTGCAGCCGCGGCCTGGGCGCCTTCCGCCGTCGCTTCTTGGGCATGGTCGGCCTGGGCTCTGTGTCAGACTATGTGGCCCACCACGCACCCTGCACCGGTGAGTCAGTGAAGCACTGCCCTGTTTAATTAGTTAGTTACATTTAATGTCCATATGGAGCCAGGAACGGTCTCACGAGACAAGAGATTTGTTGGGGTGATTGATAGTGAAGCACTGCGCTGTGGGTGCATGCCTAGTCAACCTCACAGGAGTTGGTTCATCCCTGAACTTAAATCCTCGCTCAAGGCATGTGAAATGCTGTAGAGACTAGACTAGACTATCTGTGGGTTCTCAGCAGCACGCAAGCGGCAGCGGTGGGATCGGCAGCGGGGGTATCCGGCGCGGGGCGGGGCGGTATCCGGCGCTCTGCTTGCCCTGCTCTTCTGAGCTCCCTTGCTTGCTCTGCTGCCAGCTGGGTGCCTTCTCCTGTAGAGGCCCATTCCCCTGAGTTAACTTTGCTCCCGGCCCGCTATCCACACCCCTATCCCGCTGCAGTGTTCATCCACCGCGCGTCCGTTTGAGACTTAAGGCCCGCAGGCGGAGGCTGTTGCCTCCCCCACAGCCCGATCTTCCCACCATCTCTGATGCCTGCCTGGGCAATGAGGGCCGAATGGCTGGCCCCGCCTGGCCAATAGATAACCCCCGTCACTGCATGCCTTTCAAAATAAATGTGTTACCTAGCAACGCAAACAGTCCTAGCGCACTGTCTGACCTCCTCCCTGCACGCGGCGCCCCCGCCCCGGCCCGCTGGGAGTGCCCGCCCAAATCCTCTTCTCCCTCTTCGCTACCTCCTCTCCATGTTCTTGCCCCTACTTGGCGACAAGCACCTACCACGCGTGCTGCGCTACCCTGCAGCACCCTGTAATAAGCTGCACTACGCGCTGTGCGCAGCGCTGCTGGCGGCGCTATGCTGGCGGCGGACTACGAAATGCATGCAACGGGCTACGATCCCCTCACATGTACATCCGGGCGTCGATACACGTTCTGGTTATATTTGATAGCCCTGAGCAGAGCAAAGGCCCCCCAAGCCATGTCGTCTGCCGCCGCTCTCCTGCGCCCCTTTACGCAGCTCGTCAGCACACGGGCATTCACACCAGCCTTCGCTGCCCTTTTAGAAGCGGCAACAGGTCGGCGGGGTTTTGCAGCCGCTGGCAGCAGCAGTGAAGAGGGCGAGCAAGAGCAGGGCCGGCCCGGCTTCGACCCGAAATTCAGGCAAGTGGCGGAAACTCTTCTGCCAAGGCGAACTGTGCAGCCGCATATGATAGGCGCCACGGCTTAGTCGCCGCCGCTGCTGCCGCCACCGCCACTGCCCCCTCCCCAAGCTGTGTGTTTCCTTCCTTCTAACCGCTTCGTGCTTGTTGCAACCACCTGTGGATTCAGGTCAGCAACGGAGGTGCTGTGGCCAGCCAGCAGAAACCAGCAGAAATGTGAGTGGCCCGCTGCCACGGTTTTTGAGCTTTCTTGGGCGGCTCACGCCACTCCCTCCCTCTTGCCATGCTGCCAGGCCCTCCTTCCTATGCTGCCTGGCCGATTTGCAAAGCAAACCTCCAAATGCTCTGCCTGGCAAAACCTGGACCCAGCATGCGCATGTCCACCGCTGCAGGCCAGGGCGCTCATTCACCCTGGTTCCCCCCGACCCTTCCTTGCCTCCCCCACCGCAGTCGCCGGCAGGCTGCAGCGTGCCTTGGAGACTGCGCTGCTGCATGACGACCGGCTGAGGGATGCGCTGGTGCAGCGCCTGGGTTTTGCTGTCAAGGTGTGTGTAGCGCCTGGACTTTGGCACTCCCAGGAACTCTGGCATGGGACCAGTTTGCATGAGATGCGTGAACTGCCCAGGGTCCGCTGTCAACGGTTCACACGGGACGCTGTCGGGAGATCTTTACGGTGCTGCTCAGTGCCGACAAGCAGCCTGTGCTGTGGTTGGGGTGCGTGATGTCCACTTGGTTGATTGTTGGGAGAGCAGAGGGGCTGCTGGAGGGCTAGCAGGCATAGGCCAGCCTGACCTGCCCTGCAACCTTTTTCGCTCCAAACGCGCGCTGCTTCCCCCCAGCCCCGCCCCACCTCTCCTCCCTCGCCCCGCTCACTCGCCCCAAACCTCCCCTCCTGCATCGCCCGTCATTCCGCCCCCCGCTTGCCCCTGCAGGACGTCCGCATGTCTCCCGACAATCTGAAGGCCTTCATCCAATGGGACAGCATCGCAGGGCGGCCGGGCCCGCTGCATGCCGAGATCCAGCGCCAGTGAGGCACAGCACGCACAGCACGCACAGCAGCACCATGTTTTCTGCTAGTGTTGCCACCTGCGTGTGATGTGGGCTTGTGTCTATTCGCCTTCTGTCACCCTTGTCTGCTTGCCAGTGAGGCACAGCATGCACAGCGTCCACATGTTCTGCCAGTGCTGCCGCCCACATGCTGCTGGCTTGTGCCTGCTATGCGCGACTTGCTGCGCCTTGTTGGCTTCTGTGTCCGTGCTGCCGGCCCATGCATGCTATGCCTCACAGTGACAGCATAGCATGCAGGGGCTGGCAGAAAGGACAAGGAAGCAAACAAGGCGCACCACGGACTTACGCAAGCCGGCAGCAAGATCAGGCGGCAGCACTTGCAGCACATCCGGGCGCTTTGCGTGCTGTGCTGACCCGTTGATGGTGCTGTCGCGCCCAGAATGCCCCACCCCATTGCCGTTGCTCCACTCCCTCTCCTTATCCTCTTCACCTTGCTGTGCAGGGCGCCGCGGCTGCGGTCTGTTGTGGCAGCTGCCCTCAAAGTGCGCAACGTGCCGCAACTAGAGTTCCGGCACGATGGGCTGACGCCGGAGCAGCAAGAGATTGAAGACGTGTTTTCCCAGCTAGAAGCCGAGGAGTCAGGGGATGGGATGCCAGAAGCAGCAGCGGAAGCAGCAGCGGAGGGAGCGGGTGGGGACGAGGGGGGCGCGGCAATCAGGTGGCAGGCGCCGGCAGGGACGGGGCAGCAGCGGCGGAAGCCGCAGCGGCGGACGCAGCCGCAGCGGCAGCAGCAGCGGCGGCGGGAGCGGTAGTCTTTCAGGCAGGATATGTGTTGCTTAGGCAGCAGATCTGTAAGCAACGCTTCTCGCGCATTCACTAATCAGGAGGCAATCATACGAGTGGTACATGCAATAGCAATACTGAGGCCTGGGAACAAAGGAAAGAGGATGGGGGAGGCATTGGGATGGAGCACCGGTAACACGGTTACAAGACAGACAGCAGGGCACGTACAGGACGGTGGGACCGGCAGCAGGACAGGCAGTAGGACAGCAGGACACCTGTAGGACGGTGGGACCGGCAGCAGGACAGGCAGTAGGACAGCAGGACACCGGCAGGACGGTTGGAAAGGCAGCAGGACAGGCAGGAGGATCGCAGGACACCGGCAGGAGGGCTGGGAGGGATCCTGCACACCCTAGGATGCAAACAGGATTGCGACAGGATGCGTCCTTCTTCCCAGTGTGAAGTCGCCCTCTAGGTCTTAACCTTGGATTGAGCTCAGCCAACAGCGCGGGAAGAGCTGTACAGAACCAGTCCTGGGCTGCTGCTGCGATTGTAAATTAAAACATGGCTCTGCCTGTCTCGGCTCTGCTTGGGTGCCATTGCCGCTGATACAAGTCGACAACTGGGTGTTGCGAAACAGGAAGGTTAAAAAGACGAAAGGCCTGGAGGGTCCATGTAGGCAGCAAAGATTGCGAAGGGAGCTGGCACAAAAGCGTTCATGCATGTGTGATTGTTGCGGGGACAGTGCAGCTCTGGCAGCCAGAGCAAACAGCCCCGACAGCTTCCTAAAGCACCTCCTCGAGGCACAATCATCAACTCAAAAGAGGATCCGGGTCGTGCTGCACCGGGCTGCCCCAACTGGTCTGCTCCCACGCCCCGGGCCAGCAGAGCGCGCTTATGGTGCCGCCAGCTGTGCGCTCCTCCTGAACGCCCACCGGCTCAGCAGAGCAGGCGCCTGCAGGCAAGCGCCGCCGCATCCAGCTTGCCATCGGGTAGCGCCCCAAAACTCTAAACCCTAATCACCTTGCGGGCTGCCACCCAGCTGATGCCGCAGCCGGGGTCACGCATTCCGCTCTGCGCGCTGGCCTGCCGTCCTTGTTGCTGGCACCAGAGAAGGCCGCGGCGCCGTGCTTCTGCCGCAGGGGCTCGAAGTCGGCGGCCACCAGGCGCGGCGCACGGCAGTAATCAATGGGCAGGTGGCAAGAGGCAGCGAGTTAGTCGGCAGAGGGGAAGGCCCTTCCACAGCAGATGGGCCCCCCATCTGCAGCGCTACCAGCGTTCCACATCTTCACACAAATGCAGAGGCCCCCCAATCTGCTCCAGTTATGTCCCGCCCGCAGCCCACAATCTCCTTCCACAGCTATGTGGAAGGACCACCCCAGGGTCCGCTGACGGGGCGCCACCCCACGGTCCGCTGACGGGGCGCCGCCATTGGGCGCCACCCCCTCTTGCCTGCTCTCGACCGTTCGAATTTTCTAGTAGCAGGTGTCTTAGAGCCATGAGCAAGACGGGCACAACAGAATCTGGGTCCCAGGTCGCTGGCGAGGGAATCAAGGGGTGAGCCTCCTCAGCTTCGTGGGCAAGGAAGCGCACTACTCCGCGTACTTCCAGCCATCTGCGGGATGCAACTGCGAGCGCGCGCTCTTCCAGCCCTGCCGCAGGCCCTACGACTATCCTTCCATCACCAACGCCGCCCCCGAGGGCAGGCAGCGGGGCGGTGGCGGCGGCGGCGGCGGGGCGGCAGCCTCTGCCGGCGGGCCCATGCCTCAAGCCATGGGCGGCCTGACTGGTGGGGGCGACCTGGCTACCAGCAGCCTGGCCGGCATGGGGGGCGCTGCAGGCGGGGGGCCCGCTCTGGGGGACACAGGCTACCATGGGAGCACGGGCGTGGTGGGAGGCGCTGCTGACTACGCAGGCAGCCGTTATGGCGGCGGCAGAGAGGAGCCAGAAACAGGGCTGCAGGGAGCCAGCGGGTTTGGGCACACCACTGAAGGTGGGAGCGGCGCCGGAAATGGGGCAGGAGGCAGGGCCCGGGGAGGGGCAGCGTGGGATCAGAGGCGTGAGTGGTGGGCAGGCAGCGTTCTGTAGGAGGATCTCTGTTTCCATCCCTGGTTCCGCTGCGTGTAGCAATAGCGATTGCATGCAGCACCGGCGGACAGGATGCGGTCTGAAAACATGGCAGGTAAGGCAGGTGTCATCAAACTCTCACCCCTTGTCTGTCCGAAGGGTGCTCTCTGCCCCTCATTGGCTCCCTCTGCACTGCCTTTGCTTCAGATGCCCCCAGCTACGCCACCCAGGCACACGCCACCGGCACTGGAAACAACACAGGCTACAGCAGTGGGCTAGGCAACACCGGGGCGCAGGGCACGGGTGCCAGGTGGGCTGGGATGGATGCCGTGGACAGGCCTGGGACGCTTCAGGTGCTTCTCCCTTTGCAGCGGTGTGGTGAGCCACTCACAAGCCCTGTGCTGCGCTCCTTTTCTTTTCGCCCACCCCAGCCCACCCCTGCCGTTCCCGCCCGCACAGCCACACCAGTGCTGGGTGAATGCTGACCCTCGTGCTCACATTGGCCGGCCACAGCTCCTCCACAGCTCTGCCCTGCACGTTACGTAACTGGTGCCCAATGCCGCTCCCCTTCCCCGCCTTGGCTGCAGCGGCGAGACGGCCCGCTTTGCGACTGAGGGCAAGGCGGGGATGTACTCTGAGAACGAACACGTGGACCCGTGAGGAGTGGGAGCTTGGGCGTGTGCTGCACGTTGTGGTTTTGCGCTGCCCTATTCTGCGTGCTGTGCTGTGCTCCACCGTGCTGTGCTGTGCTGCTGCCCTTGCCTCGTGAGCTTTGTTATGCCCGCATGGCTCAGAGTGCATCATAGGCTTAAATGCGCCCTTGGGCGAGTGCATATGCGCACACCCTGCGGCACACCGACAGCAACCTCGACCCATCGCCCTCTGGGTGCAGGTATGAGACCGGGGCGGCAGGGGGTGGTGGAGGTGACGAGGCAGGGGACGAGCCGTAGCCATTACCAAGGAAATACACACTGGCAGAACAGTCCAGCAAGCAGAGGGAATGACTGCGGCGGCACGCGCCGAGCGGCACGCTTTTGAAGGGCCAGTGAACTGGGTTAACAGTGGCCCTCTTCCTTCACCATTTACTGCCTCGTGGAGTTGTAAAGGTTCACCCGTGAGTTGTAACTTCAAAGATATATATATAAATAGATTTTATATGTGCAGGTCTTAAAGTTCAGGGCAGGTGTTAAATAATGTATTGCAGCGGCAGCGGCAGCAGCTGCTTCGCCGCCACAGCACGCACAGCATTCAGCTCAATCTTGGCAGTCCAGTGGGCTTGCATCTCCCGCAAACCTCCCCCTGCGTCGTGAAGTAGCCCGCCCTGCGTCTCTGCGACGTTATCGCCGGACTGTCACGCCTGGTCCTGCGACGCGTCCCGCCCAGCTTGTTGGCACCTCCCTGAGCGCGGCATCCTGCTTGACCCACGAGGGCGGCAACCCTTCGCTGCCGGAGCACCGCTTCCACTTTGTGCACTCGGTGGAACCATCGCCGCCGCCACCGCCAAGCTGCTGGCATTAGCGCCAATACAGCGGCGGCAGCCCATCTAGTTGTGCCGACGCACAGCAGCCATGGCGCTCGTGGAGCCCATCATCCCATACATCCCACCGTGCAGGTGGGTGAAAACCAGCAGGCGTCAGAGAGCGTGGCATGGCCGCGTGCCAGGCGCCGTCACGGTGCTTGCGCGTGCTAAGCTTTCTCTCTTCTCTCTCGCTGCTCTCCATCCCACCTGGCCTGCAGTTCCTACACCGTTGAAGACTTCAACAACAGTTGGAGCTCGAGGGGGCAGTACTTCAACCTAACCGACGCTGGCACCTATGTCTCAGATGTACGTGGGGGAAGATGGGTGCAGGGTTGGCCGGGGAGCCGTGGGGCGAGCTCCCGCCCGGGAGGAACAAGTGGCGCAGCCGCGCAGCAGTGCAGCCCACCCTAGCTGGCCCCTGCATCTGCCCCTGAGGGCGCGTCTCCTCTGCGCAGTGCTGCCGCTGCCGCTGCAAGCACCCGCTGTCGCCGCCTCTTGCCTCCTGCGGCACCATTCACGTCTCAAAGTTATGGCGGTTCCTGCCGCGGCAACACAACGGCCCTCCTATCCAACCTCGCCCGCCCCCCCAACCCACACCTCTCGCACCCCTATCTGTCCCCCCGAGTGCAGAAGGTGGTGCCGTCCCTGGTGCCCGGCATCGTGCTGGGCGCGCTGGCCCTGCTGGGCTTCTTCACCTTTTTGTTGTGGATGTTCGTAGGCTGCTGCATCAGCTGCTTCAGGTGCTGCTTGTGCTGCGACTGGCGGTCCGGCGGCAAGGCCGATGATGCGGGGAACACAGAGCAGTTCATTGCGGGCGGAGGGGAGCACGGCGGCCAGGTGAGCACAGGGACAGGATCGCGCATCTTGCATACGGCAGTGCTCGTGTTGCGCACGGTCTGCCACTTTGCACGCAGTGCAGGGTGGCAGGACAGGCGCAGGGGCAGCTTCCGGGCAGCTTCCGGGCCGAGCTCGTCAAAGCAACCGGCCTGTTGTTGTGACCCCAACACACACATACACACATACACACAGTGCCCAGGGTGTCTATCCACTGCCCACTGCAGCCAGCAGGGGCATGTCATGCCATGCCGCTGCCCCCCCATTGCTTCCGCCCCACCACTCTGCCCTGCCCTCCCCCTCCCCCTTGCCACCTGCCCCACCCCGCTCACCGGGCCCGCCTGCAGTCCAGCGCATACAGCCTCTACCCCTTCCCCGCCCTCGGCTCCAACTCGTGGCGGCACAAAAAAAATTGCAGCTGGCGCTCGGCCTTCTGGGCTTTCTACCTCGCCCTGGCCCTTGCTGTGATTGGCGTCTCTGCCTGGGGACTGGCTGAGAGCGTCATGCTCACGGATGACACGGTCAGCGATTTCTGGGAACTGGTGGATGACGCGCAGGGCAAGGTGAGCAGAAGGGGTTAGGGCGACAGGTTTGGAGCAGGATGCATGGTCGTCACAGCGGCTCACAGGGCACGGTGAGCAGAAGAGGTTAGGCCGAGAGGTTTGGGGCAGGAAGCATGGTCGTCACAGCGGGTCACAGGGCAAAGTGAGCAGAAGAGCTTAGGCCGAGAGGTTTGGGGCAGGAGCACGGGTGTCACAGCGGCTCACAGGGCAAGGTGTGCAGGAGGGCTTAGGCCGACAGTTTGGGGCAGGAAGCATGGTTGTGACAGCAGCCCACAGGGCCAAGGGGCTTCTGGGAACTGGTGGTCGTCGCGCAGGGTGAGGTGAGCAGGAGGGGCGGTTGTCACAGCAATGCGAAGGCGGATCGAAGGTGGTTTGGACTGGTGGACGGTGCGTAGGGTAGGGTGAGCAAGGAGGACGGTTGATACCACGGTTGATTGAGCCAAAGGGTGGAAGGGTGGTTTTGGGAATTGGTGGACGGCGCGCAGCGCAAAGCGAGCAGAGAACGTACGGCGAGAAATTCGGCCAGCAACGTGCGTACTGTGCATTGCCCCCTCACCCCTGCCTCGGCTCTCTTCAGCACTGCCGCTTCCCTGCCCCCTGCCCCCTGCCCTGCCTGCCAGGTCGAGGCCAGCATCGGTGCCCTTCAAACTCTGGAGGGCCAGAGCCGGGAGCTGACCGACGCCTCGCTGGTCTTGTCTCAGAACCAGCCAGGTGAGACACATCCTTGGAGTCAAGTAAGGGGAGTCAAGTAAGGGGAGGGGCCTCTGGGGGCAGGCGGCTGGGGAGGGTGCCTGCTTGTATCTGCCTATCAAGCCTGTCCCACCAGCCATGCCTGCCCCTGCCCACTCACCCGCATGGCAGTGAAGGGTGCGAGGAGCAGCGCGTGTCTGGTATCAGGCATATGCCTGCCTGCCTGCCTGCTTGGCCGGCCAACTATCTGGCCACCCAGTTGCCTGGCCACCCAATGCGTGACCCACCTCCCCCCTTGCTGCACACAGCCGGGCCGCCGGCTGTGCCGCCCTTCTCAAGCCCCGCCCTTCTCCCCTCCCCCTGCCGCACGCCTGCCTGCAGCCGTGACCGCTGCGCTAATCAGTGCAAGCGTGCCGGCTGCGTCCGCGCAAGAGATTGCCGCCACCCTAGCGAGTGTGCCTGGGGTGCTGGCCAAGGCGCCTGAAGGCCTGCAGTCTGCCATCGATTTTCTGAAGGAATCCGTGAACGATGTGAGTCTGCCAGGGGGGAAGTAAGGGTGCCCTCAACCTGAGCCCGCTGTGTTGTCAACGCCGCCGCTTGGTGTGTATGGGGTGTTGGGGTCAGTGAGCTGCATGCAACGCCATGCGCAGCGTGGGTGTGCTACAGGGACTGCACGGCTGGCTGGCACACGGGTGTCGTGGCAGTGGTGCCTGGCGCATGGGCGTGCCTTGTGTGCAGCGAGCTGCCGTGCAACCACCTGTTCAGCTGGCGGCCCGGGGAGCCCCCCCTGCCTGCACGGCCAGGCATCCGCGCCAGCCTGTTGTCAACTCCTTGAACCATGAAGATAAACCTGCCACTGTTTGCGCATCGCATTGCCTGCAGACCATCACTTCGATGGAAACCGACTTCAAGCCCCCCACTCTGGCTTTGGAGGAGACGTGGCGCTTCATCCCCATTGCAGGTGGGTGCCTTTTGCATGTGATGCCATGCTCCCTGCCGGCTTAGTCTAGTCTAGTCGTCACAGCTTCCCACAGCCCCTGAGCTGCTTCAACTTTAGCACGAACCAAAATCTGAGAGATAGACGAGGCATGCACCCCATGCATCCCCACCGGCTTGCCTCCCCAACATCATTCTCGAGCTTTTGCTTTGTAGCTAACCCGTCATTTTGACGGTGCATCGTGCCCAGATGCTGCCAGCCTGAGGGGTTGACAGCCGCCTTGCTGTTCGCCCCAGTGTGACCCTTTGGCACCCGCCGCTCCAGCCATGCAGCGGTGCTGTGGCTGCTGCCGGCTGCCGGCTGGCTTCTGACCCTGCTGTCTCCAGCACTCGGTCTGCTGTGTAGGCATGTTTCTGCGGCGCTGTAAATGAACGAATGAATGAATGTGTAGGCCTGTTGCTGCAACCCGCCCTTCCCCCCCCGCGCCCCACCACCTCTACTCACACTTTGGGCGCACCCCGGCCATGCCCCACCTTCTTCCAGCACCCTCCCCGTCCACCAATCTCCCCCACACCCTGCCCAATGCCTGCTTTCCCACCGCCGCCGCCTCATCCCCAACCCTCCTCCTGCCCTCTCCTCAACCCTCCGCCGCCCTGCATTAAACATTATGCATTGGTGTTTGGCAACCCTCCGCCGCCCTTGTTCAACTCTACAATGGTGCTCACTTCCTGTCCGCTGCCACCGTCCTGGCGGTCACTGCGTCACGACCCCGCCCCACCCTCGACTCCCACCCTGTATTCCCCTCCGCTGTGCTGTTTGGCGTGCGGGTCGTCCTGCCTGCCGCCACACCGCCCTGGCTGTCACTGCGCCTTAAATCCGCTCTGGTCAACCGACCTCCCCTCGCCCCTACACTCCCCCTTGCAGTGCTGTTTGGCGTGCTGATTGTGCTGGCCGCCGTCACCGCCCTGGCCGTGTGGTTTATGACTTGGGTGAAGACCACCGCCTTCCTGGTGGCCCTCCTCTGGCTCATTGTTGCGCTGCTCATGCTGCTGGGCACAGGTGAGGGTCGGGTGTGCAACTGCCTCTCTGTTGAGGGGCAGGGGTGGGTGTGGCCCATTCTGGCCTCGTTGCCAATGCTCTGCTACTGGGCACAGGGCGGGGATGTGGCTGGGATGTCGTGAAATGCTTTTCCGGGCGTACAGTCTGTCTCTCTGCAAAGAGAGACAGACCCGCAAGAGACAGCTTGGGCTGTGGGGACATATGCAAGAGCAGAAGATGGGGGAAGACCTGCTGTGCAGTTTGGGCAACTACAGACTTGTGTTTTCGGGTGGGTCATGATGAGTGTGTGGGATGGGGTTGTTAGGAGGTGATGGGTGGGACAGGTTGGCATGATACGGCGGAAGCAGCTTCTAATGTTTGGCGGCATGCGGCAGCAAAGCTTGCATGACGGAGGCCGATGGGAGCTGAAACCGGGGCCAAAGCGTGGCGCTGGGGGGCCTGCTCTGGCTCATTGTTGCGCTGCTCATGCCGCCACAACTGTTTATCTGTCTGGGTCTGCAACATCAACATTGTTGCACTAAATGTAGAAAATGCTAGTAACGCACCGGATTCACAGGCATTCATAGGTTCATGTTAAGCAGTCTGCCCTGCGCGCTCTGTGTCGCATGCAGTGGCCCGTTCCATGCCCCACCCCGCCCCTGCCCCACCCCTGCCTGCGCCGCCCCC